>OY856410.1:718795105-719395105 GCA_963693085.1 Alisma plantago-aquatica
AGTTTTATCATCTTAAAGAATGAACACCAATACATAGTAACTATAATAAGAATGAATGTTTTATGATGAGAACTGGGTATACATAATGAAAATGAGAAAATTAAAATTAGAGATGACAATTAATATTACATTTTGGATCTATCAAAATTTCTATCTAAGAGAATAAACATTAGTACAAACTAAATTGTAATAAGAAGGAACATTATGTAATGCAAACAAAAATATTGTAATGAGAATGATTAAAATGTAACCAAGGATGATGTCTTGTAATACAAAATGATTGTATCATATATTATATCCATATTATGTACGCTCGGATCCATTCCGGACTACTTGATCACAACCATTATATCTTACACGTGGTTTGAACTATATATATGACAACTACGTGGAACATATCCTAGTTATGAGTCAATGATGAACATGTTTTTAGAGTGAACATTATTTAAATCTTTTGTCCTCATTCACTTTTTTATTTACCTAACATGGATGTCGCAATGTCTATAGTTATCTTTCCCACTAGTGCATGCACTCATAATTAATTATTGTCTAGCTACTAATAGTGGCATCACACTCATGCACTAGTAACAAATTTCAAATAAAAAATGATACCATCGTGTTTTGTGAATACATAATTGACTTCTTCTTAATTACATAGGTGCCATCACTACAACGTGTATACTTAAATGAAATCTGCATTCCATAGCTGTCATGATCATGTTATAGATTTTGATTTAATTACATATCATGCCACTACTACTCTATACACATGTAATTAACTTGGCTACCCACCTGAGCATTCAATACATACTCTCTCTCTCTATATATATATATATGATATATATGCAATTTATACGTGTCACCCTAAAAGTAGTTTTGATGATGGATGTGTAGCATGGTTATGGCCAATAACCCCTATTATCTATGCATGATTGTGTGGTTAGTTTAACTTTTTATCTCGATTTGTGAGCTGAGCCTCTCCAATCTAAAGTTAGTTATTTCTTACCCTTGCTCCGTCGAATGTAACTTGAGGTTTCTCTATAATCATGTAATAGTAGGATAGCTTACTTTCTTATCATGATAAAGATGATGACATCTCCTAGATGAGCCATGCAGATGGAGGACCAAGGAGACCAGATGGACGAGCCAAACCAATCAGCTGGTGGACCCAACCAATCCGCTGGAGGAGCCATCAGGTGGTGGACCGATGAAACCATATGACTAGTGAGACAACCAAATGACTGACCAAGAGGTGAGTCGATCGGTTCAAGGATTGAACTAATCAACCGAGATTGGCAAGCATAAATCTTCATCAACAACATGTTTCTACATGTGATGTGGACCTAGGATGATGCATTTTCTTGTGGATCCAAGGAATTACATTAGGTTTTCCATAAACATCACTTTCATTTGTTGCATTTTTTTATGGGATATAGCTTGTATATGATATGTACCATATATGTGGTGATTGCATAAAGTGTATGCATTTATAAATACAAACTCCCTCAATTAAAATATTAAGTCTTTGATACTTTCCAATAGAAACACATATGAAAAGCTTGATTGACCAAGCATAGGATATGCAAAATCATAATGCACCGTCTATGTTGTGGAAGTGTGATGGCAGTAATGTAGGATCTACAAAAGTGTGATGCATTATTATCGTTTTGGATTTTGGGCCAGGCCAAAATGGTGATGCCTTAGTGAGACTAAGAACCACAAGAATGCAAATGATTATGGCAAAGAGTTGCACATATCATCTATCTAAAAGTTGCATATGATGCAATTGACATGATCACCTACCTAAATAGTCAAGTTGTGGGCAATCGATAAAATCTGACTCATGACTTGATGAAATATGAATCTTGGCCCACTACAATATTGTATACTGCAATATTTTGAATTGATATAAGAAGGATATAAATTTGAAATAAAATACTGGGAGTGATAATAATTAAGACCTAATTAATATCCTCAAATTTTCAAATCAAATCAAAAGTTTTTTAACAAATACAAATTTTCTCTTGTAGAGTCAAATGACGAACAAATCCATATTGTGAACGGTCCTTGAAACGGAAAAACTTGACAAGACAAATTTCCATGACTCGTTTTGGACTTTGAGAAGGGTTCTCAATGAAAAGTGCAAGCTCTACATCCTTGACAAACCAATGATAGAAATACCTTCTCTTGATGCACCTAGGGAACAAATGGATGCTTATTTGAAGCATGCTAATGATGCCTTGGAGCTAAAGTACCTTATGCTTAGCTACATGAAATATGAGTTTTATGAGCAGTGTGAGGACATGAGTTTGGTAACACATTTTAATTAAGTGATACTTAGTTTTGCAAAGCAAGAAAGGGACGATATCCTTAAGGTTCTACTTGAGTCTAAGACGACAGAGGGAACCTCAATAGAAGAACACGTGCTCAATATAATTGGACATGTGTATCATCTTAAAGATATGGGATTCACCTTGAGCCAATATTTGACCATGAATATGATTCTAAAGACAATCCCAGAATCATATAGCTGCTTTGTTACATGTTATCATTTGAATAATGTGGTTGGATAGATGTTGAACTTGCTTGCAATGTTGATTCATGTTGAAGCAAAATTGAAGAAATACAAGCCCATTATGGTGACCAGTGGAGCTGAGTCCAAGTATCAAACCAAGACTAAGAATAGTTCTAAGGTTAAGCCTAAAGTAAAATATTCAACACTCAATATAAGGAGAAAGAAAAGTACAAGAGGAACTCATCCTTTGTACTTGAAGGCATTCAAGAAGACGAAGATGGGGATGGTGATCTCCACTTTAGGTATATACATTATTGAGATAAACCCATCTATTGCATTATCATGGTACTAGATACCATATGTGGATCTCACATATGTTCTCATATGTAGAATCTGAAAGAAAGTACGCCTTTGGGAAAAGATGAGGTGGAACTGCGAATTGATAATGGTGCAAGAGTTGCAGCCAACACAGTTGGAACCTATAATTTATCCCTTCCCACAGGGCTTGTAATAGAGTTAACGAACTGCTACTGTGTGAATTCTATAAATAGAAACATCACTTCTATATCTTGTATGGACAAGGATGCATTTGAATTCCATATTAAAAATGGTCAATGTTTTATTTCAAAAGATGGGATCTTTTATGACAGTGCCCCAATGTCTTATGGTATTTATTTATTAGATCTAAAGATAGATGTTTATAATGTAAATACCAAAAGACAAAAACTTAATTAATCAAATAGGACATACTTTTGGTATAGTCGTCTAGGGCACTTAAATGAGAATCGCATAGCTAGACTCCATAAAGATGGTTATCTGGACTCTTTCGATTTTGAATCAATAGAAACATGTGAATCTTGTTTGTTGGGCAAGATGGGTAAGACCCCTTTCACTACTAATAATAATAGGGCTAGTGTTATATTAGGACTCATACATATTGATGTGTGTGGACCTTTTAGAACAACCACTAGAGGTGGGCATCAGTACTTCATTACTTTCAATGATGACTTCAGTATGTATGACTATGTTTATTTAATGAAACATAAGTCTGAAACTCTTGAAAAGTTCAAGGAGTTTATGAATGAAGTACATGACCAACTTGGTAAAAGTATTAAGGTACTTCATTCAGAACAAGTTGGAGAATACTTAAACCAAGAGTTTGAGGACCTTCTTACAACCCATAGGATTGTATCCCAAGGGACTCCACCTTGAACACCTCAACATAATGGTGTATTAGAAAGAAGGAATCACACATTACTGGATATGGTGCGATTAAGGATGAGTTTAGTTGAACTTCTGACTACCTTCTAGGGGTATTCTCTAGAAACCTCCATGTTTACACTAAACTAAGTGCCATCTAAATCAGTTCAAAAGACACCATATGAGATATGGACTGGGGAGCATCCCAAAATGTCTTTTATGAGGATTTGGGGGTGTGAAGCTTATGTTAAGAAAATGTTTCCTAAAAGTCTTAGCCATAGATATGCAAATGTTACTTTGTTGGATGCCCCAAAGAAACCATTGGATACTACTTGTATAATCCATCTAACAAGAAAATGTTTGTTTCCATAGATGTTGTACTCCTAGAAAAGGAATTTAATTCTGAAGGAATCAATGGGAGGCAAGTGGATCTCAAAGAGGTTAGAGACCAATTAGAAAACATTGAACTAATAGATGAATAAGTGGAACAAAAAGAAACAAAAAGTGTAGTCCTCAAGTAACATAGGAACATAATAGATCTAATAGGACACATCTTGAGCCTAAAAGATTTGGATATCTTGTGACTCAAGAAGGTAGTGAATTGATCATACATGATGAGACAATATCCTGTCGATATTCAATTGAGGGACCAAAGTCTAAGAAATGTCTTGAGGCCATGAGATCTGATATGGGATCCATGCATACCAACAAAATATGGACTTTGGTGGATCCAATGAAGGGGTATAACCCATAGGGAGCAAATGGATCTTCAAGAAGAAGACTGACATGAATAGAAAAGTTCAAACCTATAATGATAGATTGGTAGAAAAGTGTTTCAGATAAGTTCATAGTGTTGACTATGATGAAACTTTTCTCCAGTGGCCATGGTTAAATCCATTAGGATCATGCTTTCCATTGCAACTTATCATGACTATGAGATTTTACAGATGGATGTTAAAAACAAATTCCTTAATTGAAATCTTATTGAGGGTGTGTATATGACACAACCTGAGGGTTTTATAAATCCAACTGATGCAAATAAAGTTTGTAAGATACAAAGATCAATCTATGGATTGAAGCAAGCATCTCGGAGCTGGAATCTTCATTTTAATGAGACAATCAAAGTGTATGGATTTATTCAAAATGAAAATGAACATAGTGTGTACAAGAAGATTAGTGGGAGAATAGTGAAATTCCTTGTATTATATGTAAATGAATATTATTGATGGGGAATGACATCCCTACTTTACAAAAGGTAAAGACATGATTCAGAAATGTGTTTCTATTGAGACTTGGTAGAAGAATCCTAGATCTTGGGCATAAAGATATATAGAGATAGATCCAAGAAGCTACTTGGACTAAGTCAAAGCACATTCTTTGACAAAGTGTTGAAGAGGTTCATCATCGAGAACTCAAAGAGAGGAAACCTGCATGTTCCACATGGTGTTCCCATCTCTAGAGCTCAATGTCCCAGATCTTGTGAAGAAAGGGAACACATGAGTTTGATTCCATCATCATCATCATCATCTAAGCCTCAATCCCAACTATGTTGGGGCCGGCTACATGGATCCTTTGTTTCCATTCAACTCTATCATGGGTCATATTCTGATTGAGATGTAGAGATTCAAAATCTCTCTTTATAAGCTCATCCCATGTTAATTTAGGCCTTCCTATGCAATGCAGTTTGATTCCATATGCCTAAAAAATTGTATCAATCATATATGCAATGCAGTGTACCGATTCAAACATCTTGTATGCCTTGAGCATGATGAGTACATATCAGTCATATCCAGGTGATGCTCATTGGATATCCATGAAGAACATCCTCAAGTAACTGAGAAGGACTAAGGATCCGTTCTTGGTCTATGACGTAGAGGAAGAGTTGGTGGTAAAGGGTTATACTGATACAAGCTTCCAGACTGATCAAGATGATTACAAATCACAATTAAGATTCATGTTTTGCCTAAACAGCTGAGATGTAAGCTGGAAGAGTTCTAAGCAAGTGACAATTGCTAATTCTACAATTGAGGTTGAGTATATTGTTGCATTGAATACAACAAAGTAGACTATATGGATCAAGAAGTTCATTATCGAACTTGGGGTTGTTCTAAGCATCAACGACATAATCAAGATATATTGTGACAACAATGGATCTATTGCATAAGCTAAGGAACCCAAACTACTTCAGAGCTCAAAACATATACAAATGTGGTTCCATCTCATATGGGAGATCATAAAATGAGGAAATATAAAGATTTGTAGAGTACCAGCTGAGACTAATGTTGCTAACCCCTTAACAAAGGCACTTTTTTAGGAGAAGCATGATGATCATGTAAGGTCACAAGGAATGAGATTCATGGGTGATTGGCTCTAACTGCAAGTGGGAGTCTGTTGGTATGTATGCCCATAGAGCCAATCATGTGATGATTGTAATGGCATAACTTGTAAATGATTTGATTAATAAATAAAGGCAAGATTCCTATTCATTCTATTTAATTTGGTTATGAGATAATGATGTAACATAAGAAATGTCTAGAGAATACTATCATTCAATGACATATGTCTTCAAGTACATGACTTGATGAAATGAGATCATACTGACGTTAAAAGTACATATATAGATTCTCATTGTGTCTGTAATCAATTTTTATTGTGGAATATTAATATACACCAATAACACACTATGAGAATCTGTTACACTAATCGAGATTACACAAAACATAAAACACAATCAATCACCAATTAACCACATACCCAAAAATATGGGTAAATTAAAATTGATTTCAATGTAAGCACCTACTCAGAAACATTTGTATAAGAGCCCAACATCTTTCTTTTATCCATACTATGATAAGAATTTGATACAAATTGTTATATCACCTTAGCCACAATAAATATACATAGGATAACAATATTTGTATATGCCACACAAACAAGCATTAACATGCTAGAAAAATTGTATTTCATTTGAAACACCATATACAAACTATTCCTGCCCAGACCTAAGAGTATAGGGACGACTCTTTGACACACTAGACATCTAATCGAATTTCTTAAAGATTCATTACTAAAGCTCCTCTTTGCTGCCACATGTTTGTTTTTGTCACTTCAGATTACCTAAAAAGAAAATATGTGGAGAACCACAAGGGTGAGACCCATGTTCCAGCCAGAGATATAACCTCCAACAATGTTTATCGATTCCAACATTTTTAGGTAATGTGATAGTTTAAGAAGTTTCATCATATATAACAGATAATATCAACAACACTAATGATTAACAAAATATATAAAGGAGAAGTTAATAACTATCTTCATTAGCCAGACTAGTCTCATATCCCTATTAACAATATAAGGAGTCTAGCACCATGAGCATCTCTAACATCATGAATAAATCTAGTATCATATACATTGATAACAACATCAGCATGTCTAACATGTTCAACATATCAACATCATAAGAAGAGCTAACAACATAAGCACAACTATCTGGATAAGCATGATTAGCAGTATATGCATCTCTAGTTACAAAGGCATGGCTAGGATGATAAACATAACTAACAACATGAGATAGCTAGCACCATGATTATAATCAATAGTAGTACTATAGTTATCAACATAAGCATAGGTACTATATGTATGCATCTACAATCTTAAGTATATCCAAAACTTAATTATATCTACTATCTCTTCATTGCACTAAGAATAATCTTTATGTAAAGATTACAAACAAGGGTTATAATCCAATGTGAAACGTCATGTATAACCCTAAACAAATATGCTACATTGTTGAATTACATCTTTTATTATGTCCTGGGGAGTTTGAGTCGTACCACTCATTGTCCAACTGACCACCGCTTGGTTACAATCAGTTCCATATAGGATCGAGGAAGAGCCAGACTCCAAGATCTTCTTCATACTCAGTCAGTATGAGTTTGCAACACAGTAACATATAGTCAAACTACAAAACAGTGACATATAGTCCTATAACTATCCCACCTTGGTACATGTCATGATACTAGCATCTAGGGTATTCAAACCCAATCACTGAGGTACAACCAAATTTGTCCTCTAATTACATCATGTTATAATCACTGAGACCTGACCAAAGTCATTCTCAAAAAGTAGGCTAGGCTTAACTACATCCATCCTCCCAAAACACTTAGTGTCAGGATGGCAAGAACCCCACATACTCAATAATATGTGCTCCGGGTTTCCCTTAGGAATACTCATTTCACCATCTAAAAAGTTCTGACACTAAATATGGTTCTATGGTACAAGGAACTACATGATTAGAGTTTTACTTGATTCGTAATCTCTAATTGGGTGAATTAAGGTTGCATCAAACAAATAGACATACAAACTCTAATTCACATCTAGGAAGTATAATGTATCACAACTTCAAAAGTTATAACATGTGTAAAACATAATTTCTCATCTAGTCCGGCCATAGTAGCTTAGGTGGTAAGAGCTCGATAAGTCCCATTGAAGGACCCGGGTTCAAACCTCACCGAAGGCAATTTGCGAATGGCAGTTCATGTTGGTTAGGCGTAGGAGGGGGGTGACCGGACCACACCCTCTCATGCCTTGAGAGTTTACCATGTTCACTTCACCTGGGATGGGTTCTCTCGATCATCAAAAAAAAAAATTCTCAACTCATCATCACATGGTACATTTCACTTGTCATTCATGAGACTACACTAGTCATCATACTATCACAAGATATAAATCCTTTTCAAAATATCATAGGGTATCAACCCTTATCAACACAAGAAGACTACACCTCACTGAGGGCTCAAGCATGCCCAAAGGTCATTAAGACCATCATACTATCACATGATATAAATCCTTTTCACAATATCACAGGGTATCAACCCTTATCAACACAAGAGTATTACACCTCATTCAGGGCTCAACCATGCCCAAAGGTCATTAAGACCATCATACTATTCCCTATAATATCATCATTATCTTTGCATGCCTTATAACAAGGCTCAACAACATCACTTACATATAATACACCAAATCAACATAATGTTGCATTAATGAGCTAGGAGATATTCACAAACAATCATAGTAGGGTTATATTAACATTAAGAACATTCCTTTATTACATCAGTACGCAAGGAATCTAGATATGATTAACCCTCATCATATTCATAATGCACATGTTTAGCATAATAAAGTATCAACCATGTGGCTATGATAACCACCAATTAACAAATTAAGGTTATAATCATATTAAGGAGGCTATTTCACCATCATGCCTTATATAAGAAGGTTAAAAATGAATACTCGTCTTTATCTATTTGCATTAGAGTGAGGCTCTACAAGATAAATTATATTAATGTTACTAATCAGCACTCATACCCAAACCCTAACTCACAACATCCCCATTGGATCATGGATGCATAAGGTGAAGCATCACCATCACATTTTATACTATTATCAATTATGAACACACACATAAATCAAGGTGTAACCATGGGGTTATAGCATACTAGGGTTTCAACAACAATAAGAGAGTACTCCATGATTGTATTAATCATTCAAGGACTATTCATACTCGATTGCCTTCATTTAGTTATATTAAAGCTAGGTATAACAAGCTATAACTCATTAGGGTTACATATCAACACAATATGGTTATCATCCCTTCTATTCATATGAGTGAATAGTAAGACTACCTTATTAAGGGTAACCCTCCATTTGTTCCATCATCATTCAACCCATATCACCATACCACAATGTCACCTAGAACCATTGGATGTTTAAAAGGTAAGATCATTGGTTGTTTACAGAAGTAAACACCTTGAATGAATCATATATGATGTTATTGAGTTGTGATCTATAAAATTCACCATTTAACCCTAGACATCCTTTGGTTAACAAAAATAAGGGTTCTATTGATAGTAGGGTAAAACCCACAATTGACCGTTCATTTAAAACAAACCATCCATTATCAAAAGTAATATCCTTAAGTTGACCATATAAAGGAATCCATCAAAATCACATTATTAAGATCAACATATTACATTAGCCATCATTCCACTTTATTGGAGGAGTAAACATTAGATATTGACCATTGGGTCAAGTTCAAATGTTAAAACTATCAATTACAGTATAGGTCCAACCATTGCCTCAAGTGACCCAATAAACCATTGGTCTAAGGCTTAATTTATGCTAAAACGATATGATTAACTCACCATAGGTTTTGGAGACCTAATCCACCATCATTAGTGACCATTAAGTCACCATAGGTTGTTAGATCAACACTATATTAATTAATCAACATCAAATATCAAATTCATATATCCATTGATTGATAGCATCATTAGGGTACTTAGTTGTTAATCACTGGGCTTTTGATTAGGCCAAAATAGGGTTGTTGCAATGGTACCATCATCGGGTCATGGGTTTATAGAACAAATCAGCTTAAAACCCTAAAATTGACCCTTGGTTGATAGGTGCTTAGCACCATAGGATGTCAAACCAACCTTATCCAAGTCATATTATACCTTAGGAATAATGTACACATGATCACATGTTCATCTAGAACTAAAATTAGAACATTATTAAAATCTTGTGGATTGACTACTACCTTTGGCTGATTCATAGCATAGTATCTTGTCATTGCCTATTGTCAACTTCGTGCTCTATTTTTTGGTGCAAATGAGCTTGCTTGGGACACCTGCCCACGTCTTGATGTGCCACTACTAAACTATTGCCTCTGAGAGCCTTGTTGAATCTACCTCGGTGGTTGGATTACCTCCATGTCTCTAACTAGACAATCCTTTATCAGATGTCATGTCTGCCCACACTTGAATCAGACTTTGTTCTCCCATTGCTGCCTAGATGGTCCTGTCACTGACATTGATGTCGTGCTATGGGCTCCACTTGGCAAAAAACTATGTTCTCTAACCTTTCTTGTTGTCCACTGCGTCTGAGCACTGAACCTCTATGGTGCTACTGGTGTAGGAAACCTCAATTTCTTGAAACTTCTGGAACTCTATCCCTAGAATTGGGTAGTTATTTTCCTACTGTTAGCCTCATGTTTCTCAGTCACAAACCTCTCTATATGCCTAACTAACTCCATAAAGGTGGAAAACCTCTCTCTATTCTCTAGAGAACTATAGGTGTGGTTAACATAGCATTCATACCCTTCTCAAGATGTTGAATCTTCTCCTCATCTGTAGTATCCATGTGTGGACAAAACTATAGAGCTCCATAAACTTAGCTTCATACTCACCAATCTTCATCGGTCCTTGTTTAATCCGCTCAAACTATGAGATTTTTCTCATGTAGATAATCCTTGGGAAAGTATCTACTCAGAAACTCGCATCAAAACTTCTACCATCCAACCTCAATACTAGGTCTTTTCTCTTCTTCAATGGCCTACCAATGGCCAGCGCTTCCTTTTAAAAGGTACATAACATGCCTAACTTTATTACTTTCTAGGATGCTAAGGATTCTAAAGGAACATTCCAGTTCATTGAGTCATGAATCTGTGTTTCTTGGGTCGATTGTACTGGCATATTCGATGGCTCCTACCCATCATAACTTCTCAAAGGTTTTGCCAAATCCATGTCCCTCGTTGGGAACTGGTGACCTAAGTGTTGGTGCTAGCATCTAATCTTCCATATGTGTCATTATGGTCATGAGATGCCCAAAAAGAGCATGAAAGGTTGGTTTTTATAGCATGGATTGATTAAGATGGGGATTCTCATGCATTGATTCCTCTGTAGCATGTTCCCTTACACCTCCTCCTGGTGTAGCAATACTGCTCTCAACAGCATGTTCTTTGTGTTCTCAGCCATTTTTAATCTTTACTTCTTATCCTATATGAGCAGAAGTCACTACAAGATAAATTGGAGGACACTAGAACAGACTCAACAACCTTAACCCTATGTCTCTGTAGACTCAGCAAACCTTAGGCTCTAATTCCAAAACTTTGTGATGACCCAACCACCCAAGCCTCCACAATGATAATAATATAGAATAACCATTAGCATTGGATTAACAAAAAATCACTAAAAATTAAAATTATTTTGCAAAGAGATCCACTGCCAGGAAACTCTCATATAAAGAACCAAAGCAATATATACATCATGGTTCACATTGTACCATCTCATCTTGAGTATATCATATATCAGTTGCTTTGCCCAAACATATACATAAGCAACATAAAACCTCGAGGAAAACAAGCCAAAATCTCATATCATTCATAAAACCATTACGTACTAACTCCCAAGGACCTGAGAGTACATAGACAACACATAGGATTTCTATTTATAAGACATGCCAGACAGCACAATCAACCTGAGCTATTACTGCTATCCCTGTTGTTGTTGTCCTTCCTCTATAGTATGGTTTCTACCTCCTTGTGTAAGTTCACCTAAAATTTTTAGAACCCACAGGGTGAGACAATTGTCCCAGCGAGAGATATAATTATCTACCAACAATATTAGTATCACAGGTAAACAATATAAAACTGAGCAGAGGATCTTTTATGTAATTAAGCATGTTTAATCATTGTTTAATTGTAGTGAAAAGTAATAGCATTGTTTAAATAGTTCAACTATCCATAATGGAGCTATAGATCATCTATTTGATTTGTAAGGAATATGAAGAACATGTTTAAAATCTATCAACTAAGATGTATAGAAGTAATGTAACATCAGCCAATGTTTCCGTATTCAATCCTTAAGCAGATGTGCTACATGACTAATTACATATTTACAATCACACTTATACCCAGAGGAGATGAGGTATACCTCTCATGCTCCAACTGACCACATCTACTTAAAGCATCGATACCATAAAAGGTCAACGGAAGAGTCGGCTGCCAAGATCTCACCTATCTTAGTCAGTAGAAGACCACTAGTAGTGATATCATGTCAAACTACAACTAGCTTGTCGAGGTATAACGGCATCTTCGCTACATAGATATAGACTCAACATGTACTCTCTTCGGGGAGATCACACATCAATCCCTGGTACATTTCATCAGGGCGATCATGTCACAACCCTTGTATTCATTGAGAAACCACACAGAAAGCCCTATCTGGACGTAAGTATTTGTTCATCCTTCACCCCCACATATTAAAAAATATGCACTTTGAGTTAAACTCGTTTCACTATTCAACAAATCCTAACACCAAATTGATCTATGGCATGGGCAACTACATGATAAGGTTCTACTTGATTAATTAGGTGTAACACAGTATCTTTTAGCATCAATCAAGTTACAAGCAAGAATTATAACATATGCTATAAAGAAAGGTATAATACATTTATCAAGTACTTTCATAATATTTGGAACATATTGAAAACATAACACTCGGGATCTCAGTACCTTATCACATTACTGGGAATTCTCATCCCTTAACAATATCATCATCATGATTGCAAGATTTGGGTATTCAAACCCTTAGTTCATCACTGAACATTGTTACCTCTTACAGGTAACTATTGCCTCTAGGTCCTCAAATATAGGTATACATATTACTTATTGCACAACTATTTCACATGGCTCACAATGCTGATTTAATTTGTATCATATGAAACATCATAGCTCATACCTGGATATGCTCCTCATCTCATGATACCTGCACAATTAGTATTTCATGATAAAAGCAATATCAACACGTATCTTCACTATGCAATACAAGAGAAATACAGCCTTCCCATTAGTAGGGTTAGGGTTTTCCTTTTCACCGATTAGGGTTAGGGTTTCCCTCTTTAACCGATTAGGGTTTGAAGTTCATATTTTCAAGAATCAAAACCCTAATGCATAGCTATGCACATATGGGGGTATCATTATATGCCCATTGAATGATTATCACATAAAGTATGATTTCTCTCTCATCCTCACTAGGATAATGATTTCATCATACTTTATGATGTTGTCTCGATCCTTTTCTCAAGGTGCATTGGCCTACATTATCAAAATGCATTGAACTCTATATATCTTAATGTATCATTTGACATCACACACTTCATGTGTTACTCAATCAAGTATATTGGATTGATGTGCTTCAACCATATCAGGCATAAGGTGTGTTCTTGCTACCATATCTCCCAAGAGGTGTGTGCTTGCTTCTATATCACCCAAGAGGTGTGTGATTGCTTCCATATCACCCAAGAGGTGTATGTGTGCTTCCATATCACCCAAGAGGTGTGTGATTGCTTCCATATCGGGCAAGAAGTGTATGTTCATCACCATCTCGTGCATGAGGTGTATGTGTAGTCACCATATCTCTCATGAGGTGTATCCTTGATCACCATATCGTGCATGAGGTGTATCCTTGATCACCATATCGTGCATGAGGTGTATCCTTGATCACCATATTGTGCATGAGGTGTATCCTTGATCACCATATCGTACATGAGGTGTATCCTTGATCATCATATCATGCATGAGGTGTATGTGTGTGTCACTCATATCGGGTTGCTCAAAATTAGGGTTAGCATATCGGGTTAGACCCTTATGTTCATAACTCTTCAAACCTTCATGGTGTCGGCCTACCCTTCACCATGTGTTAAGTGACAGCCTATAAAATTGGTTACTTTCAACCAAATCAAGTGTACAAATCGATAGGGGTGTGTGGCTTCAAGATATATCGGGTTTCATATCATCATATTGGGTTTCATCACCATATCGAGTTAGAGGTACCCGATATCAGTTTGTGCCTTGATGATGTCATCATATTAAAGCTCTAGAATTTCATCCTTACTATCCTAGATCATGGACAACATGCCTATGCAACTATTAGAACTCATGCATTCATCAATTATACAAGAAATCTCAAAATTTAAAGTAGATCATCAAGTATGGCAAGATTGATGGTGAATAATAACATGATCGGGTTCAAGTTATGTAACCCACCTTAAGAACAATTTCAAAGATCCAATATCCAAAGATTCATTAGCCCGAGGTTGAACATGAACTTATCACAGATCCAAGACTCCTTCACAACCCTTCTACATGAAAGGAATCACCATAGTTAAAAACTTGATGATGAAGAAAAGAAAGAAAGAACCACAAATCGAGATTCATGCTTGAACCAAGGTTGAAGATGACCATGGCTTCACCTTAAGCTTAATGGCTCGAGCACCTCCTTTCTCCTTTCTATTATGCATGATATCTAAGAGAAATGGAGTGATAAGGTTCGAAAAATTCACTAGTAGGTGAAAGAAGTGGTATATATAATTGAGGCTCATGGGAGAGAGTGTATAAGAGGTGTCATCACCTTATACTACTAGGTGCCATGTGTCCATGCACAGTTGACAAGTGTCCATGCGCACATATTTATCTTGACATGCAAGACTCTTTATGATAATCTAAGGATAAAATTTTGTCTATTAGTTATCTTTTTGAGCAAGATATTTCAACTCAACACCACTTTATTAACAAACTGATACACTTTTTCTAAGGAAAGTTGTAAATCGATATCCATCACCTCCTTAAGGTGCTTAACCCATAATGGAAAAGGCCAAGACTTAACAAAATGATATGGGACCTTCTCCATGGCTCCTTGGCCGATAGACATTCCCATATAATCTCTACAAATCGATACAACCCAATACAACTCAATTAGGGTTTCAAATACACAACTCTTCTTGGTCTTTTCATCCCCAAGAATGCTACCACCCAAATATGATTCAAACATGGTGCCTCCTTCTTTCCCACTCCTCTAGATGATGCTAAGAGAGAGCAGTGACATTCTAGAGGTGGTAATTTACATATCAACCCTACATTTTTGGGTAAATTGATAATTTGCACAAAAACGGGTACACAAGGTACAAGCATTACTCAAACAGGCTCCAACTTGGAAGTTAGGCTTTCCAAAAGCCACCCCTTAGCATAATTCTCTATCTTATGATGCTAAAGCACTTAAACCATGCTCAAAATATGACATATTGCAATGTAACCCCTCATCTTGGGTTAATTGCAGTTTACACCCAAACTATCATATAAGGCACAAAGAGTTTGCAAATAAGGTCAAACTTGAAAATTAAACTCAAGGAGAGTCTTAATTATTTTTCAAAAGATTAAAACAAATTTATAAATAACTTAATTAAGAAAAACTTCTAGGCTTAAGCCATAACCCAAGTCACGGATATTACAATTATCAACCCCTAAAAGGGATTTCATCCATGAAATCTAAAGAGAAAAGAGAAGGGTACTTCCTCCTCATTTCTTCCTCCAGCTCCCATGTGGCTTCTTCAACACCACAGTTATTCCAGAGAACTTTCACAAGAACTATGTCTTTCTTTTTCAACTTCTTGATCTTCTATCAAGAATCGTCATTGGACCTTCCACATAGGATATATCTTCATTCAATTCTACATCTACAGGTTGCAACACCTCTGTATCAGGATATTACTTTCTCAAGATAGATATATGAAACATTGGATGTAGTCTATATAGCTCAGATGAAAACTCCAACCTATAGGCTACTTTTCCAATCCGTGTTGTCACTGGTAAGGTCCCATAAATCTAGGAGCTAACTTACCCTTTTTCCCAAATTTGAGAACACCTTTCCAAGGAGAGACCTTGAGATACACTATGTCTCCAACTTGGAATTCTAAAGGTCCAAGACATTTATCAACATATGAATTATGTCTATCCTGTGCAACCTTCAACTATTGTTGTATTACTTTAATCTTTTGAGTTGTCTATTGTTCTAGTTTAGGACCCAAAAGTTGATATTCTCTTGTCTCATACCATCATAATGAAGATATACAACATCTCCCACATAATGCTTCATATGGTACCATATCAATACTGATATGATAACTATTTTTGTAGACAAACTCTATTAAGCTTAAGTGTAAGTCCCAACTTCCTACAAACTGAAGAACACATGCCCTAAGCAAGTCCTCCAAAGTCTGTATAGTCCTTTCAGATTGTCTATCTATCTGAGGGTAAAAAGCTATGCTAAACTTTAACTGTGTACCCAAGGCTTTATGTAGTCATTCCCAAAATTGACTTGTAAACTAGGGACCTCTATTAGACACAATTGTGTCTAGAACTTCGTGTTACCGTACTATCTCATATATGTAGATCTATGCAAGTTTTTCAGCAGTATAGGTTGTTTTAATAGGAATAAAATGTGTTGTCTTAGTCAACCTATCAACTATCACCCAAATGGAATCATGACTTTTGGATAATCTCGGTAGACCAAGCACAAAGTCCATTATCACGTGATCCCATTTCCATTGTGGTATAGGTAAGGGTTGCAATGTTCCTGTTGGCGTCTGGTGTTCTGCTTTAACTTGCTGACACACTAGACACTACATAACAAACTCATCTACATCCTTCTTCAAACAAGGACATCAATACATATCTTTTAAGTTATGATACATTCTAGTACGCCCCGGATGCACTGCATACATGGATGAATGAGCTTCCTCAATAACTATCTTTCTTAAGTCATTGGCATCACGCACTACCATCCTACCATGGTAACAGACTACCTCATCCTATGACTCATGGAAACCATCCCATTTCTCACTACCATACTCTGACCTGATCTTCTGAATCACAGTATCAGCCTATTGTGCCTCTTTAATCTGTTGTCTCAGAGTAGGTTTTACGTGCATCTCAGCCAGTAATCCTTCTAACAATGATACTTCTAACTATACATTCTTTTGTAACAAAGAGACAAACATGTCCCATTTAAAGCACATTAAAGAATTCAACTATGCTTTATCTATGGGTGGAGATGAAGATTTTCTACTCAGTGCATCTGCCACTACATTAGATTTTCCTGGATGATAATCAATTTTACAATCATAGTCCTTCATTAATTCCATCCAGCGGCATTGTCTCATATTCAACTTGTGCTATGAGAAGATGTGCTTTAAGTTTTATGGTCTGTGAAAATATGACATGTTTGTCCCTAAAGATAATGTCTCTAAATCTTCAACGCGTGGACCACTGCAGCTAATTCTAGATCATGTGTCAGATAATTCTCCTCATGCTTCTTAAGTTGTCAAGAAGCAAAAGAAACTACATGATCACTCTGAATCAGCACACATCCTAAACCATTCTTATAGGCATCATAGAAAATAATGTATCCCTTTCCCTACTCAGGTAAAGACAACACAGGTGCACTAGTCAACCTTTCTTTCAACATCTGGAAAGAATGCTGACACTTGTCATTCTAGACAAAAGAAACCTCCTTCTTGATCAACCTAGTTAGGGGTAATGCTACAGAACTGAAGTCTTTAATAAACCTTATGTTGTAACCTGCCAAACCTAGGAAACTACAAATCTCAGTTGGCGTCTTGGGTTGTTACCACTCTACAATAGACTCCACTTTCTTAGGATCAACACAAATGCCTGAAGTAGATATAACATGTCCTAAAAAAGACACTTCTGACAACCAGAACTCACACTTGCTAAATTTAGCATATAGCTTGTGTTGTCTCAACAAAGTCAAAGCTTGACAAAGGTTTTGTTCATGTTATTGGCCATCTCTATTGTATATCAGGATGTCGTTTACGAAGACCACTATGAACTGATCAAGGAATGGCTGGAAGATTCTATTAATCAGCTCCATGAATGCAGCTGGTACATTAGTTAGTCCAAATGACATAACTACAAACTCATAATGTCTATAACTTATCTGAAAGGTTGACTAAGGTATGTCATCCTCCTTGATACATAACTAATGATATCATGACCTTAGATCTATCTTAGAAAACACTATTGCACCACACAACTAGTCAAATAGATCATCTATCATTGGCAGAGGATATTTGTTCTTTACAGTCACCTTGTTAAGTTGTCTGTAGTCGATGCATAATCTCATAGACCCATCCTTCTTTTTAACAAAAAAAGGGAGCACCCCATGTGTAACGCATGGGCCCACTGCCCAAGGCTCTAGTAGATTTTTAGGAATGACGACTGGCCTCACAGACCACCACTAGCCTTAACTGCGTACTTTATCCACACTAACGCGTAAGCCATAATCAACTTCCCGACTGGTCACCCATCATAGTACTACTCCAAGTTGAGCATGCTTAACTACGGAATTCTTTAGTGATGGGCTCCCGGAAAAGGAGGTGCACCTTGGTGATATTGGTAGTCCAATCATTCCTTTTAAGATCATTCTATCCGAGGACTCAAATCCTGGGACATTACAATCTCCCCCACTTAGACTCTTGATGTCCTCGTCAAGGCTCAATTATATGGCCTCATAATATCACCCCATTTCAGTGCAGACCCAGAATGGCCCATGTACACCCAGCTCCCGATCACGGAATACCAACACAAGGGTGGCTACATTAACCATGGACAACCCTTTCCAACATGCCTGGACCGCACGGCTCAAGACTAGCATGCCACATGCCCATGTGGGCCCCACCTACAGGAGGGGTTATGGCTTTGATACCATTTATAACGCATGGGCCCACTACCCAAGGCTCTAGTAGAGTTTTAGGAAGGCTCTAGTAGAGTTTTAGGAATGACGACTGGCCCCACAGACCAGCACTAGCCTTAATTGCGTACTTTCTCCATACTGACGCATAAGCCAGGAGCAACTTCCCGACTGGTCACCCATCCTAGTACTACTCCAAGATGATTACACTTAACTATGGAGTTCTTTAGTGATGAGCTCCCAGAAAAGGAGGTGCACCTTGGTGATATGGGTAGTCCAATCATTCCTTTTAAGATCATTCTATCCGAGGACTCAAATCATGGGACGTTACACCATGGCGAAGTACTCAGTCAAATGAAACCTTTCTCAAGAAACTCTTGTAATTGTTTCTTAAGTTCTTCCATCTCAGCAGGGGCCATCCTATAAGGTGTTTGGGCTATGGATTGTGTACCTGAAATTAAATTAATCTCGAAATCAATCTCTTGAGGTGGAGGAATATCTATAAATTCTTTGGGAAACACATCCTTGAATTCCCTGATAACATGAACTTTGGAAAGACTAGGACTCTTATATTTGGTGTCTACCACATGTGCCAGGAATGCTTCACATCCTTGTCACATCAATCTCTCAGCTACCATTGCTGACACAAGACAGGTTGGAAGCATCTTTATGTCCCCCTGAAAGACCCACGTCTCATCACTATATACGAACATATCTTGGTTGGAACCACAATCCAAGACAACCTTATATTTTTCTAGGGTATCCATCCAAAAAATTACATCAAACCCATGCATCTCAAGTGGTATAAGATCCACTTGAATGTCGTGTTATGAAAAGAAAAGAACACATGGAGAACATACCTCCTGCAACACTACAAATCCGACTAAGAGAGTTTGTAATAATAGATTATATGCTCTACGACTGACAGTCATATTATAGTCATGAATCACTTCTCGAGTGATAAAGGAATGTGTAGCACCCAGATTAATCAAAACAAACATGAAGCAGGATGAAGACATATCAGAATGAAACAATTCCATCTGACCTGTCATGACTCGTCGATTGACTACTGCCTCCGAATGATTCATATCATAAAATCTTATGGTTGCCTTTTGTCAAATTTGTGCTATGTTGTCTGGCTATGTGCACTGTTGTTTAGTGTAGATGAACCTACTTGGGACTCATGTCAACGTCCTCATGTGCCACTGCTAAACTGTTGCCACTGAGAGTCTTGTTGACTCTGCCTCGATAATTGGATTACCTCCTTATCTCTAACTGGACAATCCCTTGTCTTATGTCCTATCTTCCCACACTTGAAGCAGTCTCTTTTCTCCCATTGCGGCCTAGATGGTCCTGTCACTTACATTGATGTTGTGCTATGGGCTCCACTTGGCATAAAACTATGGCCTCTACGCTTTCTTTATGTCCACTATGTCTGAGCACTGAACCTCTATGGGGCTACTAGTGTAGGAAACCTCAATTTATTGAAACTTCTAGACCTCTATCCCTAGAACTGGGTAGGTACTTTCCCACTATTAGCCTCACATTTCTTAATCTCGAACCTCTCTATCTGCCTAATTGACTCTACAAAGGTGGAACACCTCTCTCTATTCTCTAGAGTAGGTGTAGGTGTGGTTTACTCAGTGTTCAGACCCTTCTGAATCCTCTCTGCATCTGTAGTAGCCATGCGTGGACAAAACCACATAAGATCCATAAACTTAGCTTCATACTCACTAAACTTCATCGGTCCTTATTTAATCGCCTAAAATTGTGAGGTTTTCTCAATCAAATAAGTCTTGGGAAAGTATCTACTGACAAACTCACATGAGAATTCCTGCCATCCGACCTCAACACCAAGTCTTTTCTCTTTTTCAATGGCCCACCAATGGCCATTGTTTCTTTTTAAAATGTACACAGCATGCCTAACTTTATCAGTTTCTGGAATGCTTAGGATTCTAAAGGCTTTTTCCAGTTCAGTTAGACATGAATCTGTGTTTTCTAGGTCATCTATACCGGCATAATTGGTGGATCCTACCCGGCATAATCGCTCAAAGGTTTTACCAAATTCATGTCCCTCGTTGGGAACTGGTGCCCTAGGTGCTGGTGCTGGCATCAGATCTTCCATATGTGTGATTTTGGTCATGAAATACCCAAAAAGAGCATGAAAGATTGGGTTTTCTAGCATGGCTTGATCAATATGGGGATTCTCAGGCACTAATTCCTCTCTAGCCTATTCCCTTGCACCTAGTGCAACAATACTGCTCTCAGAAACATGTTCTTCATGTGCTCCAACCATCTTTAAACTTTATTTCTTCTCTTATATGAGAAGAAGTCACTATAAGATAAACTAGAGGACACTAGAATAGACTCAACAACCTTAACCATATGTTTCTATACACTTAGCAAACCTTAGGCTCTAATACCAAAACTTTATGATGACCTGACCGCCCAATCCACCATAATGGTAATTATGCAGAATAACCATTGGCATCAGATTAACGAAAATTATGAAAAATGAAAACCATTTTACAAAGAGATCCATTACCAGGAAACTCTCATATAAAGAACCAAAGCAATATATACATCATGGTTCATATTGTGCATACATTGTACCATCCCATCTCGAGGATATCATATATCAGTTGCTTTTCCCAAACATATACATAAGCAACATAAAACCTCGAGGCAAACAAGCCAAAATCTTAGATTATTCATAAAACCATTTTGTACTAACTCCCAAGGACCTGAGAGTACAGATATGACACATAGGATTTCTATCTACAAGACATGACAGACATCACACTCAACCTGAGCTGTTACTGTTGTCCCTGTTGTTGTTGTCCTTCCTCTACAATATGGTTTCTACCTCCTCGTACACGTTCACCTAAAATTTTTGGAACCCAAGGGGTGAGACAATTGTCCCAACAAGAGATTATAACTCTCTGCCAAAAATATTATTATCATAAGTAAATAGTATGAAACTGAGAAGAGATCTTTTATGTAAATAAGCATGTATAAACATTGTTTAATTGCAGTGCAAAGCTATAGCATTGTTTAAATAGTTCAACTATCCATAACATAGCTATAGATCATCTACTTGCTTTATAAGGAATATGAAAAACATGTTTAACATATATAAACTAAGATGTATAGATGTAATGTAACATCAACAAATGTTTCCATATTCAATCCTTAAGCAGATATGCTACACGACTAATTACAAATTTAAAATCACACTTATGCACAGTGTAGATGAGGTATACCGCTCATGCTCCAACCGACCACAGCTACCTAAAGCATCAATACCAAACAAGGTCAGTGGAAGAGTTGGGTGCTAAGACCTCACCCGTCTCGGTCAATACAAGACCACTAGAAGTAACATCATGTCAAACTGCAACTAGCTTGCCAGAGTATAGCAGCATCTTCTCTAAAGAGATACAACCACAACATGCACTCTCTTCGGAGAGATCACACATCAATCTGCAATACATTTCATTAGGTAGAGCACATGACAACCCAGGTATTTATCAAGAAATCGCACAGAAATCCCTATCTGGATGTAAAGATATATTCGTCCTTGTAAGGACCCTGACCTGCATTTAGGGTTTACCCTATTTGTTTTGCTTAACCTTGGTGGTTTGATTCTTGTTAATCACCTTTAAGTGGTGATTAGGGTTTTGTTGTTCTTTGTTGAGAGTTGAAGGGGCTACTTGCAAATAACCCAAGTTTAGGGTTTTGTGTGTAAGATTGCCATCTTGTGAGATGTTTTCCCCTCTTTTCTTCCTCTAGGGTTGAGAGGAAGGCTTGGGCTTGTTGTTTGAGTTTCTTGGGCCCTGGTTGAGCTTGTTTGGGCCTTGAGGTGCCTTGTTTGGGCTTGCTTGAGCCTTGTGTCAGCCAAGAGAAGCTTGTGTCGCCCAAGATGAGTAGGGTGTCGACCTGGAGTGGTGTGTGTCGCCCAGTAGAGTTGTTGCTTGTGTCGACCATGAGGCTTTGTCTTGCTTGGTGGACACTTGGTGCACATCTTTGACAAGTTTCACATGGTTTTCTAGAGTGTTGGCTTGAACCCTAGGACAAATGTCCCTTGGGTGGACGACACTTAGCATAGATCTACCTTATTTTCTCCTCCCTTCCCTTTTATATAGGTGGCTCTTTCCCTTGCCTTAGCTTCTTTGGATTCCTTGGTCTCTCCTCCACCTTGAGTGCACAAGACTCATTTCATTTCCTTGTGTGTCGGCCGATACACTTTCTGGAGTTGCAGTGGTGGCTGATACCTTCTCTTAGATCAGCTTTGGTGGATGATATCCCTTGGACCTTGGAGTGCTTCTTCTTCCTTGGAGCTTGGAGCTTAAGGCGGGTTGCATAGCTTCTAACCCTAACTCCTTTACCTCTTGTTAGTTCTTGTTCACATGTTAGTAGCTTAGATTTGTATCTTGCTTTTGTATCTTTGGTGGCTGATCCTCCTTAGGGTTTAGGGTTTCCTTGTGACCTAGTGTACCTTGCTCTCTAGGGTTTGAGTTTCCTTGTGATGGAGGTTGATGATGACCCATGTTGGGCGAAATCCTCTCCAGTCTTGGTGTTGGGAAACATGAGTGCCTTGTGATGGGCGACATGGTGGGTGTTCTTGGTGTTGGGCGATATCCTTGCCCTTGTGTTGGGTGATAGGTTGAGCTAGTGTGAGTGTTAGCCGACATGACCCTTGTTGGACGATATGGTACTTGAGATGAGCAACACCTTTGTTCTTGTGATGGACGATCGACTAAGTGTGGCATGAGGGTTTGTTGGTGTTGGCCGACATGGGCATCTTTGTGATGGACGATTTAGTGAGTGTTCATAATGTTGGACGATACCCCTATCCTTGTAATGGGCGATAGGTTAGGATAGAAGTTGTGTCAGTCGATATGGTGACCATGTTGGGTGATATGGTTCCTGTTGAGTTGAACGACACTCTTGTTCTCTTGATAGACGTTAGACCAGGTGTGATTCTTCTTGAGTCGAACGATAGGGCCATGTGTGGCTTGTTTCCTTGTGTTGAACGATAGGTCATGCATGGTGTGGTGGTCGATACCCATGTTGGTCGATAGCCATGGTGGGCGATAGCCTTGGTTTGCTGTGTGTCGGCCGATAGGACTTGATGGGTTTTAGTGAGGGTTGTGAGGAGTTATAGCGAGGGTTAGGTGATCCTATAGTGACGGCCTCATGTGTTTTGGAAGTAAATGTTTATGCACAAACAATGGTGATGCCTTGCGACAATAACAATGTTAATGGTAGTTGCATAATGATAATGATAGTAATGATGTTGATCATAATAAAGATGGTAATAAGGGTAGTAGTGATGTTAATAAGGAAGTTAGTGGTAATGATATGCATGAAGTAATCGTTGTACTTAATTGTTAATGATGATAGTGGATGGTGACATAATGATAGTGGTAACAATAGTGTTGTTCTGTATGATTGAACACCTTGATTACTTGTATAATATTGAGAAAATGATAAGCATGAATATGGTTTGTAATGATGTGCTTTATAGACTTGATCATCAAATAGTGTAAGAATGATAAGTATAGTATCTTGAATTTCACCTTGTTATAGCAAGTATGGACCTTATGTTGAAACTATGATTATTGTGTATCCTAACCATGCAGGTGATGCTTAGCCATAAAAACGCTATGAGACATATGTGATAAGTAACATCACTTTGATAATTATTCTTTGAGGTTGTATAAATGATGTGTTTGTCCCATGATGTTGATGTGAGCCTGGAAGAGGCAGTAATATGATGATGGATTGAGATCCCATGGTATGTGACGATCCTTCAGATGGATCTGGATGGTTGGTAAAAGGCCAAGTGGTAACATGCTGTGTTGAATCATTGAGATGGATCAGGTTGATGTAGTCACAATAATAATATAATGTTATTTAATTTCCGTTATATCTTTCATGTTGAATAACTTGGTTGAATCTTGCAATCCATCTAAAAGATACTAATTAATCACAATGAAATATATCATGTAGTTTTCCCTGGCCATAGATCCATCATCGTCAGGACTTGGTGATGGTGAAATGGGTTCTTCTACTGGTTAACCTGGAAGCGCATATTGTTGAATATGTGTAGGTTGCTCCTAGCATGAAAATGAGGAGGTAAGAGTGTAACTTCGGTTACAGACTCATATATGTATATAGAGCATGGTAAACAGGCCCATGGCTCAGGATATGTGATGTGTGGAGCATGAATGTGGTCATGACTCAGAGCACGGTGAACATGCTATGGCTCAGTTTTACTAGCGCTGAGACATGTACCAAGGCGGGCTAGAGTGAGGGTAGACTATGGAGATGACCCTATGGCTTAGACCACTTCAGCATGTGACTACGGTCCTGCTTGTGTTGTACTCGTGTATTGACCATGAGGTGGGAGGTCGTGGAGTCCGGCTCTTCCATTGACCTTGTATGGCACCGGCTTGGGTTTCGTAATCGAAGGTTGGATTTGAACAGTACGATTCAATTCTTCAGGGCATAATAATACGTAATACAGTCGTTTGGTATTTACTATTTAAGATAAACACGAAATATTGGTTGAGGCCTTGTTTGTGTAATATCTCTGTTATATCTTGCAGGTTATGTTGCATTATATATTGTTCTGATAATCATGTTACATAGTGGTATATCTTATCTTGTCAGTCAGGTCCCATTGAGAGATATCTGGTATATGCTTTTGTACATCTGGTAAGCTTATCGGTAAGAATAGCCTTGCTTTATATTTATAGACTACTCTTGTTATATATGTCAATAGTTATCTACTGTTATAATTTATCTTGTTGAGGTTCCGTAGTTGCGGTGGGGAGTTATGTTTCCTGCTGGGACAATTGTTCAATTGTCTCACTCTGCTGGTTTACACCCTTTTTAGGTGGTCGAGGTAG
Source organism: Alisma plantago-aquatica (assembly GCA_963693085.1). Classification (NCBI taxonomy): domain Eukaryota; kingdom Viridiplantae; phylum Streptophyta; class Magnoliopsida; order Alismatales; family Alismataceae; genus Alisma; species Alisma plantago-aquatica. Next base: position 718,821,121 of record OY856410.1, read on the forward strand.
ACGTGGTCGTGGTCGCGGTGTTGCGGATGAGCAACTTGAGGAGTAGTAGAAGGCAAGCGATGGATATGCTGCTATTTTGGATGTTTTGTAGTAGAGTCTAGAGTCATTGTTGTACTCTCAGGTCCTTGGCAGTGTTTTGACGATGTTTCATGATTAACGATCGATGATGTTTGTATATCCTACTGTTGGTCAGATGTGGGCCTTTATGTATATGAATAGGTAGTGAACTCATGTGATGGATGAACAGCTGTTTCTGAGCTGTGGACACATATCAGATCTCGTGTATGTATATATATAACATGTTTCTGTACAGGATGAGGACGGGAAAGCAATAGTTTCATAGTTTATCAGTTTTCCACAATCGGTTTTAATTAACCTGTGTTTTCGATAATCTGTGGTTATGGTGAATTCCGCACGTTTTCGCGTAACACCTCATTATTTGTGTAATAATGGGACGTGTTGCCACAAGTTTGGTATCAGAGCTTTAGGTTCACTGAGTCTACAGGGATCTAGGACTAGGTTGAGTCTGTTCTTATGAGTTTTCCAGGTTTTCTTACAAAATCTTCTGCCCTCAGTGGAAGAAAAGACAAGATGTCTGGAAACCATGAAGAACATGCTCCTGAGCATAGTGAAGCTGCATCAGTTGATGGAGCAGATGGACAGGCACATGAAGATTGGGCGCCTGAGGTTCCCCAATTTAACCCAGCCATACTTGAACATCCTACTTACCAACAGCTTATGGGGCAGTTAATGGCTACAATGAATCTCATAGTTGAGCGATTACCAGTGCCTCCTCTGAGCACACAGGTTCCCCATGGAGAAGCATCGGGTATTGGGAAGACCTTCGAGCGGCTTCGCCGAGTTGGAGCTTCGGAGTATACCGGAACGGCTAATCCAGTGGATGCAGATCTGTGGCTGACAAGTCTCGAGAAGGCTTTCCACATTCTTGACATCCCCGAAGTAGACAAGGTAAAGCACGCTATCTACTTTCTGAAAGGTAATGCTGGTCACTGGTGGACCATCGAGGAAGAGAAGAGGCCTGGTGAGGTGATCTGTTGGGAAGTGTTTCGATGCGAGTTCATCACCAGATACTTTCTGAAGACGTATCTAGATGAGAAGGTTAATCAGTTCGAGAACCTGAGGCAAGGAACGATGAACATCACTGAGTATGAAGCTAAGTTTATGGATTTGTTGAGGTTCTATCCTCACATGGTGGCAACAGATGAGGAACGAATCAGACGTTTCGAGAAGGGTTTGAGTACTGAGTTGACAACCCCGGTGTCTGCGTTGGAAAACCGAGAGCGGTTTGCTACGTTCTTGGAATCTATTCGATGGATCGAGAGGACAGTAAGGGAGAAGAGAGAGTCTATGTATCTCAAAAGACCTACTCGGTTTCAAGGATGAAGGTTTGGTGGCTTTAAGAAGCCCATGTTTTTAGCAGCGTCAGCGATGAGAAGTTCTGGTGTACCATCTCAGTGGTCTCTGAGTAAGGGGAAAGGTTATGTTTCTTCACCATCTAAGACGCACAATTTAGCTTTTGTGGCAGTGACAGGGCCATGTAGGCCACGGTTTGAGGACAAGTCATGACATCTTTGTGGACAAGTCGGGCATTTCAGGCTTAATTTCCCGAATAGAGACGTTGAAGTGACGCAGCAATCGAGATAGAGTTTTCAGAGGTCAAAGAGACCACGGCCCAGTGGTAGCAGAGGACGAGGACGTGGTCAAGCGTCTCAAGATGGATCACCTGCTTAAGGAAGCAGAGGTCATGGACAACAAGAAATGACTCGATTCTATGCCATGAGTCAGTCGGAGGTGATAGTCAACCCGCGAGTGGTGACAGGTCAGATGGAGTTATTTCATTCTGATATATCTTGTTCTTACTTTATATCTGTTCTGGTTGACCCGGGTGCTACACACTCTTTTATCGCCTATAGTATGCTTGAAAACTGTCGTTTACCTGTTAGTTGTAAGAAAGATAGCTTGTTGTTAGAAACCCCTCTTGATGGTTCCTCTTTGCTTCGAGAAGAGTGTCCATCTTGTGTCTTGTCTTTCTCAGGACACCGCATCCAAGTGGATCTTATACCACTTGATATGCATGGTTTCGATGTTATCCTTGGGATGGATACCATAGAGAAGTATAAGGTTGTTTTGGACTGTGGTTCCAAGCAGGCAGTGTTTGATGTTGCTGGAGAGAAGTGGATCTTCCAAGGAGATAGGAAGATTCTTCTGACATGTTTGGTATCAGCTTTGGTGGCAGATAAGTTGTTACGACAAGGATGTGAGGCGTTCCTAGCTCACGTGGTGGATACCGTTGTGGTTACCAAGGCAAAAGGTCCTAGTCTTGAGGAGTGTCAGTGGTTCGAGAGTTTGCAGACGTGTTTCCTGAGGAGTTTCCTGGTGTTCCTCCACCCCGAGATATTGATTTCGAGATCAATTTGGTTCCTAGAACACAGCCAGTTGCACAATCACCATACAAGATGGCTCCAGCAGAGATGGCAGAGTTGAAGAAGCAGTTGCAAGAGTTGTTGGAGAAGGGTTTTATCCGACCGAGTACGTCGTCGTGCGGTGCTCCTATGTTGTTCGTTAAGAAGGATGGGTCGATGCGGTTGTGTATAGATTACCGGCAGTTGAACAAGGTCACGATCAAGAATAAGTACACGTTGCCGAGAATAGATTATCTGTTCGATCAGTTGTATGGTGCTACAATATTTTTGAAGATCGGTATACGGTCTGGATATCATCAGTTGAGGATAAAGGCGGATGACGTACCAAAGTCAGCTTTCAGGACGAGGTATGGTCATTTCGAGTTCGTGGTTATGTCGTTTGGGTTAACCAATGCACCTATTGATTTTATGGATATGATGAACAGAGTGTTCCTTCCGTTCTTAGATCAGTTTGTAGTAGTCTTTATAGATGACATCTTGATCTATAGTCGGGACAGGCTAGAGCATGAGCAACATCTTCGTCAAGCGTTGACTCTTATTCGTCAACATCAGTTGTATGCCAAGTTCTGTAAGTGTGAGTTCTAGTTGGAGGAAGTGACGTTCTTGGGTCATGTGATATCTGTTGAAGGAGTTAAAGTAGATCCGAAGAAGGTGGAATCTATTGCGGGTTGGGAACAGCCGAAGACGCCGACAGAAGTTTGTAGTTTCCTTGGTTTAGAAAGACACTACTGAAGGTTTATCAAGGACTTCAGTGTGATCACGTTGCCGATGACGAAGTTGACCAAGAAGGATGTACCTTTTGTTTGGGATGATTGATGTCAGCAAGTTTTCTAGAGTTTGAAGGAGAAGCTAACCAGTGCTCCAGTGTTGATTTTGCCAGAGCCTGGGAAAGGCTATGTTGTTTTCTGTGTGGCTTCCAAGAAAGGTTTAGGTTGTGTGTTGATGCAGGAAGATCATGTAGTTTCTTATGCTTCACGACAGCTCAAGAAGCTTGAGGAGAACTATCCGAATCATGACTTGGAGTTAGCAGCAGTAGTTCATGCGCTAAAGATTTGGAGACACTATCTGTATGGGGAAGTGTGTCAGATTTTTACGGATCATAAGAACCTGAAGTATATCTTTACACAACACGAGTTGAACATGTGACAACGACGATGGATGGAGTTGATCAATGATTATGACTGCACTATCGAGTATCATCCTGGTAAGGTGAATGTAGTAGCTGATGTGCTTAGTAGAAAGTCTTCTTCCCTTTCTTCAAAGAAGGCATAGTTGAGTTCTCTAATATGCCATAGGAGAGATATGTTTGTTTCTCTGAGACAGATGAATGTGCAGATGGAAGTTTCTTTGTTGTCTGGTCTTTTCGCACAGATGCAAGTTAAGCCTACGTTGAGACAGCAGATGAAGGATGCCCAGCAGATAGATGATGAGGTATAGTTGCTCAGATCAGAGTTCGGCAGTGACAAGCGTGATGGGTTTCATGAGTCCGAGGATGGACTAGTTTGCTATCGTGATAGGATGGTGGTTCCAGATGCTGATGATCTGAGGAAGTTGGTGCTTGAGGAAGCACATACGTCGATGTATGTGATGCATCCCAGTATCACCAAGATATATCATAGTCTGAAGGACTTGTACTGGCAGCCTAGGTTGAAGAAGGATGTGGTTGAGTTCGTGGCAAGATGTGCGGTGTGTCAGCAAGTGAAGGTTGAACATCAGAAGCCGGCAGGTACGTTGCAACGTTTGCTGATACCACAGTGGAAATGGGATCACATAACCATGGATTTCGTAGTTGGTCTACCCCAGACAACTAGGAATCATGATTCCATTTGGGTGGTAGTGGACAGATTGACAAAGTCTGCCCATTTTCTACCAGTGAAGACGACATATACAACTGAGACACTTGCTAGGGTGTACGTGGATGAGATAGTACATTTGCATGGTGTGCCAGCAACGATAGTTTCATACAGAGGTCCTCAGTTTACGAGTCATTTTTGGGAACAGTTGCACAGAGCATTGGGAATGCAGTTGAGGTTCAGTACAACTTTTCACCCGCAGACAGATGGACTGTCTGAGAGGACTATTCAGATTTTGGAAGATCTTCTTCGAGCTTGTAATCTGTAGTTTTTAGGCAACTGGGATGTACATCTAAGTTTGATAGAGTTTGTCGACAATAATAGTTATCAATGGAGCATTGACATGGCTCCTTATGAGGCCTTGTACGGAAGGAAGTGCAGATCTCCTTTGTGTTGGTATGAGTCTGGTGAATATCATCTTTTGGGTCCTGAGTTAGTTCAGCAGACGACAGATAAGATCAAAGTGATACAGCAACAGTTGAAAGTGGCATAGGACATATAGAAGTTTTATGCAGATAATTGCTGATGACATTTGGAGTTCCAGGTAGGAGACAAAGTGTATCTTAAAGTCTCGCTGTGGAAAGGTGTGCTATGGTTTGGACGGAAGAGTAAGTTATCTCCCAGATATATGGGGCCTTACTCAGTCATAACACGTGTTGGCAAGGTAGATTACGAGTTCGAGTTGCCTCCAGAGTTGCATAGGTTGCATCCAATGTTTCATGTCAGTATGCTGAAGAGAAGTCATCCGGATTCAGGTACAGTGATACAGCCAGTTGAGGTTGAGCTTGATGCAGATGTGACCTACGAGGAAGGTCCACTGGCGATCCTTGACAGAAGGATCAAGAAGCTGAAGAGGAAGGACCTGGTTCTTGTGAAGGTTCTTTGGCAGCATCGTGGCATTGAGGAAGCCACATGGGATCTTGAGGAAGAGATGAGGAGGAAGTATCCCTCGCTTTTCTCTTCGGATTTCGGGGACAAAATCCCTCAAAGGGGGTTAGCTTGTAAGGACCCTGACTTGCATTTAGGGTTTACCCTGTTTGTATTGCTTAACCTTGGTGGTTTGATGCTTGCTAATCACCTTTAAGTGGTGATCAGGGTTTTGTTGTGCTTTGTTGAGAGTTGAAGGGGCTACTTGCAAATAACCCAAGTTAGGGTTTTGTGTGCAAGATTGCCATCTTGTGAGATGTTTTCCCCTCTTTGCTTCCTCTAGGGTTGAGAGGAAGGCTTGGGCTTGTTGTTTGAGTTTCTTGGGCCCTGGTTGAGCTTGTTTGGGCCTTGAGGTGCCTTGTTTGGGCTTGCTTGAGCCTTGTGTCGGCCAAGAGAAGCTTGTGTCTCCCAAGATGAGTAGGATGTCGACCTGGAGTGGTGTGTGTCACCCAGTAGAGTTGTTGCTTGTGTCGACCATGAGGCTTGGTCTTGCTTGGTGGACTCTTAGTGCACATCTTTGACAAGTGTCACATGGTTTGCTAGAGTGTTGGCTTGAACCCTAGGACAAGTGTCCCTTGGGTGGACGACACTTAGCATAGATCTACCTTGTTTTCTCTTCCCTTCCCTTCTATATAGGTGGCTCTTTCCCTTGCCTTAGCTTCTTTGGATTCCTTGTTCTCTCCTCCACCTTGAGTGCATGACACTCCTTTCCTTTCCTTATGTGTCGGCCGATACACTCTCCTGGAGTTGCAGTGGTAGCCAATACCTTCTGTTGGATCAGCTTTGGTGGGCGATATCCCTTGGACCTTGGAGTGCTTCTTCTTCCTTGGAGCTTGGAGCTTAAGGCGGGTTGCATAGCTTCTAACCCTAACTCCTTTACCTCTTGTTAATGTTCTTGTTCACATGTTAGTAGCTTAGATTTGTATCTTGCTTTTGTATCTTTGGTGGCTGATCCTCCTTAGGGTTTAGGGTTTCCTTGTGACCTAGTGTACCTTTCTCTCTAGGGTTTGAGTTTCCTTGTGATGGAGGTTGATGATGACCCCTGTTGGGCGACATCCTCTCATGTCTTAGTGTTGGGCGACATGAGTGCCTTGTGATGGGCGACATGGTGGGTGTTCTTAGAGTTCGGCGATATCCTTGCCCTTGTGTTGGGCGATAGGTTGAGCTAGTGTGAGTGTTGGCTGACATGACCCTTGTTGGACGATATGGTACTTGTGATGAGCAACACCTTTGTTCTTGTGATGGACGATTGACTAAGTGTGGCATGAGGGTTTGTTGGTGTTGGCCGACATGGGCATCTTTGTGATAGAAGATTTAGTGAGTGTTCATAGTGTTGGACGATACCCCTGCCCTTGTGATGGGCGATAGGTTAGGATAGAAGTTGTGTCGGTCGATATGGTGACCATGTTGGGCGATATGGTTCCTGTTGAGTTGAATGACACTCTTGTTCTCTTGATAGACGTTAGACCAGGTGGGGTTCTTATTGAGTCGAACGATAGGGCCATGTGTGGCTTGTTTCCTTGTGTTGAACGAAAGGTCATGCAAGGTGTGGTGGCCGATAGCCATGTTGGATGATAGCAATGTTGGCCGATAGCCATGGTGGGCGATAGTCTTGGTTTGGTGTGTGTCGGCCGATAGGCCTTGATGGGTTTTAGTGAGGGTTGTGAGGAGTTATAGTGAGGGTTAGGTGATCCTATACTGACGGTCTCATGTGTTTTGGAAGTAAATGTTTATGCACAAACGATGGTGATGCCTTGCAACAACAACAACAATGTTAATGGTAGTTGCATAATGATAATGATAGTAATAATGCTGATCATAATAATGATAGTAATAAGGGTAGTAGTGATGTTAATAAGGAAGTTAGTGGTAATGATATGCATGAAGTAATCCTTGTACTTAATTGTTGATGATGATAGTGGATGGTGATATAATGATAGTGGTAACAATAGTATTGTTAAGTATGATTGAACACCTTGATTACTTGTATAATCTTGAGAAAATGATAAGCATGAATATGGTTTGTTAATGATGTGCTTTATACACTTTATCATCAAATAGTGTAAGAATGATAAGTATAGTATCATGAATATCACCTTGTTATAGCAAGTATGGTCCTTATGTTGAAACTATGATTATTGTGTATCCTAACCATGCAAGTGATGCTTAGCCATAAAAAGGCAATGAGACATATGTGATGAGTAACATCACTTTGATAACTATTCTATGAGGTTGTATAAATGATGTGTTTGTCCCATGATGTTGATGTGAGCCTGGAAGAGGCAGTAATATGATGAGGGATTGAGATCCCATGGTATGTGACGATCCTTGAGATGGATCTGGATGGTTGGTAAGAGGCCAAGTGGTGACATGCGGTGTTGAATCATTGAGATGGACCAGGTTGATGTAGTCACAATAATAATATAATGTTATTTACTTTCTGTTATATCTTGCATGTTGAACAACTTGGTTGAATTTTGCAATCCATCTAAAAGATACTAATTAATCACAGTGAAATATATCATGTAGTTTGCCCTGGCCATAGATCCATCATCGGTAGGACTTGGTGATGGTGAAATGGGTTCTCCTACGGGTTAACCTGGAAGCACATATTGTTGAATATGTGTAGGTTGCTCCTAGCCTAAAAATGATGAGGTAAGAGTGTAACTTCGGTTACAGACTCATATATGTATATAGAGAATGGTGAACAGGCCCATGGCTCAGGATATGTGATGTGTAGAGCATGAATGTGTTCATGGCTTAGAGTACGGTGAACTGGTCGTGGCTCAGTTTTACTAGCGCTGAGACCTGTACCAAGGCGAGCTAGAGTCAGGGTAGCCTATGGAGCTGACCCTGTGGCTTAGACCACTTCAGCATGTGACTGCGGTCCTACTTGTGTTGTACTTGTGTACTGACCACGAGGTGGGAGGTCGTGCAGTCCGGCTCTTCCATTGACCATGTATGGCACCGGCTTGGGTTTCGTAACCGAAGGTTGGATTTGAACGGTACGGTTCAATTCCTCAGGGCATAATAATACGTAATACAACCTTTTAGTATTTACTATTTAAGATAAATACGAAACATTGGTTGAGGACTTGTTTGTGTAATATCTCTGTTATATCTTGTAGGTTATGTGGCATTATATCTTGTTCTGATAATCATGTTACATAGTGATATATCTTATCTTGTCAGTCATGTCCCATTGAGAGATATCTGGTATATGCTTTTGTACAGCTGGTAAGCTTATCGGTAAGAATATCCTTGCTTTATATTTATAGACTACTCTTGTTATATCTATCTATAGTTATCTATTGTTATAGTTTATCTTGCTGAGGTTCCGTAGTTGCGGTGGGGAGTTATGTTTCCCGCTGGGACAATTGTTCAATTGTCTCACTCTGCTGGTTTACACCCTTTTTAGGTGGTCTAGGTAGACGTGGTCGTGATCGTGGTGTTGTGGACGAGCAGCTTGAGGAGCAGTAGAAGGCAAGAGAAAGATATGTTGCTGTTTTGGATGTTTTGTAGTAGAGTCTAGAGTCATTACTGTACTCTCAGGTCCTTGGCAGTGTTTTGACGATGTTTCACAGTTAACGATCGATGATGTTTGTATATCCTGCTATTGGCCGGATGTGGGCCTTTATGTATATGAACATGTGATGAACTCATGTGATGGATGAACAGCTATTTCTGAGCTGTGGACACGTATCAGATCTCATGTATGTATATATATAACATGTTTCTGTGCAGGATGAGCACTGGAAAGCAATAGTTTCATAGTTTATCAGTTTTCCACAATCAGTTTTAATTAACCCGTGTTTTCGATAATTTGTGGTTATGGTGAATTCAACACGTTTTTAGGTAACACCTCATTATCTGTGTGATAATGGGATGTGTAGCCACAGTGCTTCACCCCCACATATTCAAAAATATGCACTGCGAGTTACTCTTGTTTCACCATTCAGCAAATCCTGACAATGAATAGATCTATGGCTTGCGCAACTACATGATAAGGTTCCACTTGATTAATTAGATGTATTATAGTATCTTTTAGCATCAATCAAGTTATAAGCAAGAACTATAAAAAATGCTACAAAGAAAGGTGTAATAGATTTATCAAGTACTTTCATAATCTTTGAAACATATTGAATGTATAACACTCAGGATCTCAGTCCCTTATCACATTACTGGGAATTATCATCCCTTAACATTAACATCATAATGATTGCTAGATTTGGGTATTCAAACCCTTCATTCATAAATGAACATTGTTTCCTCTTATTAGGTAACTATTACCTCTAGGTCCTCAGACCCATGTATACATAATACTTGTTGCACAAGTATTTCACATGGCTCACAAGGCCCATTTAATCTTTATCATATGAAACATCATAGCTCATACCTGGCTATGCTCATCATCTCATGATACCTATATGGTTAGTATTTCATGATAAAAGCAATATCAAGTACTTATATTTACTATGCAATATAAGAGAAATACAACCTTCCCATTATTAGGGTTAGGGTTTTCCTTTTCACCGATTAGGGTTAGGGTTTCCCTCTTTAGCTAGTTAGGGTTTCCAATTCATATTGCCAAGAATCAAAACCCTAATGCATAGCTCTACACATGTAGGTTTATCATTATATGCCCATTGAATGATTATCACACAAAGTATGAACTTCTCTCTCATCCTCACTAGGATATGATTTCATCATACTTTATTAAGTTGGCTCAATCCTTTTCTCAAGGTGCATTGGCCTACATTATCAAAACGCATTGAACTCTATACATCTTAATGGTATCAGTTGGCATACCACACTTCATGTGTTACTCAATAAAGTATATTGGATTGAAGTGCTTCCACCATATCAGGAATGAGGTGTGCGCTTTCTTCCATATCACCCAAGGGGTGTGTGCTTGCTTCCATATCGCCCAAGAGGTGTGTGCTTACTTCCATATCGCCCAAGAGGTGTATGTGTGCTTCCATATCACCCAAGAGGTGTGTGCTTTCTTCCATTATCGGGAAAGAGGTGTATGGTCATCACCATCTTGTGTATGAGGTGTATGTGTACTCACCATATCGTTCATGAGGTGTATCCTTGATCACCATATCATGCATTAGGTGTATCCTTTATCACCATATCCTGCATGAGGTGTATCCTTGATCACCATATCGTGCATGAGGTGTATTCTTGATCACCATATTGTGCATGATGTGTATCCTTGATCACCATATCATGAGTGAGATGTATCCTTGATAACCATATCGTGAATGACGTGTATCCTTGATTAACATATCGTGCATGAGGTGTATGTGTGTGTCACTCATATCGGGTTTCTCAAAATTAGGGTTTGAATATCGGGTTAGAACCTTATGTTCATAACTCTTCAAACCTTCATGGTGTCAGCCTACCCTTCACCATGTGTAAAGTGACAACCTAGAAAACTGGTTACTCTCAGACAAACCAAGTGTACAAATCAATATGGGTGTGGGGTTCCAAGGTATATCGGGTTTCATATCATCATATTGGGTTTGATCACCATATCGGGTTAGAGGTACTTCTACCTGATGTCGGTTTGTGCCATGATCATGTCATGATCTTCAAGCTCTAGACTTTTGTCCTTACTATCCTAGTTCATGGAAAATAGGTCTATGCAACTAGTAGAACTCATGGATTCATCAACTATAGAAGAAAACTCGAAATTGAAAGTAGATCATCAAGTATGGGAAGATTGATGGTGAATAATAACATGATTGGGTTCAAGTTATATAACCCACCTCAAGAGAAACTTCAAAGCTCCAAACTCCAAAGTTTCACATACCCAACGTTCAAGATGAACTTATCATAGATCCAAAAGTGGTTCACAACTCTTCTACATGCAAGGAATCACCATAGTTAAGAACTTGATGAAGAAGAAAAGAGAGAAAGAATCACAACCTGTGACTCATGTTTCAACCAAGGTTGAAGATGACCATGGATTCACCTTATGCTTAATCACTCAACCTCCTCCTTGCTCCTTACTACTATGCATTATATCTAAGAGAAATGGAGTGATAAGGTTCGAAAAATTCTCTAGTAGGTGAAAGGAGTGGTATATATAATTGAGGCTCATGGGAGAGAGTGTATAAGAGGTGTCATCACCTTATACTACTAGGTGCCACATGTACATGCATGGTTGACACGTGTACATGCACACATATTTATATTTACATGAAAAACTCTTGAGGATAATCTTGGGATAAGATTTAGGCCATTAGTTATCTTTTTGATCAATATATTTTCACTCAACATCACTTTATGCACAAACCGATACACTTTTTCTAAGGAAAGTTGTAAACTGATATCCATCACCTCTTTGAGGTTATTAACCCATCATGGAAAAAGAAAAGAGTTCAAAAACCAATATGAGACCTTCTCTATGGATCCTTGACTGATAGGCACTCCCATATAAGCTCTACAACTCGATACAACCCAATACAACTCAATTAGGGTTTCAAATACACAACTCTTCTTGGTCTTTTCATCACCAAGAATGCTACCACCCAAATGTGATTCAAACATGGTGCCTACTTCTTTCTATATCCTCTAGATGATGCTAAGAGAGATTAGGGACGTTATAGAGTTGATAATTTACACATGAACCCTACATTTTTGGGTAAATTGTGAATTGCACCAAAACTAGTACACAAGGTACATGCATTACTCAAACAAGCTCCAACTTGGGACTTAGGCTTTCCAAAAGACACCCCTTAGCATCATTATATCTCTTATGATTATAAATCACTTGAAGCATGCTCAAAATATGACATATTTAAATGTAAACCCTCATCTTGGGTAAATTGCAATTTACACCCAAATTATCATATAATGCACAAACAGTTTGCAAATTAGCTCAAAATCGAAAATTAAACTCAAGGAGAGTCTTAATTACTTTTCAAAAGATTAAAAATAGTTTATTAATAACTTAATTAATAAAAAAATTCTAGGTTTATTCCATAACCCAGGTTAGGGATGTTACATTATAGTTATTAATGAACCCATTGGTTCATGGGGAATATGGTAGATAAAGTTTTTGTTTCCACTTCCTACTTAAGGTGGGACATTTTGCATAAGATTGTGATACAAACTTGTTGAGGTTTTCTTCATTTGTTTTGTGGCTGCAGGGATGACAGAGAATTTGGCAGGTTGTAGAGGAGAGTGTGGTAGAATCTAAAAATCATGAAGATCTTAGTCTAAAGAACTTGGTCCCAGTTCTTCAAGTTATGCTTTTATGTACAAAATAATGAAGATAAAGATGATAAAAAAACCCTCTCTAAAGAAGTTAGTCCTTGTTATTCAAGAAATATTTTTACAAGTCAATTACAAGCAAGCAACAATTCGGATATTTTTTTGAAAACTATATCGACAGTGATGATTTTTTTATATCTTTCTCTCAACAAAATGTTACTTATTCCTCTAATTTGATTCTAACCTCAGATAATAAACCAAAGACTCTTGCATAACAAACCAAAAAAAATCATATTCATATGAAAACAAATTCTCATAAAGGAAGAAAGATCTACCTCATCTCCCATTCCATCTCCACATCATTCAAAACCCAAAAATAGTGAGGAATAAATGTAGAGAGTACAAGAAATAGAGTGGTGTGCCCTACTTTTTTTTCACATGAGCTGCTAAGATGATGTATTGTTGTTCTTATGAATGTAATTATGTCGCTTCTGCTAACTATGAGACTAAATATACACACCCCCATTTCTAATATTGTTCATTAAAGGTATAGTAACCTGGGGCAGTGGTGCTTAGCTTGTGAAATCACTATTCTAAAACCAAATGGTTTGAAATGCAAGGACCACTTGACCATTTAATAGACCTATACTTGACTGAACCTAAAACAAAGAAGGGATACCCATAATCCTACTTTCCTACCCATTTCATCCACCACCCACCAACAATGCGATGGGAGTGAAATCTACTTTGAAAGACGAAATGTGTTTTGGGGACAATTTTTGAGAAAAAACAACCAATAAACAAGAAAAAAGGATATTTTGAATGTTGATTTTTTGTAAAGAAATATCATCCGATGAATTATGAAATGGTTTTGATAAGTGGTTGATATAAAAATTTATTATAGACATCAATAAAATTATCCCGCTCACCTTGATTCACACAATGATCCTATTATCTTGAGGACAAGATAAATTCAAAGTTTGGGGAAGTTGATAACATAAGTTTTTATGCATATTTTGTGACTTCCTCATTAAGGGAATCGTCTAATTTAGTGTTTAGGGATCTCAATTCATGATCTCTTTCCTCAAGAACAATAGATAGTGGATCCATGGTAACTATTGGTACAAAAGATATCAGGCAAGTCTAAGAGGAAGGGGTGGCCCATTCATGTGATAAAGTTGTAGTTGAAACACAAACTTGGGCTATTATTTGTTTGAGTTCATCCTCTATGAATAGTAGCTTCTGAGTATCATAATCAATAAACTCTAGTAGGGGAATGTAGAAATCATACCACACGAAGCGATAGAGGAATATCTCATTGTGGTGTGCAAGAATACCTACATATAGATTAAATACTTAGTGATAATGAGGTGTTTACTTGCAATTTCTATGATTCCTTTAAGTGAATTAGAATTCCCATAAGCTCTATAGATTAGGTTGATCTGGCCTCCCATAAAAATACTCTCTTTGAAACGAGGACGATATAGATAGAAATTTGTAGACCATCAATCTCCCTATGTTGACAAGATTTCCTTCCATCCTACCAGATAAGATGTAAAGTTCTTCATGGTAAATCCTACTAGTTTCTGACTTGGTGAAAAGGACACTAGAAATTACCTTGAGCATAATCCTACAAAAGTCGGAATGCATAGTTAAAGCCTTACAGGTGCCATACTTCTAGTGGATCTTTCATGTGAGGTTTTCCCACTAAGTTTTTGGGATAAAACAAGACTCATATTTATCATATGGGATAGTGCATGTTCTTGTGGTTTCTCATACGAAGAGGAGAATATTTTAGTGAGTGTCCTCTTTGTTAGCACCTCATATGTACTATTGATACAAACTTGGATGTGCTAACATCTTCTAGTTGCATCATCAACTTGTGCAAAGGAGACTTCTTTGATACAAGACATAAACTCCATTGTCTCTTATATATGACTTGGGGTTGGATAAGCACAAATATGTTATATTTGATTTTGGAAGAAGATCAAACACCCACTTCCAAATCCCCAATTCCATCCGAGTTCGTTTTTAAGTGAAGCATGTCGTCCAGTAGGTTTTCTTCAAGTTCCTTATAGGCCGCCAAATGTGTCGTATCATGAGGATGGGGAAGTTCCCAAAGTATGTGTCCTTAGGTTAGGTACCTTGGGATACCTCCATAACTAGGTTGGTGAGGCCTACCTTTTTCCTAGCCTCCATAATGGACGATTCAGGGTGAGTGTGCTTCTCATCTTGTTGTGGGGTAGTGTCGTTGTAGGTTGTATCATCCTCAATGTGAGGTATTGCTAGACTATAAAAATGTTTACAAGTTAATAGATTGAGGTGAATAGTCTTGAAAATATAAAAATATAGAGACTTGTTGATAAGCAATATAAATTTATCATCCAACCTCTATGATAGAGGTCAAAAGTCATCAACATAGAAGATTGATGGATGTTCATTGATACCAAATTAAATACCCATCGAGCTCATAGATTGATGTGGTAAATCATCTAAACTTAGTGATAGTGATAGAAATGGAGGTCGACAACCTTATAAGGAAGACATGATGAAGATCACTAGGCTCATATAACCTGTCGACAAAAGTACTAAATTTATCAATCAGGTTCAGTATGCTCATAACTATCGAGCTACAAGGTCTATGGGTATCACTTAGAACGGATGGTTCATGAGCTAGAAAATAAGAGGCAGTTCTCCTCTATAACTTAGGGATTGTAAAAGAAAATTGTAATGATAGTTTCCCATCTGTAGCCATGGGAAAAAGTCAGTGGGTTTATTAGGTGTATGATCCATGTCCATAGAGCTCTCAGGTTCATCAGGAGGTAAAAAATAAAGGTTCAAAAGGTCATGTTCATATGCAATATTTTAGCATCTGAGATGATCTAAAATATTGACACATACAGAAAGGAGATAGACCATAGTTAGTTTTATTGATCCTCATGAGAGTATTATCATCTAATCATCCTTTAAAAACTATCAACCTAGGAGATCAATGTTGATAGGTGGATAGAGAATATTACAATGGAGTTTATCTAAGCAAAAAAAATAACAAAAAGATAGATTTATGGTTGCCTCCCAAGTAATTATTTGTTCAAAAGGCATTTTTTTGGACTATAGAAGTTTTGTTATTCTACAACCGGTGCTTTGAACAAATTTTGATCCACCTTCTTTGTTACAACTTCATCTTCATAGTAATGCTTCAAACAATGTCCATTGACTGAAAAGGTTCTAGACTTCTTGTTCTTAATGTCCATTATCATAGAAGGATATATGGTGATTACAATAAAAAGTCTTGACCAACAAGAGTGTAGTTTTCTAGGAAAAAGTTAGAGTGCTGAGTTGAAAAGTAAAACTTTATCCCCTTTCGAGATATATCTCCACTTGATGTGAGAATCATGCTAGGTTTTGGTGCATTCTTTGTAAATCTTCCTAGTTTCATAGGCATGTAAGTGAAGTTACTATAGTTCCTATAATTGAAGAAAACACTTCTCCTTGGCAAGATCAGATTCCATGTTGAGGTTCTTAATGTCCCAATAGGCTTTATGTTCCAATTCCGAAGGAAGACGGCAATACTCTCCATAGATAAGGTGATAAGGGGTAGTGCCAATGGGGGTTTTATATGTATCTTGATATGCCCAAAGGTCATCGTTGAATTTATGAGACTAATATTTTTTAGAACTTCCCACTCTATTATCAGCATCTACTTAATTTCTCTATCTAAAACTTACACTTGACCAGCTGTTTGAGTAGGGTTGTCAATGGGTAAGGGTAAACCCATTTACCCTTTACCCATACCCTGTAGGGGAAGGGTAAGGGTAAAGGATTTTCTTACCCTTTACCCTCCTACCCGCTACCCTCTAACTCGCTACCTTAGTGGGTAAGGGTAAGCCATTACCCATACCCTCTAACCCGCTACTCGCCAATATTTATGGATACTATATTAAATGTATGGTCATATGTTGTTTAAATCTATGTAATATTTAATATTATGGGGTCATCATTTTGAATAATACATGGTATTCTTTTCTACCTCTTATATAGTTAACTTGGTAGTGTATGCAACACTATTTTGGAGGTGCAAGACACATGTATATAAGTATTCTATGTCCCATTAAGTAATTTGTGGTGTAAGTCAAACATGTATATAATAACAAGATTTAATCTTTAATGTATCATTTGATACATATGTGAGGTGATGTTATTTATTTTATTTGTAATTTATTTTTTGGATGCAACAACATTTTAGAGGATAAAGATATGCATGTTTCTAAGAATAACTCTCTATGACATATTTTCCTTTAATATCATTTTAATGTAGAAGTCTTAATCTACTAGGAATAATTTATTTTTTCAGACACCAATGTTAGGGTACTACCATTTGTACATGCATTAAATACAACACTTGTGGAATATTACTTAGAAACATTTTGGATATTTAAAATCCATTATGGAACATCTTGATATTTCAGTCAAATATATGAATGTACTAGGTAGACCATTATTGTTAATATTACCACAAATTTGAAGATGACATATGAATTCCCCACTTCACCCTTACCCTCCCAATTTACCCTGTGGGTGAGAGGGTAAGGGTAAGGAGAGGGTAAGGATTTTGGTGGAATGGGAAACTACCCATACCCTTACCCACCAGACTTTGTGGGTAAGGGTAAGAGTAAGATCTTACCATCCCCATACCCTCCCCGTTGACAACCCTATGTTTGAGGATGATATGGGGGTGGAGATCTTATGTATCTTTTCAAAAGTGTCTCAATTGTTTTTGTGAACTGTGATCCACCATCACTGACTACTATTCTAGGAACTCCAAATCTTAGGAAGATGATTTTCGTGAAAAATGTGCATAACCATCTTGGAATCATAGGTTGCTGAGGTGATAGCCTCTACCCACTTTAATCCATAGTAGACAGTCACTAACTTGTATTTATTCCCAAAAGAAGAAGGCAAAGGTCCCACAAAGTCTATTCCCCAAACGTAAAAGATTTCAACCTCGATCTAATAAACGAGGGGCATTTCATACCTCTTGTGATCCAATCCATGAGAAGAATTTCATTTCTATTATTGATATTTCTATTTCTCTGATATGCATCACATTATAGAACCTAGGCATGGGAGTCTTTAAAGATGGTTGGCTAGTAAAATATTGAATTCAAAGTATTCATGGAAGTCGTCTCGACACCCAAATGTTCTTCATAATGGGTGGCATGTCATTTCTTGATGATAGAGTGAGCTTTGTCATTGGATTCATAGTGTCTACAAACATTGCCTGCAACCTCTGAAACAATAGTAGGTCATCCCAATAATAATGGTTTATATTTAAAAAAATCTTTTTTTGGTTATAAGTCATGTTAGATGGTAGCTCTTAGTACGTGCAAAAATCAGCATACCACCGTGTGGCAGGCTCCATAGTGTAAATAGCTTGAAGTGACTTGTCTTGATAAGATTCATTGATTGGTAATTGTTTATTTTTATCCACATGTATGCGGGAAAGGAGACCTAAAAACAAGTTTTCGAACCCCTTTTATCAATAATTTCATGATTTAACTTTTATAATAGGAGGGCCCATCAAAGAAGGCTGAATTTAATATCTTTTTTCTGTAATAAATATTTGATTTCCCATGGTTGTTATCAATGATTACTTTTTCTCAACTAGTAAGATCAAAATTTATCAACGGCATAAATGATTTTTTGCATTTATTTTTCCGTGATAGTGTAGTATATTTGTGCATCATCAATAGTTTTTCTAGTGTAATAAATCACATGATTCTTCTTGTCCTTCTTTTATCCTAGTACTTCCCCAACAACAAAGTCACTATCATTGCACATAAAATCAGAAGGAATATCCCAATTTGGAGCTTGCATGGTTGTAGTGGAGGTCAAAACATAAGGGCCCAAGATGGTGATTGAAATCATGAGGAATTATGGATTCATCAAAACACCCCAAACTTAAACTTTGCTCATCCTTAGTAACACAAATGAATGATTTCGATTTGTGTGATTGCCTCATCTTCACATCATGATTGATTCCTTTTTGCTTGGTATGACTAAGAATCTCAACTTCCTGATACACCGAACACATCTTACCATATCTTCGTTCATGAGTTCATTTCCCAACACACTTCCTCCTCACCTTTTTCAACATCAAGCATTTCTAAGAGCTTTGTAAAAGTCCAGAGATACCCGCAGAACAACAAGTGTGTACCTGATCTGACACTGGTGTTTTTCAGGATAGGAGAGGCATTCATTGTGCCTTTAGGTGGAAAAGGGAGTGAAGGGTGGTATGGAAGGAAGTTGTATATCTATCCTCTATTCGACTCAAGATTTATTATATGAAGGCTTTAAAACATTCTTCGTCAGAGACAAAAGGGGTGTCTTTCACTAGAAGTTTAGACATAGTTTTTAGATTTTAAAAAAATCTTTGATAAACGACAGTAATACCTCATGTGGTCTAGAAATCTTTGGAAGAAATAGATAGAATAAGGAGAAGGTAGATTCAATCTTGCTTTTGTCAACTTCAATGCCAACTTTAGACACCTTGTGTCCAAGCACAATACCTTCTTGTACCATAAAATGACACTTCTCCTAGTAAAGGATGTGCCATTTTTCTTCACCCCTTTGTATAACACGAGAGAGGTTCTTCAGACAGTCATCAAAAGATGACCCATATATGGAGATTTAAACAATGAATACTTCCATAATTTCTATAATAAAATTGGTGAAGATAGTTGACATACACCTCTAGAAGGTGGCAAGATCATTGTACATGCCAAATGCATCAGTTGGAAGAAATAAGTTCCCTAAAGACAAGTAAAACTGGTTTTATGTTGATCATTTGGATTAATATGCACTTGGTAGAAAGTAGAGTAACCATCTAAGTAGCAGAAATGTGAGTGATATGCAAGGCATTTTGGGACTTGTTCAATGAATGGGAAATGTTCCTTTCTTATTGCATTCCCAAAGTGATTGTACACATTTCAGGGAAATTCTCAAAGTATTTGAATGAAACATGACATGTGATTTGTTGAAATGGCATATTACATTGCTCATTTTTAAAAATAGAAGGACACACATGGGATGATTAACTCATCATTTCAAGGAAGTTTTGCACCAGAGAGAGGGGAAGATAAGAAAGGAGGCGATATTGGAGTAGATGAGGTGGTTACTCGAGAGATAACTCTTCTCTACTATGTTCTTCTTCCCAAACTGTAGCAAAGGCTTCTTCCTTCCATTCTGACCACTCAAGAGATAAGGTTCCTGGAGTAGGAGTAGTTTTAAGGATGAAATTTCATTTTATAGTTTGAATTCTTACTTGTTCATCCACTCCTACAGATTCCCTTGTTATTCCTCATACTACTCATGTTCTACTCCATGATTTCTACATGTACTTGTGTTTCATCACTATGTGTGAGTAGAACTTTGTTTCTTGGACATGGGAGAGTAGCTAATGTCATAACTTATGTGAACTCAAATGTCATACTAAATTCCAGTTGTCTTACTATTCTAAGATATGTTCGATACTTATTTGCTTATTTTCATGATTGACCATCCTTCTTGCATGTTGTGTGCTTCTTTCTATAATCTGGTAAGATATATTAAGAAGTAAGGAGTAGCTATCTTGACAATAAATCCTTGATTGAGGGAGCAGATGGGACAATGATGATCATCTAAGGTTTGTAGTTTGAATCTAAGCGTAAGCATGAAAATTCTATGTGGATTTAGAACTATCTCACATCACTGGTGTAAGTTTGGCCCAAGAGGGGACTACTCTTTATTTAATTCGGGAAAATAAATTTGCATAAAACCCTATGACTATAAATAATGAATTTTTAAATAAAGGGGTGCATTATATTTTCTCAAATAGATGGATACAGAATCATAGTTTTCTGGAAGCAGAAAATAAAGCTAACTACAAGAAAGTTTCATTGTCCAAACTTTAACATAGGGACCATTCAAGGCGAATAATGTAATATGAATCTAAATTGTTAGGATTGAATTGTGGTAAGCAACATGCCCATATCAGAACTCATCCTTAAAACTAGTCCTGCATGAAGTCTCGCTCTTCCTGAACATTGGACTGTGCTACCTTTGGGTGGGTTGAAAACAACACCCAGAAGGAGGAAATCAAGAGAAAGGGGTGTCAATGACAACTGAGTATGTGCAGTAAATAACAACTAGGCATTACTTTAGTTGAATAGAAGTTCAATGAAATATATTAATAAAGGGAAGATCAAGAGGAATCAATTCCAAGAAAAATATCTAACAGAGAGATGTGGTGTGTCCAACATGAAGATTAACAAGTAGGGAATGTTTCCTTCAAAAAATTCCATTAACAATATGAACACATAAGTTGTGCATATAAATAAACATTGATTAAAGATATTTCAAGCAGGAATGGAACACCATAGGATCTTAGCCTAAAAATATTAGGTGGAAAACAAATGCACCCTGGATGGAAATAGAATGCCTTTTATTAATTACGAGTTGAAAAGCACACTTAGGGAAAAATAATCACACTATATATATGGTTGTACACATGTACCACTAGAAGAAATAAAATTATTCTAAGCATGAACACAAATAGAGAAGCGCAAGTATAAGTTTAGTCAATATGAAATAACAGGATGAGAACATCCAACAATTGCCATGTGGGGTCAAACGACCCATAACTAATATCCAAGAAAAGAAGGAAATTCATAAGGTTGTAAAAGTGGTTTTGAATTGTCAACACCACCTCATATGGGAATTAGTACTTCTTCATATTTTCAATGCCTAGATTATCAAAGTGATGCACATACCTTGACTTGATTGTTATGTCAGAGATCGAGTCCTACCCTTCCAAGTCATAAGTCAACTCAAACATACATATAGTATTTGGTTCATCAATTAGGATTCAATTTATGCTATATAAGATGAAACACTAGAAATCCAATCCTTTGACAAAACCCTAGGTTGACCCTTGTTATTAATCTAACATTGGGTTCAGGGTTACTTATTAATATCCTGACTCAAAATCTTAACTTTTTAAACTATAATGTTTCCCTTAATCATTAATATGAGTTTAAGAGAGATGGAAACCTTTCATAGTACAGTTTTTTTTGGAGCTTCTAATAAAAATTTATATTTTTTAAAACATATCTTTTTGGAGCTTCTAAAACATATCTTTTTTATAATATTTGGAGCTTCTAATAAAAATTTATATTTTTATAGGATTCCCATTGTTTGTTTATTCATTGGTGAAATTAAAATACAAAAAGACCAAATTAACCTTTCATGAAATTTTACAACTTAGGTCATGATAGGGTATTTTGGTCAAAAGTGATCGTGACAAAATATTTCAAACATAGAGTGATTCACATTACAATGCATCTGACATGAAAAGCGATAGAAGGGCATGAAAGGGAAGAAGAGTAAAATTGCATGGGAAGTCATCTCCCTACCCACTGAGGTGGATATTATCACACTACAAATTCACTAGGAATATAATTCCTAGATTTACTAAAAATAACATGAAATAATGCCACCGTAAGTAGATGACTCTTATCATAGTACAGTTCGGATCAAATCTCGATGGACAACTTGTTTAAGAATTATCTAATCGAAGTAACTTATCAAGAACTAGTATTTATCACAAAATATGAGATTGGTTTCTTTAACTAAGGTTGCAAGAATAAAAAGAGCTAGACCATTTATCAATAAATGGAAACACTAGGGTGGAACTGGGTTTCACCACCACTACTTGAATCGACGCAATCATTGAAATACAAACAAGTACGAAGATATAACTGGAATTATGTGAGTTTCCCCTTTTGACGTCAGAAGCTTGCATGAGTAAATATCACTGTAAGATTGATGTCTCCTTACTCATGAATCCTCTACACACTACTCTAGAGACTTTTCGTCATAAGTTCTCATCAGGGTGTCAACCAGACCTAATCAATATTCCAATCTTAAATGTTGAAGTTCTCACAGTAAAATATTATAATAAATCATGTAAAGAGGGTGATTAATCCACAAGACATGTGATAAATGATTAGCTATGAATTAAATGAGTTCATTTAAGAGTTGGAATATGAATGAAATTTCAAGAAATGGGTAGTGGGGATAGTCCCCGCACACCAGTGAAAAGGCTACTCCCACGACATGGCGATGTTAATATCACTAGAAGAGGAAGATTAACATCATGATCATGATGGAAATAAAAGTGGCTCGATGTAGTGTGCAACAGAAGACTTCCTTCCTTCTTTCTCCCTTAGGTAATAACCATGGCTTGTAGTAGAAGTAGTTGGATGGACAACGATTCAAAGGAGAGATTGATCACCCAAAGAGGGAGATGGATGGCCTGTAGTTGCTGACAAAAGAGATCTGACGATCTATGATGGAGGTCGACAGATGTCGGAGAGCTGGGTCAATATAACTAGCTTGGTTGATAGGTCTCATCCTTTCTCCAATCTCAATGGCAACCTTTCAGCATGGAATATCTCCAAAAAATCTGAGATGATTTGAATTGATATGATGGGGCCCTATTTATAGGGTCATGGGTACCTATTTCCATCCATGTCGATCATTTTTTATCGATTGATGGGTCTATCAGTTTTCAATTTTAGACTTCCAGTCATCGGTCTTGGAGGTCGACATGTTATCAACCTTAAGGGTTGACGGGGCTATCGAGTAGTTGTGGTTGTGGATATGAGTGTTGACAATAGTGTTTCGATGGCTTGATTTTCTTGCCATCTATAAATCGATGATGCTATGGAGGGAAAGTGAGATCGATCTTCTCATCAAGCTTGATCATCAATGAGTTTGAGCATCATTCTTCTAAGTGTCGACCAAGTGGGTCAATAGGCTATTGAGATGAAAGGTCAACAATGTTGTTGACGTCCTGGATGTTTTGATTTGCTTGGTGATTTTGATGTAGATTGGCATGTTGATTGATAGGTCGAAATTGTTCTCAAACACAAAATTTGTGTACTAATTTTCCTTCTGGAAATGCTAAAAATATATATTGGTCTGGGGCACTGCCCCATACCCCATGAGAGGTGTCCTCCTCTTGACTCCCACCCACTAAAGGGGAGAGGGACCCCTTAGGCAAACTCGCTACAAAGTGATAGAATTCAAAACCTGCAAAGGGAGCCAAGAAAAGTATCAAATTCCTACAAATTATCATAAAAATCTATGTAGGTTGAAACAAAGCTATTCTATTGAAAACTATGCTATATGAATTCTAAACTAGATTAAAGATGCATCTAAAATTGGGATGGACAAACATTCATCACCCGCTTGCACAACAGACGTAGCCAAGCTTGCAACAACTTTGATGAGGAGATTAGGGGATTCCTATCAAATAGGGAATTCAAGACACCATAGAGATTAAACAAATAGAATGACCTTCCAGTTCTTACCCCAAGAATGATTTTGAAACATACTAGATCTCATACCCTACCCTAGAAGTTGACATTTTGGACTTAGCCAAACAAGGTTGAAGGGTAGACTTGAATAGAGTTTAGAATAACCCCAATTATCTAATGCATGTATAGATCACCTTAATATAACCTAATGTTCTAACATTAATCTTAGGTTTATAATGGATACATAAAATATGCCACATAACTCACTTTAGTAGTAATATGAAGATAAGGAACTTAATTGGATGAATAATTTAGATAATGGGTCGAGAATGGGCCATATGACATATCTCATAAAAATAAGTCTCAAAAGTTGAAAAAACTTCGAATTCTAAATCTACATATCAAAATTAGCCTACATGTCAAATTTCATCTAATTTGGAAAACCTTGAAAAATAAGAATAAGTTTAGGAGAGAGAAAATGAGAAAAAGGCATAAGTAATGAATAATGTGATTATATAACTTAAAAATATGGCAATAATTGCAAATTCATATTCAAAACATCAAAGATAACTTGTGGCTGAAGTTTGGACCAATTTGGATGTTGTTTGTTTAAGTTATGCAATTTTAGGTACATTCTGGACTTTTCTACAATTTAACAGATTCGGAGGTTTTCTTTGTAAATTGTCACATGAATTATAATATTTAGATATTACCTTACCATTCTCGAGTTTTGGAACCATGGGGCACCTAGTTGCACCTTGGATTGAAGGTGTTTCTTTCTAAGGGCATTTTAGGGATTACTCTCTTTATAAATGAGCTTATCTTTAGGAGATATCAACCAATGGGGTTGTTTCTTTGATTGGAGGTCGGTTGGAATGGACTATAAGTTTCCATAAAATTAAATTTGTTATTCAAGAAGCCTCTATGAGTTGTCCTCTTGCATGGCCATGAAATCCCTAAGATAAGGACACATGGAAAGCTCCATGGACACCTCATGCTTGACTTCTTCCTTATCCATAAAGGTTTGCATGTCCATAGGCACCCTTAGCATTGGACACATGTAAAGTAACTTGACACCTCATTCTTGACTTATTCCTTATCTAAAAATACTTTCATGTCAATGGACACCATTATACATGACACATGGAAAGTCTCATTCACACCTCAAACTTGACCTCTTTCTTTATATAGGCATATCTACCCCTTCCCAACTCCCAATTCAAAACCTGTTTCTCTCCTTTATTTCCTCTAGCTTAGAGCATCATTACTACTCTATTTTTCCATGAATTTTTTGTCCCAAGGTAAAAGGAGGTGCCTAACTTGGTGAAGAAGGATCCTAGGGATCTAAAATTTATCTATTTAGGGTTTCTATAGTTCCTCCTTGGCTATACCAGCCAAAACTAGTAAGTTTCTCCTTTCCTTCCCTATTTTCATTTTGTTAGTCTTCCTTCCACCTTCCTCCAGGTCAGAACCATGGACTTCCATGGTGAAGCCCCACCGAGAGCCCTTAAACACCCCATCTCCATGTTATTTTGTTAGTGTTTTTTAACCTCTAAAGTGGAGAAGTGCTTCTTGCTCGAGATAGGAGCTTTGTTGGAGAAACCAGCCTCTCTAAGCTTGGGAACCTTACTTATTGGACATGAACACCTTCCATAGAGGTTCTTTGGAGGCCTAGGCTTGACTTGGACTATTTAGACTCTAAAGTTGAGGTATGATGTATCCCCTATTCTTCTATGTTTAACAATTCACCTATGCTAATTCATTCTCTTTGTCCTATGCACATTATCCTATACACAATGTATTTTATTTTGAAAATCATGGTTCACGTGAAGTACCTTATTTGATATTGATCATGTGATCATGGATATTCTTTTGAAATCTTATCTTATGCTTTGTTCATGATGGAACTCTAAAAGATGACATGTGAGGTCTTTTTCCCACTTATGAGGTGAATGTATATGTTGGTCACTTATGTGGTGAATAGTTTATATATTTTGACTATACTTTCTACTTGCCTCTACATTTAATATGATATGTGATTCAATATAACTAGAGTAGTGTAATCGTATTGGTTTTTATGGCAGATGTGTTATTTCCTACAGAGAAGATGTGATATTTCCTGCTCTTTTGGGATGGAAAGGAACCTCATACCCAGGGTAAGATGTGTGATTGTTGTTTCATGTTTAATATATTTGGTATATTTGCAATATTCCTTTCTCTATCAGGTTTAAAGTTTATGAGACTTGGTCGCCTTTGTGTTTATATTGTTCTAGTGCTATGTTTATCTCACATGCATGCAAGTTGATGATATGGGGTGTGTGCCATAATTATTTACATGTTCTTGTGTGGCACAATCTTTATGTTTTATTATTGGCAAGTATTCTTTTGTTATCATATGATTTTAATTCCTTTTCTATTGCTACCCATTTGGGTGGTCCTTATCCTTTTTATGGGAAGCCTTTTATATTTGATGTCCTTTATTCCATATATTGCTCAATTTCCTATTTAGTATGCACATACCAACCATTGTTTATGTCATCTATTTTCTCTTCTTTTTGGGGTATGCTTCCAACCCTAGGTGAAGGACTTGGATGATAAGGCATGAAGTTTTGGACTAGATTAAGGAGTTAAAGCTTGGAGAAAAAGTTGTTATGGTTTAGATTTCCCTCTACTCAGATCCTTATGTTGTATCATACATGTAAACCCTTACGGGATATTATGATGTACTTTTGCAATAAATTTGTTATAAATTGAATATATTCAACATTTTTATTTTGCTTCTATACTTTGGTTGTTTTGAATACCATTTATTGAAATTTGAAAATGTTACACCTATTCCAGCATAGCTTTGAGTGTGTTTATAATGGCTGTTTTATTCTTCAATTTTTCTTTAGTATGGAGGTCATCCTGCCACCTTACAAATATCTCTAAGATGGGGTGTGTTGGCATCCGTGAGCCTTCGATGCAAGTATAGAAGAACAACCCAGTGGTGGACGATCATATGACTTAAGGAGAAATTATAACAAGGGAATGATTGTTCGGGGTGAGGTGAATCCATAGAGGGGGTTATGCATATATATAGGGTTCAGGATTTGGCTTTTGTACTAATGTCATGATGAGGCTTGAGCCCCAAGAATTGGGTGTTTCTCAAATTTTGAGGATAGGATTCAAGTAGGGTATGGTTATGTGAGGTTTCTAGTAGGGAATTTGGTGGATAAGGAATCTTGAGAAATGCTCAACTAGTTCAAGAGAAATCTTGATTTTAATTTAGTTAAATTTTTCCATCGATTTCCTATTTAGGAACGGGGTTGAAGATGACCTTCATATCATATGATCATGATACAACGACTAGTAAAGTCACATGTATCATCTAAAGTGGCAAGCGGTCATGGCATTTAATGTAGTTCCAATTCAGAATAGTATAAAATGATGTATTGATAAAAAAATTTAATTCCCAAAGTGATGTATTGATAATTCTTTTTAACTCCTGATCAAATTGAATGAGTAAACAATATCCAAATAAAACAATTTTTGGTAGGTAGAGTAATAGGGACCCAAAGAATCCGAACTCAAATTTCATTTTGCCTTTTGGAAAATTTTAATACCCAAAACCTACAATTTGAGGAAAAACCTATTTTAAACATATTAATCTATATATTTATTACATATTGACTAAATTTAGTGTGTAACTCTCTCTTGACTAACCTATCCATAGGAAAAGTTCCAGAAAAATAATTTTGATCTTCAAAATCATTCAATTTAATAAATTTGCACAATTAGGTTGAAATTTATACATTACTCCTTTTTCTCGTATTAAAGCCTCAAATATTATGTTATTAGCTAAATTTGTTATGTTTGAAGATAATTATTAATCCTAGTATATCTAAAATAATAAGAGGATATTAAATTAAATATTATAAGAAAAAGGGATAAAAGGTAGTGTTTACCTAAATTTGATTATGCCACAATTCTCCTCCCCTTAAAAGGATATCATCCCTGAAATATCAAAAAAGGGAGTGTGAGTTTGCAACATTTCCTTTCAGAGTTCCCAAGTTATTTCTTCTAGATCATGATAGTTCCATAAAACTTCTACTTATTCAATCTCTTTGAGATTTAGTTTCTTCAATCGAGAGTCAAGGATATTTATAGTACTCCTCGTATGTTAGATCTCCATAAATCTCTATGGGTTCTCTATAAACACATGGGATGGATCCTTCACATATAATTTTAGGACTAACACATGGAAAACATCAGGGATCTGATCATAAGCAGGGGGTAACACCAAGTGATAAGCACATTCCCTGATCTTATCCAAAACTTCAAATGGTCTCACATAAAATGGACTAAGCTTTCCTTTCACCTTGGATTTTGCAATGGAATGAATTAGTTGTATCTTCAAGAAAACATAGTCACCAACCAAAAAAGTTCACATACATCCTCTTTTTATCATCATACATCTTTTGGAGAACCTGACCTGATTTCATTGATTTCTTTATTAGAACTATATTATCCTTCATTATTTTCATGTCATCAGTTTTCTAGAGTATTCTCACTTGCATCATCCAAATGCAAAGGAGAATGACCTGATATGTAATACAAAGCTTCAAGGGATGGCATACCTATGCTCACTTAGTAGATATTTTATAATCAAACTTAGCCAATGGAGATACTTATCCAAAACACCTCCCTAATCCATAACACAAGCTCATAAGAGATCTTCTAGAATCTAAACTATCATGTCGGATTGCCCATCGGTATGAGGGTGGTAAGATGTGTTGAAATGCATATCAGAACCCATCTCTTCTTGAATCTACCTCCACAGGAAATAAGTAAACTTAGGATCTCTATCAAACACAATAGACTTTAGTATGACATACAAACAAAATATCATATCCAACTATATTTGTGCCATGTCGAAAACCTTATATGCGATCTTGAAATGTAAGAAATGAGAAGACCTGGTAAGTCAATCTACCATAACCACTTCTAGATTTTGCACTCTAGTATAGCTAGGAGATACATAAGACCATTGGGTCTCTAATGTTAAATCATGACTTATCGACAGGTTAAACATTTGTCAATAAAGGTAGAAATGTTCTTCTTCATATTCCTTCACCAGAAGCTTCTTTGCAAATCCTTGTACATGTTGGTGGTGCCAGGGTGAATTGTATATTTTGACCCATGAGCTCACTTAGCCCTTTTTTCTCAGGTCATCCACATCTAGTATCCATAATTGATGTTGGAAACAAATAACACAATCAACTCCAACAACAAAAATTTATTGGGGCTTTCAAGTCAATGACTTCATATCATTAAGGTCAGGACTAGTCGACTGTGACACAATTACCTCAAAGATCCAGGATTGAGTAAATGGGAGGCTAACCATGTGCACAAACATCTTCTCTACAACAGTACCATCCACATCATCCTCTATCTTAGATCTCTTTCTCGAAACATGCTCCATGATTCTCCATGCAAAACATTGGAAAGATGCACAAACAATATCCTTATTTCGACTAAAGTCATTGATGACTAAGTTTTCTTTTCCAAGGTGATACGTGATCATGAAATCATAATCCTTCAAACATTCCATCCAATGCCTTTGTCTCAAATTCAATTCCTTTTGTTTCATAAGATAGTGAAGACTCCTAAGCTCAGAGAAAACTTCAAACTATATACTATATAGGTAATGCTTCCAGATCTTGAGGGCATGAACAATAGATGCAAGCTCAAGGTCATGGGTCAGCCAATTGTCTTTGTTCGAGTTCAGTTGGAAGGCATCATAAGCTACATCTTGTCCTTCTTGCATAAGAACACAACCTAAGCCTTGTCTAGATGCATATGTTTAGGTAGCATAAGTATTTACTTTGACAGATAAGGCCAAGACAGGGACAATTGTCAAATAGTGTTTTAGTTCTAGAAAATTCTTTCCACCTTCTAGGGTTTAGGTAAACTTGTTGTCCTTGTGAGTCAACTGGGTTAAGGGATGAGCTAGCTCAAGAAATTTCTTTGTTAAACATCTATAATAAGCTACTAGACCTAAGAAACTTTGTATCTCTAAAGGATTCTTTGAAGGATGCCACTTAGTAATAGCTACAACTTTGGATGGATCTACCACTGTATGGAGATATTGTTTTGACATATGGTGTCCCAAACAATATTCATCAGTCATGGCGATTTGTTCCAATTATTGAATAATTGTTTGAAAAATTAACATGTGAGATGATCATCTGTCAGTAATGTTATTGAGAGTTCATATTGTCTAATATGTGAATAGTGGATAGCCTTTTTCTTTTGTTGCAGCATGCATGAAAATTTTGTGTGTTTTATCTTCTTCCTTGAGCCACCTTCTTTTATATCTCTATTTTTAAATGTTTCCTCTAATTCTGATAGAAATTTGATGTCATCCTTTAAAGTCTTATATTCATCAAAATCATTTAGAGCATGCAAAAGGGCTATAAGATGGCTTCCTTGGTCTTGATGGCTTTCTCTAAGTGTTTTGGTTCCATAAGTGAAGGGTTTTCCTCATCTATTTGAGGATGTTGTGAATATGAGAGCCATAACTGTAGTTTTCTTATACAATAGATCAATGTTCCTAATTAAGTAGGAGGATCGTAGGGTGTTTGGTCTAGAAACCTTCAAAATAGAATGTCATCACAAGGCAAGTGATTTGAGAGGCTAGTTGCACTAATCATCACAATGGTTAGTGGGTATCAGTTGTTCTAATAGTCTATGAATATGAATATGTCTAGTGTAGCCTTGTGTGTACCATGTTTCCACATTCATATACCATTAGTGGTAGGTATATTGTAGAGATTATGTTACTCTATGAAGCTTCTAAACATATTGTTGTGGTCTATAATGTATGTTAGTGGTATACATGTTGTTTTGCTCGTTTAACATAACTAATGAGGTTGAAATCACCCCCAATCAACCATGGGAGCATATGGTGTTTCAAGGCTATCTCCTATATGAAGGCAACCTTATGTTGTCCCACTTCACAATACACTCTGTGAAGTGTCAACAAAATTGATTTTCTAAATTTCAATGGTGATGTTGATGTGATGAGGTCTTATGTTGAACATTTATGACGTTCTTTCACTAGTTGTTCCCTCTTATAAGCACTCCACTCTGAAAATTAATAGGGGGGAATTGAATCCATGTGTTGATATGGATACCATCAATAGATTTGAGTTGATATCCATTGAGATGAGATTTTGTCTCCTGAATGGTGATACAATCAATTTTATTGTTGTATATATGTTATGTAATCTTTCATCGTCTACTAGAACTAACCTCCCCACAAACATTATAGGATAGAAAATGCATAGAAAAGGATAAGAAAAAACATATTCAAGGAGAACTAAAAAGCACAAACGGGAAAACCAAAGGAGATATACTGGTAAAATGTAAATTATAGAGTGAAGGTAGAAAGTTTATCCAAATTGGAGAGTGGTATCTAGGTGTTATCCCATCTCATATATTCTTCTAGATCATTAGGAAAAGTTTCTATGTTATCTAAGTTGTTGAAAGCAATTCCCAGTTTGTTGGAGAATGTAGGGAACTCACCAATAGTGTTCCATGATGCTACTATATTAATGTGATCCCATCATTTTGTGCCAGGTCATCATCACATGCAGGGAAAGATTGTGATAGAGAATTTAAACCATTAGAGTATGATGGGAAGGTAGAAGTGTCCTTACTGAGGTCTTCCATTGCAAATAAGTTCTAATTCTTTTGTGATTTAGAAGTGCAAATTAAGGCACGAAATGAAAGAACCTCCTGGTGCAATGCACATGTCTCCATAGGCATGTTGCATGGCTTTTGATTTGCATAGACGTCCATGATGACCATTTTTAATTTTGTTCATAGTGGAAGGATTGATATGGGGACTCCATCTGGTGTTGGGTGTTTTCATATGGATATTGCACTTGTGGTGGCTTGGCCGAGATGGTAGAGGTAAAGTTAGAGGTCTTGTACATCTTGGCTTTGGGTGACAAAGATGCTTGGTGCTTGGTGTGAGAGATGGGGTGAGGTTGGCTATAGATCCAAGCTTTTTCCTTTCCAATATTTTTGGAGTTGGCTGGTTGGTTGGTTGGGGTTCATGGGTCTAGGTTGATCGTACCTGGAAGAAAGGTGCTTGGAGTGATCTTTGGAAAAAAGAGATCTTGTTGTTGGGGTGTTCATCTTGGAGCTTGATAGAGTACACCATCTCTCCATAATGAATGTTAAGGGTTTTTAGGTAGAATGGTTTATTTGTGGATAGAGAAGACACATAATCCTTTGTCATAGACAGTAGGTTGCAATGTGTCACGGAAAATAAACTGAAGGGTGGCACCAACCGCATTGGAATTTTGTTTGAAAATAGCTTCATCCCAGGAGGAAAATATGTGATGGAGACCCATCCATATCCTCTAGACAAGCAAGCATAGCTCTACTTTTGTCACCCATCGGCTAATATGTGCTTGAGCAAGCCTTCACCGCATGGGAAGGTGATGATTTGGCCAATGATCTGCTTAAACATAGTGCCATTGGGAAGGTATTAGAGTAGTTTTTGAGGGGATAAAATCTTGAGTTTCAATATGGTGCAACTAGCAAGTAGAATAGCTAAGCTCTAATGACATTTATACATTCAATGTCATGGTTGTCCAAGTTGTTAATGATATTGAGGATGATGTTGTAGGTGGTAAGCACCTCCAACATTCTCATGCTGGAAGCATGGATGTCAATCGGACATTTAATGGTGGAGGGAAGTTTGGTCGCTACTCCATGGTGTCAGAGTTTGAGAGGGTTAATTGGGATGAGTTGGTTGGTGATGGGGTAGGTCGAACACCTGAGCTTGCCATGTTCAGTGAGATAAGGGGAGATTTAAAAGAGTAATGTGTTTGTTAGGTCCAGGTAGGTTTAGAAGAAGGAATGTTGGATGCAATCTTCAGGGATATTTTTCCGCATGTGATATCATAAGGAGCGGGGTGTGAAGGGAGGGGATAGGTGGAATTGAAATCTTTTTTATTCTGAGTGTTCATGTTCTTGGAGAGGGGTGAATTGGTTGAAACAGAAAGGATATGATCTGAATATGCACAACTTTCTATTGGTGTTGGTCCTCGCATGTGGCGTGGCGCGGGGTGACATGAAATAGGCTCAGAAAGGTGATGATGCGTAGGGTGCTCGCGGGAAGAAGGGGTCTAAGAGAGGTTGTTTTAGAGGAATGTGATTGTTCACGTGGTCTATGAAAAGGACATCTGATGCGATGATTTTGAGTCGCATTTATAGACTTGTTTGATATGTGTTTTATGCATTTATTAGTCATTTTCATGGTTAATGTTGCACAATTCATTCATTTTGGTCTATGCTACTTCTTTATGTCAAATTCCCTTTATTTAAGAATTTTGAGTATTAATTATCGAAAGAATATATTTTGTGTAGATTTATGTGGTTCCGTGTGTTAATTTCAAGAAAAACAAGTATTTGCTGTCGTCAATACCATCGACGGTGGTCGATACCATCGACCGGACCACAGGTTGTCAGCTGCAAGGACCAGAAGAAAGTCGATACTATCGACAGGGATGTCGATGGTATCCAGATACCAACAGGTTGCTGGCGAGAAGTGCGTCGATACTATCGACCAAAATGTCAATACTATCGATTGGTGGAGCTACAGAGACACAAAATGACAAAACCATCGCTGCAGGTTCGTCGATACCATCGACCCGCGTCGATGGTATCGAGATGACATCAGGCACACAGACGAAAGAAAAGAAGAGTTGTCACTATCACGCTAGGTCGATACCATCGACCCATCGATGGTATCGACACCGTCAAATATGAGTTTGTTTCGATTAATCTTAATTGTACGGTCATGGTTAATTGGCGACCTAATTTGGGAGATATACCAAATGACGGTGCCCTTGACTGAAAAAAAGACGTCATTAGTTGTTGCACGCATCCCAGAGAGCAAGGAGAAAAGAAAGGAGCACGAGAGCAGGCCCCATCCGATCCGGACGCTGAAGAAGATAAATTCCACCACCGAAAGGTGGGAGAATGCAGATTCCACACCAAGGATCGGTTGGACCTTCTCCATTCTGGGATTTAATCACTCAATCACATTTTTCTTCATGTTTTCCTTTTTCTTCTCCACATTGTACTCTGAGATGAACATGCGGGGCTAATCCCCTTTGTCTTTAGGACCAGGAGTAGCCTAGGGATTCATTATATGATGATTTTATAATAGTAATTCATATCTTATCTCTTAAATCCGTGGTATAATTTTGTTTTGTCCAATATATTGTTATGTTTGATCACCATAATAATAACCTAATGCCCTTAATTTCTTTGAAAGAAGAATTAACGGTTGAAAGAGACCGAATTTACATTAATTGACAAATCCCTTGAACAAGGCGGTGTAAGATTAATGGTGGATACCGAGAGGTCGTTTCTAATGCACCTAGTTTAGGGTATAGGTTACTACGATGGTGGAACCGACCTAGACATAGGTAGTGAATTGTACCACGACAGTGGGCAATTTTGATTTCAGGCCACTACCCGGATAGAGAGATAAAACTGAGTAGCTATATAGAATTTAATACAATGAAAACCCACGGTGAAACCGCAATCCTAAAGATCTTCTTTTGAATTGATTAAACCAACATTTAACCGATTGATTGTTTCATTTTATTTTTATTTTCTTTTAATTTTAACAACAACTCTCAACTATTTAATTGGCTTAGCTGATCGTGAGTAGTAAGTAGGAGTCCCCAACAATTTCACGTATCCTTGAGTTCTACTCAGGCCTCACAAAGGCCTGTACTACTTCGACGCGTTCACTTGCGATTCTGTGCACGGTAAATCTGCGTCAAGTTTTTGGCACCGTTGCCGGGGATACGACGAATGTTTGACACTTCGAGTGATGTGAGAGGCCACTCTAGGCCAAATTTTTATTTTTTTTATCATTCCAAAAATTTATAATCTATTTTCTAAATATTTGCAATCGTCAAGCAGTGTACTAAATTTAATTTTTCTTTTTTCGGGTATTGTGCATGGTGCATATGCGTAGTACTGACTACACGGGCCACTCACCAGAGGTTCTGCTACCGGAACCGGAAGACGAGGGAGAGTATAATCAAGACGAGCTGGAGGATATAATTTTTGAACCCGAACAAGAAGAGATGGACGAGCCACAGACAATATGGGAGAAGATCAAGGCTTCTTCCTCGTTCACTTCTAAGGGGCCGATCAAGAAGCAAGCGTTGAATATTCCGACATACAAGATTGATCCAGATTTAATCAACTTGGTGAAGTCTAATGCCGTCCATGGGCTCAAAAATGAAAACCCCATCGTGCATATAAGTCAGTTTGTGGAGAATTGTGATATGGTAAAAATCGACAGATTTCCACAAGATGTGCTCTACTTGAATATCTTCCCGAGTTCTCTATCGGGAATTGCATGCGAAAGGATACATAACTTGGACGATGAATATGTGGAGTCCTAGGACCACATGGTGGAGGTCTTCTTCGAGAGGTTCTTTCCTCCCGAGAAGACCAATGACGTGATTAGAAAGATCTACGACTTCACCCAACAAGCAGGAGAGACCTATTCTGAAACCTGGGAAAGGTTTCAGATCATGCTCAGGCGATGCCCGCACATGGGCTTGATAAGGAGACCCAAGTCAAGATCTTCTATTTTTCTCTCTCTGAGCATGATAGAAGCAACCTCGATTCAGCCGGTTCTGGATTCTTCTTGAATAACACATACACGAGATGTTGGGAGATTTTTAAAGAACATGGCCAAGAAACAATCATGGGGTGAAAGAGGCGTCGTAGAACAGGTTCAAGTGGCAGGTGAATCTAAAGCAATAAAGGAGCTGAATGACAAGTTAGACCTCCTAACCAAGAAGTTGCTAGCTAAGGAAGAGGAGTCTAAGGATGAGGAAGCCCAAGTCAAATTCATGCAACAACAGGGCTACAGAAATAATGACTATTCATGGAGGAAAGACAAAAAGTTCTCCTGGAAGGATCCTAATAATTTTCTACAAGATCCTGAGGCAAAGCCACAACCTAGAGCTGAAGATAAGAGCACCGAGTTACTTAGTCAAATAGTGCAGCATAATCAAGAAATGATGACTATGTTTGGTAAACAACTGCAGTCCCAGGGTGACATCTTGACCAAATTTGGGCAGACGCTGCAAAGCCATGGAGCACAAATGCGGGCGTTAGAAACCACCGTGACCCATATCTCAAATGAAGTGGCGGCCATCAAGCACGCTAATAAGTAGAGACAGGTCGGGAATGTGGATGTAGTCCAAGCACATCATCAAGTTAAATACATGGCTGTGATCAATGAGGAAGAACCCCAAGTGGCAGAGATAAAGAACCAAAGAAAAGTGATGTTTGATACGGAGGCTACACCGGCAATATTGTATCCTCGTAGTCATTATGGATTGCCAGGCGGATACACTCCTTTCAGGAAATCTCGCCAAGACCCCATGATGGTTCCGTCCCCGCCTAGGCAAGAAGAGAAAGTGAAGTCCGTCTATCAAGGTGCGGATACATCTATTGCGAGAGAGGAGCCACAACAAGTTATATATGTTGATGATGTTCCAACAAAGTCCACGCCAGAGGGAGTCTTTGAAGAAAGCTTAGGGGAGCTGGCCCCGAAAAGCTCATATGTACCACCTCACAAGCGTGTTAATGCGGCAGTTGTGTCAAGTCTGGACAACCCCAAGCCGAAGAAAGAGCATCGACATTATAGAAAATTCTTGGAGATGTTCAGAAAGCTTCATATCAACATTCCGTTGGTGGAAATGATTGAGAAGGTTCCCGTCTATGGCAGGTTTATCAAAGAAATAATCAACAAAAAGCGGCGGATTGAAGACACCGATGTATGCCGGATGAATGAAATGGTGAGCTCAATCATCCATGGGATTTTACCACAGAAGAAGAAATATCCAGGGAGTTTTTATATTCCATGCTCGATAGGCAATCGACATTTCCCACACGCTCAATGTGATTCGGGCGCGAGCATAAATCTCATGCCGCTGTCCACATTTAAAAAGCTTGGGTTAAAGGACATGAAGAAGTTAGCGGCAACCATTGAATTGGCCGATGGATCTATTTTACGGCCATACGGAGTTTGCGAGGATGTACTCGTCAAAGTAGACAAGTTCATTTTTCCTATAGATTTTGTCATCATAGATATGCCATAGCTTCAAAGTTGTGAGATGCTACTGGGTAGGCCGTTTCAAGCAACGGCCGATGTAGTAACTGCAATCGGGAGAGGTACGTTGACATTGGGGATCGGTCAAGATCATGTGGAGTTCAAGCTCCCGCACGATCCTATGAGCACCTTCTCCAAGGTGCCGAGTTGATGAGAAGTTTAAAGTCATCTAGCCTAAGACGTTAAATAAGGGCGCTTGTTGGGAGGCAACCCAACCATTGGTACCTTAGTTTAGTTCATTTACATTTGTAGTTTAATTTGTTTTCACTTAGTTTGTAGTGTAAAAAAGATATCGTGATCATTTGCTACATGTGCAGGGCTGAGGCAGAGTCGATACCATCGACCCTTCTGTTGATGGTATCGACCATGGTACAGGTTGGCGTCTGCAGGAATTGCACTGTGTCAATACCATCGATGGCCTCGTAGATGGTATCGACTTACCAACAGGCAGATCGCAAGCAGAAGTTGATGGTATCAACAGGGGTGTCGATACTATCGAGATCTCTGAAGATTTTCAGAACAAATCATCTCAGGAAAGTTGATACCATCGACGGGCGTGTCGATGGTATCGACACATTCATGAAAGGAAGGCGGCGGCTGGGCCTCACGAGCGTTTTCCCTAATCAGAGAGTCGATACTATTGACTCGCATCGATAGTATCGACGCGCCACGTCAACGATCCGCGAGGCAAGATCAATGGAAATCGCAGCAACAAGGAGTCAATCCGGGGGATGGGTCGATACTATCGACCCTCGTCGATAGTATCGACGCGTCAACAATCCGGGCCCCACAGATCCAACCATCGACAACCGTCGATACTCACGGAGGTACAGATCATGTTACCCAAGTCGATACCACCGACTTGCGTCGATGGTATCGACGGGCGGACAGTAACGCCTGCCACGGCTATATATTAGGAGTATTTGCGTCAGATGACATCACACCTTCAGTGAAACTCTCCTTCACTTGTGCTGAGCGTGTTCCAGAGCTGTCAAAGCCCAAGGATGAGCAACATCGAGCTAGTTCTTCATCGAGCGGAGATTCAATTCTCCGATCTTCACCGAGCTTCCTTCCTATTCTCCTTTCTTCCGACATCATGGTGTGCGTAGCTGGTGTGTCATCTTCACGCACAAATCCGATGGACATTCCAGAGTTCGTGCCACCTCCGATCGCGTCAGTTGCATGCCCGCGGCTGATTCATCCATCCGCGGAGGTGAAGAAGATATACGAGGAGATTCTCAAGAGGAAGATAAAGCCGACCCGTTATGTTGAATGGGACACCATCTGCAACCTCGGGTTCGAAGTAAACCTTGCCTACGTGCTGAAAGGACAAGCCCGACACATGGAAAGACGGCCTGATGAGATGGAGTATCATGTTGATGGCCAGCCATTCTTCGGCGAGTGGCCCACGTACAAGGAATTGGTGGCTGAGTTCATGGCATCTCTAGACGTCTACGTCATTCCCAATGACGTCATAGCCACCGACCGCGAGTGGATTAAGGGTCGGGTGTCGTTCTGGTTGTACAACAATGACTACACCCTTACACTCCAGTAGTTCAACGTGATCTTCAACCGGAACCATTCGCGGTCTGACTAGCGGCGACCGGACAACCGCACTGACTATGATGTCATCTTCGCCGAGGTGGTTACTGTGCCGCCAGGGAAGTCCGTTAGCTACCATAATGCTACGGTAGCTGACTTCGAGCACCCTTTCGTCCGGGTTCTGCACCGGATGCTCAGTTCAACATTGTTTGCTCAGGGGGATTTGGCCCTCAGCAAGTTTCAGGAGACGAATTTATTCTTTTTGCATAAGCTCCTGAAGCGTCAAGAATGCAATTGGGGTGCCTTATTTCTGCAGAGAGTTTTGGCGGTGAAGAGGAGTACGAGGAAAGTGCCGATTCACTTCGGCGGGCTCATCACCAAGCTGGCTTCATACCTCGGTTTGAATTTCTAGCAGCTCACTCCTCTATCCAACAGGAGCAAGGTGAACTTGCAACATTTGCACCGGTCCAATCTCATTCTTCTTCGAGATGGTTTGGCATATGCGTACTGCCACGTCACCCACGCCTACCAGGAATGCTCACTGCCCGATCCGATCTTCAACATCGAATGGGCGCAACACTTTCAATGGCCAATCATAGCCATCGCCGACTTCGATGAAGAAGGCGGCGACGACAGAAATGACGATGAGGTTGAGGAGGAAGAGGAGGCATTTACACCTCTTCGAGCACGAGTGGCACCACAAAAGCGTCCTCGGATGCATCCGGGTGCATCTTCATCATCACAGCCTAGGCCGCCACCACCACTGCCCTCGTAGCCAAGCGAGGAATCCTATTCTATGCAGGGTATGTATACTATATTGTAGGAGATTCATCAGACAAGCATCACATGACGATGTATGCTAGTTTTAATGACACTACAAACCGGCTACTAGACAATCAATGGGCAATGTTCGAGAATGAGCGTCTTCTCCTTGACAACCAACCACAAATTCATGATCGGTTGTAACAGATGGAGATGCAACAACAACCCTTCTATGACCATTATTGGAGCGAAAATTACTTTGGAGGCTATCCACAACCTCCACCTAGGGCTCAGTTTGATCCAAGCTTCCAGGGGGAGTATCTGTCCTGGGACCCTGCGGCTCCGCAGTACCCGCCTCCACCTGAAGAGTAAAAGTGATATCTCTGTTCCAACCTTTAAGATTGTTTTTGACTACGAGTCCATAGTCAAATTCAAGCTTAGGGGGGTGTTGGAACAGTTCTATCTTTCATTTTCTCTATTTTTAGATTTATTGCTTTTGTTTCCTGTCATTTGTTTTCTGCATTCTTAGTTTGTTTTAGGATCCACATTCTATCTAGTGCAATCGTAGATGTCTTTAATGTTGAGTCATCTCAGTTGCATGTGCATGGGGAATTGAGGGAAACAAAAAAAAAGTTGAGTGTTCACAAGCTTGAGTGTTGTTTAACCTTGATCACTTAACTTAGAAAATGATTGGTTTTGTCAACTTTAAAATAGAAAATCATGATTGTATATTCCTAATGATTTATGAAAGTGGACGGAAATGGTTGTTGAGTCTAAACTGACCAAATGATAATGAGACTTTAATTTGAAGTAAGAGAGAAAAAACCTCTTAACTACTACACAGGTCAGTAAGGAGGGACACATAATATTTTTCTAAGGTTCAGACAAGTAGTCTTGTGATCTGTCCACCTCATTGCTTTTCACAATCCACCCAAGATTTGGAAGTAAAGTACGGTTTTAACCTTCTGGATTGCATGGCATGTAGATAGGACTTTGATTGCAAACCTTCATATGTTTGCATGAAAAATAAGAAAAAAATTTAGAATAGGTTTACATGCACATTACCCTTAGGTGCATGTCATGTAGTTGCATTCATAACTTTTATGCATAAAGTATGTCATGTACCTCATTTATTCTTTAATGGTAAATTCAATTGTTCCATACCTTCCAAATAGTGTAAATATTGAATTATGTAGAAAAAATAAGCCCAATAAGTATTCTTTGTCAATCATGGATATAAGGGTTTGAAATGAAAAAAAAACTGAAATTGAAAAAAAAAGTTATTCAGAAGCAACAAGAATAAGAAGGAGAAAGGAACATAATCTCACCTGAATTTCAAGATGAGTGAGTACATGATGTATCTTAAGTAGATATCCATCTCATTTTGAGATGGATGGTTAGTGCATGCATCAATCCACCCAATCTTAGGAATTAGGGCATTTTTCATGTGCATTTACATCATTTATGGCATTTTTGTTGTATGCATGTTGAAATCGTATAATGCTTCTACTTCTTCCATGAGCCACCTATTTCATCCCCCGTGCTCGGATTGGTAGGCCACCGTGAATTTCTCCTCACTAGTGAATATCAGGAGAACTGCTTCCATGTAGATGGTAGTTAGGGCGAGCAACGTAGTTTAGAAGATCACAAGATGCACTAAGTCTGGACCGGCGAATTTTATTATGTTAACTGCCTAATGTGATAGCGTTCATCAGTTTAAGGTTAATATCTTTTATGGATGATTACTTTCACCTTTAGGGTAATTATCATTCTGTGGTTAGTGAGACTCGGTATGCGAATGTCCGGTGGGAGTCATATGGGATGTTTGTTGTGATGCTTTGTTCTTTAGTTGACTCTGGAAATTCTATTCTAAGGTTTAGTTGCTCGAGGGCGAGCAATATTTCAAGCTTAGGGGAGTTTGATGTGATGATTTTGAGTCGCATTTATAGATTTTTTTGATATGTGTTTTATGCATTTATTAGTCATTTTCATGGTTAATGTTGCATAATTCATTCATTTTGGTCTATGCTACTTCTTTATGTCAAATTCCCTTTATTTAAGCATTTTGAGTATTAATTATCGAAAGAATATATTTTGTGTGGATTTATGTGGTTCTGTGTGTTAATTTCAGGAAAAATAAGTATCTGTTGCTGTCGATACCATCGACGGTGGTCGATACCATCGACCGGACCACAGGTTGCCAGCCACAAGGACCATAAGAAAGTCGATACTATCGACAGGGATGTCGATGGTATCGAAATACCATCAGGTTGCTGGAGAGAAGTGCGTCGATACTATCGACCAAA
This sequence comes from Alisma plantago-aquatica, assembly GCA_963693085.1. NCBI lineage: Eukaryota > Viridiplantae > Streptophyta > Magnoliopsida > Alismatales > Alismataceae > Alisma > Alisma plantago-aquatica. The sequence goes on from OY856410.1 coordinate 718,862,752, forward strand.
ATATCGATACTATCGACCAAAATATCGATACTATCGACTGGTGGAGCTACAACGACACAAAATGACAAAACCGTCGCTACAGGTTCGTCGATACCATCGACTCGCGTCGATGGTATCGAGATGACATCAGGCGCACAGAAGAAAGAAAAGAAGAGTTGTCGCTATCACGCTAGGTCGATACCATCGACCCGTCGATGGTATCGACACTGTCAGATATGAGTTTGTTTTAGATTAATCTTAATCGGACGATCGTGGTTAATTGGCAACCTAATTTGGGAGATATACCTAATGATGGCGCCCTTGACTGAAAAAAGACGTCATTAGTTGTTGCACACATCCCGGAGAGCAAGGAGAGAAGAACGGAGCATGAGAGCACGCCCCAGCCAATGTGGACACTGAAGAAGACGAATTCCACCACCAAAAGGCGGGGGAACGCAGATTCCACGTCAAGGATCGATTGGACCTTCTCCGTTCAGGGGTTTAATCACTCAATCACGTTTTTCTTCATGTTTCCCTTTTTCTTCTCCACATTGTACTCTGAGATGAACATGCGGGGCTAATCCCCTTTGTCTTTAGGACTAGGAGTAGCCCGGGGATTCATTGTATGATGATTTTATAATAGTAATTCATATCTTATCTCTTAAATCCATGGTATAATTTCATTTTCTCCAATATATTGTTATGCTTGATCACCATAATAATAACCTAATGCCCTTAATTGCTTTGAAAGAAGAATTAACAGTTGAAAAGAGACGGAATTTACATTAATTGACAAATCCCTTGAACAAGGCGGTGTAAGATTAATGGTGGATACCGAGAGGTCGTTTCTAGTGCACCTAGTTTAGGGTATAGTTTACTACGATGGTGGAACCGACCTAGACATAGGTAGTGAACTGTACCACGACAGTGGGCCATTCTGATTTCATGTCACTACCCGGATAGAGAGATAAAATTGAGTAGCTATATAGAATTTAATACAATAAAAACCCACGGTGATACCGCAATCCTAAAGATCTTCTTTTGAATTGATTAAACCAACATTTAATCGATTGATTGTTTCGTTTTTTTTATTTTCTTTTAATTTTAACAACTACTCTCAACTATTTAATCGGCTTAGCTGATCGTGAGTAGTTAGTAGGAGTCTCCGACAATTTCACGTATCCCTGAGTTCGACTCGGGCCTCACAAAGGCTTGTACTACTTCGACGCGTTCACTTGCGTTTCTGCGTACGGTAAATCTACGTCAACATCTATAGGAGTTGTGTCCATAAATTTGGCAAGCAAAACATAACATCGGGTTTCTCCATTGAGAAAGTTTGTGACCATACTGGAGACGTCTAGATGTGTGTGAGGACGACTATATTTTCTTTTCACAAGTTGCCAATCATCAATATCGTCTATCTTATGTCCGGTAAAAAATAGATCCTTATCCGGGTTTGGTTTTAAATAGGGGAATTTGAAATAATCAAAATTAATCTTATGTTTGCAGCTAAAACTGGATTTGTTTCAGTCAAGTTCTTGTTCAATGCTATGGCACAGTAGGTAATTCGCATTGCATGGTGTGTCTTACGGTGCATTCAGTCCACCGGTGATACAATTCATACGAAACTCCTTATTCACATCCGCATTTGATCCAAGAAATCTGAGGAAATCGATTTTGGTTCAATCTAATTTTGGACCAATGTATACTCGACCAAAGGTGGAAACAAGACTCCCCTCATCTACAATCGTAGTGGTGGATTTCTTTCGAGTCAATGTAGTAATTGTGTAATGATTGGCAATTGCAAAGTTGTAAACAAATTTGGAGGGTGCATTGCGTAACTTGTCAACGTGGGAGATTGTGATCAACTCATTGTCCTAATATAGCTATTATGTATGCATATGGAAGCATTAGACCGAATCGGCTTAGTTAGCTTCCAAACCCCCGTTCTCTTGAAACTGTAGACATAGATTTGCAATGGAAGCTTTTCAGTTTGGATTGGTAGTCAACATTTCTCTCGTTCGCTAAAGTTGTTGTATTACTCCCAGAATTTTTTAGATTCAATAGTTCATGTTGGTGAACGGTTTGATCTATCTTCCAAATTAATTGGTTTTCCTCCCGAGCCTATGTTGGCAGCTAAAACAGAATTTATTTCAGTTAATCTCTTGTTCTATTCTATGGCTCAGTAGGTAATTTGCATTGCATAGTGTGCCCTATGGTGCATTCAGTCCGCTGATGGTAATCGAACTCACTTTTATTCACGTCAGCCTTTGATCCAAGAAATTTGAATTAATCGATTTTGATTCAGTCTAATTTTGGATCAATATATGCTCGAGAAGGAGGAAAGAAGATACAACCATAATGGTGGGCTTGTTTGGCGACAATGTAATAATTGTGTACAGATTGGCAGTTGCACAAGCTGTAAACAGATTTGGAGGGTGCATTGCGTAACTTGTCAACGTGGGAGATTGTGATCAACTCATTGTCCTATTATAGCTATTACGTATGCATATGGAAATATTATACCGAATCGTAGCTTCCAAATCCTCACTTCTCTTGGAACTGTTGACATCAAGTTACAAAAGGAAATTTTGCAGTTTGGATTGATAGTCAACAGATATCTCTGTTCGCAAAAACTGTTGTTATTCTGATTGTTTTTTTTTTTAATTTAAGATAAAGAGAATCATTCTCTCTCTCTCTTCCACGTCAGTGGTGGAAGCCGAACACCTAAGAGGGCCTTAAACTAAGGCGGTAGTTACAATTTGAGCTTAGGGTCCCCTCCCAACAATTTTTTAGATTTAATAGCTCATGTTGATGAGCACTTTGATCTATCTTCCAAATTATTTGGTTTTTGGCCCGAACCTGCCAAGAAATCAACGAATCTAGTTTTTGTAGACATCAAAGATAATGAATACATGATATCTCTCCAGGATTCGTGCTGATTCTGATTGTTGGGAGGTTAATGGAAAGAGGGTTGTCTTTCTTAAGCAGCTCCCTTCTATTTTGCTCCTGGTCACCGGTCCTACGAGGTTAATGGTCTCCCTCTGCGTCGAGTAAAGCAGTCCTATGTGATTGGAACGTCTATTAAATCAGTGTTGACAAATTTGACGATTAAGTACGCCAAGAAGCAAAAGAAGGGTGAAGGGAAAAAAAATGAAGCTGAGAAAGAGGAAATTAAGACCATCCCATAAGAGAGTAGATGAGCCATTGATCAAGGCCATAGAAGCTGTACCAGATTTGAAAACTTACCTGACAGCTCGTTTCTCCTTCCGATCTGGCAAGAAACCTCATGAACTCAAGATTTAGATGAAAAGATAGTTACCCAACCCCCACAATTTGTTTCACTTGTCGCGACTCCCGAGTGGAAGTTTCTTCAAAAATTTAGTGTTGCATCTTCTACTGGTATAATATTAATTTATTTCTGAATCCCGAGCATGGTTATGATTATTGTAGGGGCTTCTGGTATCCAATAAGCTTGGTTTTTGTTTCCTGTTCATGTATTGCGATTTCAACCTGATTGTTATATAATTTTTTACAATAGAACTCTGTTTTCTCAGTGCAAGAAAAAAATATGATATCTGGATGTATACATTACACAGACGGCTGATATCAAACTTGATGCAATTTGGCGTGCTAGTGGCGCATTCTGCCCTGTAAAAAATCACTGGTTAATAGTGGCCAGGACCAAACCGCAAAAAGTATTGTCGCAAATACACAAAAACTCGCAGGCCGCATCGACGACCTTAAATAACAATTTACCAGAAGGTTTCACAGTGACGACTATATATTTAGCAGACGACGACCGACGACTCTGGAGTCTGGAATACGCATCCCTTGACCAGAGTACGATCTTGGTGTATACTCCGTTCGCCATATCCGTGTGTATTCTTACACAGCTTGCGTTTGTATATTATTATTATCGCACAACAAAAAGTTGACAAGGACTTTTGGAATAGTGATTCGTTTACAGAACATCTGCATCCACGCAGGCGCTGATATAGACCAACATCAAACCAAATCCGTTTTTTTTAATGAGAAAGCTATACTCAACTTGTGTGACAGCTTGTTTCAGTTTACGAATTCAAACCGGTTTGGCGGCTTCAAGATAAGGAGGAGGGCGTGTGCCCAATCATAGGATATCTAGATTCGTGGGCTTCTCTCTCCATGGTACGCGGTCAGAATCTACTTGACTTTCTCTTCGTTTCTTTCAGCTCTGTTCGGCATCGTTCTTATGTCGAATAAGTCCCTGCGTACTTTGTGGTGGTGATAATTTGAAACACCACCGCCTTCATCTTTTTGTTGTGAATTTGTTATATTTGTGTAAGTTCCCTTGTTTATTTTGCTTCAAGAATTTCTATAGAGCCCCTTTGGACTATCGTTGATATGCAGAGAAAGGAACGGAGTCAAGGGAAAGAGAGGTGGATAACGAGGAAGGGTGGAGTTGAGAAGGCAAATCAGTTCTATAATCATAAGAAAACCTTTAGAGACATCTTAACAGAAGCACGGGTAATCAATTGGGCTACCATTTTTTCAGAATGACAAATCTGTGGATCTAGAAAGAAAAAATAATGATAAAGTCTGAGTTTGACTTCCAACATTTGAACTACTGTATTTTGTACCTTATTTTGTATCATTAGTTTACCACAGTTATGGAACTCTCGTTGCGGCAGAATTGTGTCCATTCATATAAATGTCTCTAGGCATCACGCTAACTACACATGTAAAATAAATAGGTGAGTTGGATTTGGATTAGATCATTGTAGGTGTAGATCTCATGGCCAAGTCAAAAAGACTATTTTTTAATGGGTGAAGCAAAATATACCCAAGACCCGATCTTATAGGTTGTTGGTCGTCCCAGGGGTGCTAACAAAAAATGTCTTCATTCAAAAATATTTGCTAGCTACTTGTTAAGAGACACTAATAAAAAATAATTGTTACTATTTTTCATGTCAATAGCAACCAACTATTGTGTTCGACATCAAATACAATGCATTAGATATTGACTTATGCTTACATGAAATTAAAAGAGAAAAGACAACAACTAGATACTTGATTTTAAAATATAGGAAAATATTATATATGTTATAAAAAGTATCACCAAAATATTTGTTTATGTCAGCTAACATACAACACAAGAATAAAATATTACAATTGTTGCAATTATGTATACTTTTTTGCTTGTGCATATTTAAAAATTTATTTTGATAGGTATAAATGTATTACATGTGTATTCATATATTAGCTTCAGTTAAATGGACCACACATGAATGTCATGGGTCAACCACTAAAACCAATATTAAGTGGGTGACAAATTCATCATTTGAATCTGACTTAAATGGGTCAATGTGTGGGTACCTGAAGAATTTGACCCACCTTGATAGATCTAGCGCTAATAGGAAGGAGAATGTGGTGGTTCAAAAACATTTCAAATTTAATGTATTTAAAAAATACTACTATTTTTGCTAAATCTGATCACAGTAATATTTCTATTCACTAGAATATTGGGCATAATGCATAAATAGCCTTTTTATACCTCATTCATATAATAAAGAAAGTTGATAAGTGTTAGAAAAGGAAATGTGGTTGGTGAGATTTACTAATAAAGAGACCCAACTTTACACCACATATATAAGTGTTTCTTGATTTACTACCCTCCCAGACAACTAACATTCGCTACGGGCTTTGAGAGAGGGTCATCAACCATCTTCAAATACATGGAGGCTCAACCATGCTAGGGATTTACATCCTCACATGGGAATGGGAGCATGTCAACGTCCTCGTCAAAGTTTATGACACCCATTAAGTAGTTGTATTGGCTTCTTGGTAGATGGTGAATGTTCTTAGAGTAGCCTTCATTCTAAGAATATAATTTCAATCACCAAAAAAATTATAAAGTGTATCAAAGGTGGAATGAATTATAAATATTGATTATTATCGTGTAGTAGACTTTTTTTATTTGAATTGATCTAAAAAATTATTCAATAAATATGTCCTATAGGACAAAAGTTGCTAAAGCACTTGCATATTTCTTGTATTATGTGTCTAAATAGTATTTTGAACAAAACAAAGATTATAGAAGTATATCTAATGTGCATAAATCACATCATAATTTCATACCACTTTTATCAAACATTTCACTCAATTTTACCACATTTCTATCCAAATTCATGCTAAGATGTTTGTTTCTTATTGGTCTAACTCATCTCATGGTTTGAATTTTAGGTACTTCATATTTCACTCTAAAAGGAAGAAAAATGCCCAATTTTCTATTTACTTGGCATTCTCCAAAATGTCCAGTTTCTATAATCAAGAAATGCAGCAGATCAATGCCTTTAAAGTGTGTTGACAGAGCCACATGACGTGTGACTCTCAGGCAGAGGTCACCCTATAGCAAACATGCCTTACGGTGTGTTGGTTCCTTCCTACGCCATAATAAAAGGAGCTCAGAGTTTGATTGGAAACACATGTTATGTCATGTTACGCATGTCACACGGTGTATCGCTTGTGTTTGCCACTACTGTTTGCAGTATTCGATACTTACACGTCGTAGTACATGTTTTCTATGCTGTAACAGTTTGCATAATTCCTATTTTTAATCAGTTATTCAAAAATATAAAGATTCGCCATCCCTTGGAAAACTAATCATGCGTCATTTAGATCGGTTAGAGACTAAGGATGAGGCCAGGCCGAGAGAGGTGATCTAGGAGAGAAATCTAGGGTTTCTCGGGAGAGATCCATTCCTAATCCCATTTCTCTTCTCGTTTCCTTCCCAAAATCAAAAAGAGAAGGTTGCTACTGTTGGAGGACGTTTTTAGAGATAGATATCCATCTCTTGGATAGAGATCTCACCAATTTCTTCTCTTCACGGATTCATTTGATATTCCTCTCTCTTTCCTCATGTTAGTTTCATTGATTCATCATTTATTCTTGTATTTTCTCACCATGTGTGAGTAAACTCCATTTCTTGGACACGAGAGAGTATCTACCATATCATAACTCGATGAGACTCAAATTTCATATCTAATATAAATTAATCTTCTATTTCAAAATGAATTATGATGTTTATTTCCTTGTTTGCATGGTTGGCCATCATGTTTACATGTTATATGCCTCTTATTATTTTTGTAAAGACATATTAGGAGGTAAGGAATAATCATTTTGACAACATATCCTTGACCATGGGAATGGTTTGGAATGGATGAAGGTTTTAGGTTGTAGTTTGAATTTGAGTATATGCATGGGAATTCTATACGAAGGTAGAACGGTTACATATCATCAGGAGATGTACTAGATGCTATGAACCTGCCTTAGAAGATTAATTAGTGTTGTTGGAATTTATAATTATTGCTGAGTTAGGACATGGAGGTGAAATTCCATATCTAAGATCCTCACAATCTGAATTTAATCCTTATCAAGTGACGTGTGATTTTCATTTCTTTTAATTAAATTTGAAATTAAGTTGATCTCAACCAACCATTTTAATTGTAATCGACATAGATTATTGAAAGTTAAACTTCTTATGCCTAACTAGCCCAGCTCCCATCGATTATTCATCAACTACAATTGATCTTGTATACTTGCGAGTGATTGAAAATTTGAGACAATTAATCTTTTAAAACACGCTTGCCTTTGGTAATCAACAAGTTTTTGGCATCGTTGCCTGGGAGCTATGGTATTTTGGTTAGAGTAAAAATGATAATTAGTATCCGAGGCTAGGTCATCATTTTCCACCATACATATTTGTGATATCTCTTTGTTTTTTGTTTTCTCACTTAACATTATAATTTTGAGGTTGCATGCATCGGTCTAAGAGGGATCTTGAGACATCCATTTTCCTAGACCCAAAAATTGAGCAGACCTTTTGTAGTCAAAGGAGAGAAAATAAGGGTGATAATACTTCGAGGTTGGAGGGATCACAACTGAGATCACTCCTTTCAACACCTTCTTCACCGCCCTCTCCTGATCATTCTCAAGAATCAGATATGGAATACAAGTGTAAGGCCCCTAAACTTGTTTAATGAGTTGAATAAGATTAATTACTATAATTTAATACTTAGAACCGTAATCCAACCTTGTTATATTCTTTTAAATCATAAGAAAAGCTTAAGTTTCAAATTTTGTCCAATTTGGACACTGTTTGAGCAAGTTATGCAAATTTATGTACATTTTGGACTTTTCTATAATTTGCACTATGTTCCTTGGATATTCTCTCATCAGTTTTGAGATTGTTGAGCCATGGGGCGCCTATTTAAACCTTATTTTGAAGGTGTTTTTCTCAAGGGTATTTTAGGTTTTACCCCTTCATGGATGAGCTACCTTTAGTACCTATCAACTACTGAATTATTTGTTTTTCTTGAAAATTCAAGAAACGAGGGATAAGCATGTCTCTATGAATGGTGGGGGAGGTGCTTGTATGTGTGCTTGTATGTTCTTAATAGTTTAAGGCCATGGACACTTGGAAAGATACTAGAACTTCAACTTTATCTTTTTCTTTATCTTAAAGTTTTATATACTTATATCTAAGCACCAAAATGATCCATTTTCTCTCCATTACTTCCCTCCTTCTATTAACCTATTTCTCCCTCTGTTCTGTTGTGAATTTCCTATCCCAGGAAGAATAAAGAGAGGATCTTCTTGGAAAAATAATCTAGGGTTGCAATTGACTTCCTTTTAGGGTTTGAAAAGCTTCCTTCTAGTGATCTTGACCTAAAAGAGTAAGAATCCCCTTCTTTACTCCATTTATTTCTTTTTTATCCTTTCAAGTTGGAACCTTTATGTTCCATGGTAGAAATTCCTCTAAATCTCGAAAACCCTACATTTCTTGCTCCTTATGCTTAGGGTTTGCTCATTTGATGAAGAAAGGTGCTAGATGGACGAGTTCACAACTTATGCTTGGATTTTCTACCCTAACTGCTCGAGTTTTCTTCTGTTTCAAGTTTCATATTATAATTAGAGGCAAGTTTTATAACTTACTCCACATTTATTTCTTACCATAAGCTTGCTAGCTCATGTTCTTGCTTGAAAATGATGATCCATGCACTAAAAAGCTATGCTTGACTTGGATTTTGATTTTTATAATGTTCCCTATTCTGATTTCAGTTCTAGATGAACTTGTGATCATGTGTACATTATTCCTAAGGTATAATATGACTTGGATCAGGTTGGTTTGACAACTTATGGTGCTAAGCACCTATCAACAAATGGTCAATTTTAGGATTTAAAGCTAATTTCTTCTATAAACCCATGATTCGATGATGGTACCATTGCAACAACCCTATGGCGTTATCTTCATGACAACTAATGGTCAGGATCAAAGGTGTCAGATGATGGTGACAACCTATGTTCACACCCTTAGGTCAGGTTTTGGATCAATTAGAAGTTTAAAGATCAACCATTAAGTACCCTACTTATGTTATCAATCAATGATGACATTAGCTTGATATTTGATGTTGATTAATTAATATAGTGTTGATCTAACAATCTATGGTGACTTAATGGTCACTACTAATGGTGGATCAGGTCTCCACAACCTATGGTGAGATCATATAGTGGTAGCATCAATTAAGCCTTAGACCAATGGTTTCTTGGGTGACTTGATGCAAAGGTCAGACCTATACAATAATTGATGGTTTTAACATATGAACTTGACCCAATGGTCAAGATCTAATGTTTATTCATCCAATAAAGTGGAATGATGGATAACATAATATGTTGGTCCTAATAATGTGATTTAGATGGTTTCCTTTATATGGTCAACTTAAGGAGCTTACTTGTTGACAATGGATGACTTGTTTTGAATGAACAGTCGATTGTGGGTTTTACCCTACTCTCAATGGAAATTTTTGTGTTGTTAATCAATGGATGTCTAGGGTTAAAAGGTGATTCTTTCTAGAGAAAAAATCAAGGACTTCATAGGTGATTTTCCAAGGTTTTTACTTATGTAAACAGCCAATGGTCTACCTTTTAAACATCCAATGGTTCTGGGTGACATTGTGGTATAGTTATATGGGTTGAATGATGATGAAACAAATGGAGGGTTACCCTTTAAAAGGTAATCTTACCTATTCACTCATATGAATAGAAGGGACACTAACAATATTGTGTTGATATGTAACCCTAATGAGGTATAGCTTGTTATACCTAGATTTAGTATAACTAAACGATGGTAATTGGGTATGAATAATCCTTGAATGACTAATACAATCATGGAGTCATCTATTACTATTGTTGAAAACCTAGTATGCTATAACCTGATGGTTACACCTTGATTTATGTGTGGGTTCATACTTGATAATAGAATGGAATGTGATGATGATGCTTCACCTTATGCATCCACGATCCAATGGGGATGATGTTAGGGTTTGGGTATAAGTTCTGATTAGTAACATTGATATAATTTATCTTGTTGAACCTATCTCTAATGCAAATAGATAAATATGAGTATTCATGTTTAACATTCTTATATGATGACATGATGGTGGAATAACCTCTGTAATATGATCATAACCTTAATATGTTAATTGGTGGTTATCATATCCACATGGTTGATACTTTCTTATGCTAAACATTTGCATTATGAATATGATGAGGGTTAATCATATCTAGATTCCTTGCATGTTGATGTAAGAAAGGAATGTTATTAACGTTAATATAACCTGACTATGATTGTTTATGAATATCTCCTAGCTCATTAATGCAATATTGTGTTGATCTAGTGTATTATATGTAAGTGATGTCGTTGATCCTTGTTATAAGGCATGGAAAGATAATGATGATCTTGCAGGGAATAGTATGATGGTCTTAATGAGCTTTGGGCATGGTTGAGCCCTGAATGAGGTGTAATCCTCTTATGTTGATAAGGGTTGATACCTTGTGATATTATGAAAAGGATTTATATCCTGTGATAGTATGATGGTCTTAATGATCTTTGGGCATGGTTGAGCCTTGAATGAGGTGTAATCCTCTTATGTTGATAAGGGTTGATGTCCTATGATATTGTGGAAAGGATTTATATTTTGTGAAAGTATGATGACTAGTGTGGTCTCATGAATGGCAAGTGAATAGTACCATGTGACGATGAGATGAGAAATTATATTTCACACATTTTATATCTTTTAAAAGTTGTGATATTTATATACTTGCTAGAAGTGAATTAGGGTTTGAATGTCCACTTATTTGATGCAGCCTTAATTCACCCAATTGGCATAACTAATCAAGTACAACTCTAAACATGTAGTGTCCTATGCCGTAGAGCCATCTTTAGTGTCAGAACTTGCTGTATGGTGAAATGAGTATTCCTAAGGGAAACTCGGAGCACATACTATTAAGTATGTGGGGGTGGCAGTTTGAGGATATATCCTTGTCATCAACAATGCAGATTGTGGAGGATGGCTATGGTCATGTCTCATACATCTGATGTGATTGAGAATGGTTGCGGTTGTGTCTCGATGATTATAACATAATGTGATTAGAGGACAACTACGGTTGTACCTCAATGATTGGGTTTGAATACCCTAGATGCTAGCGTTGTGACCTGTACCAAGGTGGGCTAGTTACATGACTATATGTCATTGTGGTGAAAGCTTTGACTGATATGTCACTGCCTTTTTACTCGTATTGACTGAGGGAGAGAGATCTTAGGATACCGACACTCCTAGATCTTATACGGAACCGAATATCCCTTCATAGGGGTCGGTTGGACTTTGAATTATACGATTCAAATTCCCCAGGGCATAATAAAAGATGTAATATAGACATGTAGCATATTTGTTTAGGGTTATACATGATGTTTCATATTAGATGATAACCCTTGTTTGCTATCTTTACATAAAGATGATTCTTAGTGCAATTAAGAGATAGTAGATATACTTAGGTTGTGGATATGATTAAGATTGTAGATGCGTACATACAATAGCTATGCTTGTGTTGATAACTCTACTTCTACTGCTAATTATAATCATGATGCTAGCTATCACATGTTGTTAGTTATGTTTAGCATGCTAGTCGTGCCTTTGTAACTAGAGATACATATACTGCTAATCATTCTTATCCAGATAGTTGTGCTTATGTTGTTAGCTCTTCTTATGATGTTGATATGTTCAACCAATTAGACTTGCTCATGTTGTTAGATATACTATGTTACTAGACTTGATCATGATGCTAGATATGCATTTGCTACTGAATTACTTATATTGTCAGCAAGATAAATGATTATAGTCTGGGTAATGATGATAGTTATTATCTGCTCCTTTATGTATTTTGTTAATCATTAGTACCACTGATCTTATTTGTTAAATCTGATTATACTTCTTAACTGTTTAATCACTTAAAAATGTTGTAATCAATAAATGTTGTTGGAGGTTATATCTCTTATTGGGACATGGGTCTCACCCTTGTGGTTCGCCACATTTTTTTAGGTAATCTGAAGTGACGAAAACAAACTTGTGGCAGCAAAGAGGAGTGATAGTAATGAATCTTTGAGAAAGTTGATTATATGACTAGTGTGTCCTAGAGTCATCCTTGTACTCTCAAGTCCAGGCAGGAAAAGTTTGTATATGGTGTTTCAAATGAATCAGACTTTTGTTAGCATATTAATGCTTGTTTGTGTGTCATATATGAATATTGCTATCCTATGTACATATGTTGTGGATAAGTCAATATAATAATTTGTATCAAATTCTTGGCATAATATCGATATAAGAAAGATGTTGGGCTCTTATGCAAATGTTTTTGAGCAGGTGTTGACGTTGAAATCAGTTTTCATTTACCCATATTTTTAGGTATGTGATTAATTAGTGATTGATAATATTTTATGTTTTGAGTAATCTCGTTTAGTGTAACAGGTTCTCACAACAAGTGTCTGCTCAAAGATTTTGTTGTGCCAGTTGCCATCAACATCTGTGGAGCCATCGATCATCCAACTATTGAGGCCGATAATTTTTTTCTCAGTCCTACCATCATGCAAATGATCTAGTAGAACCGTTTTGGAGGAACTCCTATGGAAGATCTGAATCTTCACAGAGTTGAGTTTTTGTAGTATATGAACACCTTCATGATCAATGGTGTCCCTATTAAAGGAGTACGTCTACTCCTAATCCTGTTCACCCTACAAGACTGAGCCAAGGCATGGATTTTGTCATTGCCTAAGTGATCCATCAAGAGTTGGGATGAACTGTTGAATGCTTTTATTATCAAGTATTTTCCTCCTAGCAAGACAACTCAATTAAGGATCCATCTCAACAGCTTTAAGAAACAAGAAGGAGAAATAGTCTATCATATGTGGGAGAAATTTAAAGACTTGCAACGCCTTTGTCCTCACCACAGGTTGACCAATTGACTGTTGTTGTAAACTTTCTACAACAGGTTATTCTACAACACTCATATGACTATAGATGTTGCTATAATGGAGCATTTATGAACAAATCCTAAAGAAAGTCACATGAAATCATAGAGGATATGACACTCAATCATCGTCAATGGAGCACTGAAAGACCCAACCAACACTTATCATCAAGCAATTCAACTAAAAAATCTAGTGAAAAGCACATTATAGATGCAATAGATCTAATTGTAGCCAAGCTTTATGCTTTGACTCAACAAATTGAGAAGTTAACCACTCATGGTGTTCAAGTATCTGAGAAAGTGTGTGAAACATGCAGAGTTCCTGTTCACAACTCTTCTTCTTGTTTTGCACCACAAATGAGCACCACAGAGATGGCAGAACAAGTGAATGAAGTATGTAATTTAAATAATAGACAACCCTACAATCCTTTCACAGTAACCTACAATCCAGGATGGAGAGACCACCCAAATTTCTCCTAAAGGAACACCAACCCTCACAATCAACAATACCAAAGTCAAGTTCAAGGTCAACAATAGCCAATGAACAACAACCACCGGTCCATGAACAACAACCGTCGGGATATAACAACAATAATAATAGGAATTTCAATCAAACTCAACAAATGAGTCAACCCCAACGTCCAGTTTGGAAAGTGTTCTAGAGATGTTTGTGGCTATGAAGATCCAGCAAAATGATGAGTTCTGATCACACAAATCTCCTGAAAGATGCCATCACCCATCTCTCTTCTAAAAGTGATTGGATGGTCACCCATACAAATATTCTAGAGAATTAGATTGCACAATGGGCTTTATCTAGTCAAAAAGCCTCTTCTAGATCACTACCCATCCAACTAGAGATGAACCCACGTGAATGCAAGTCCATTTCTTTGAGGAGTGAGAATATCAAGAAGAGGCCATTTCTAGAAGAAGAAAAGAAATTTGATGATAAGAAATAAGCTGAAGGTGAATAAAGATGAAGGAAGAAAGAGGAAAATGAAGAACAACCATCCTACAAGCCAACCATTCCTTTTCCAAAAAGACCGACAAAACAAGAAGGATGAGACCAAGTTCCACAAGTTCATGGACATACTCAACAAATTGTATGTCAATCTTCCCTTGACTGAAGTGATTGCCAAAATGCCCTCCTACACAAAATTCCTTAAATACCTTCTAACCAAAAGGAGGAGGACCGATCACATAGAAATTGTCATGTTATTTGAATGGACGAGTTCCATCATTCAAAAAAGATTACCCAAAAAACTTGATGATCAAGGTGCCTTCGTGTTGCCATGCCAGATTGGTGATACAACATTTGACAAAGGTATGGTTGACCTTAGAGCCAGCATAAGCCTTATTCCTTATACATTGTGGGAGAAGCTTGATATTAGAGAACTAAAGACAACCAAGATGGCCATGCAACTAGATGATCACAACATCAAGTATCCTATAGGTATTTTTGAAGATGTGCCAGTTCAAGTTGTCAAGTTTTTCATTCCTTATGATTTTGTGGTGATTGATATGAATGAGGTTCCATCCAATCCTATTCTCTTTGGAAGACCCTTCCTCCGCATTGCTGATTGTATAGGCTATACGTGGGAAGGCAAGATCACTCTTAGGGAAAGTGGATAGATAATGGAATTCTCTATTCTAGATGCAATTAAAGCCCCAAGACAAATGGATAGCATCTTCCTAGGAGATTATATCAAAAAAATTCTCGAGGAAGATGAAGATTTTTTTTTATTCCTTGTCGACTATTGTGATGAAACCGAGTTAGAAACTGCTAAGGACATAGAAAATGTGGATGGTGTTTCCAATACCATACCATCTATATCTTTTAAAGAGATTTCACCATTGAAGGATAGTTCTAGCAAGCTACCAAAGGAGAACAAAGTAGAGTTCAAACCCCTTCCACCGGGACTAAGGTATGCTTTACTTGACCCAAATTGTACTTCTACTGTAATAATAAACACAAATTGGACTGACAATCACGAATAAAAGTTGCTAAATGAGTTGTGGTTATATAAGGAAGAGATTGGTTATTTAATTGATGATTTGAAGGGAATAAACCCCTCTATTTTCATGCATATAATAAATCTAGCGGATGATGCCAAACCTTTTATTGAACCTCCTACGTGCTTAAATCAGAATATGCTTGAGGTGCTAAGAAAGAGATTTTTAAACTAAGAGATGTAGGGATCATTTATCCTATTAGTGACAGCCCCTGGGTGATTTCTATTCAAGTAGTACCCAAAAAGGGGGGTGCAAATGTCATGAGAGGATACAATGATGAACTGATTCAGACCCGTGTTGCAATAAGATGGTGCATGTGTATAGACTATAGGATATTAAACAAAGAGAAAAGACAAAAACTAGATACCTGATTTTAAAATATAGGAAAATATTATATATGCTATAAAAAGTATCCCCAAAATATTTGTTTATGTCAGCTAACATACAACAAGAATAAAATATTACAATTGTTGCAATTATGTATAATTTTTTTTGCTTGTGTTTATTTAAATTTTTTTTTAATAGGTATACATGTATTACATCTGTATTAATATATTAACTTCAGTTAAATGGACCACCCATGAGTGTCATGGGTCAACCACTAAAACCAATATCAAGTGGGTGACAAATTCATCATCTAAATCTGACTTAAATGGGTCAACGTGTGAGTGGGTACCTAAAGAATTTGACCCATCGTGATGGATCCAACCCTAATAGGAAGGAGAATGTGGTGGTTCAAAAACATTTCAAATTTAATGTATTTAAAAAATACTACTATTTTTTCTAAATCTGATCACGTTAGTATTTCTATTCACTAGAATATTGGACATAATGCATAAGTAGTCTTTTTTATAACCTCATTCTTATAATAAAGAAAGTCGATAAGTGTTAGAAAAGGAAATGTAGTTGGTGAGATTTACTAATAAAGAGACCCAACTTTAGACCACATATATAAGTATTTCTTGATTTACTACCCTCCTAGACAACTAACATTCACTACGGGCTTTGAGAGAGGGTCATCAACCATCTTCAACTACATGGAGGCTCAACCATGCCAAGGATTTGCATCCTTACATGGGAACTGGAGCATGTCAATGTCCTCATCAAAGTTTATGACACCCATTAAGTAGTTGTATTGGCTTCTTGGTAGATGGTGAATGTTCTTAGAGTAGTCGTGATTCTGAGCATGGAATTTGCATCACCTAAAAAATTATAAAGGGTGTCAAAGGTGGAATGAATTATAAATATTGATTATTATTGTATAGTAGACTTTTTTTAGTTGAATTGGTCTAAAAGTTATTCAATAAATATGTCCTAAAGGTCAAAAGTTCCAAAAGAACGTGCATATTTCTTGTATTATGTGTCTAAATAGTATTTTGAACAAAACAAAGATTACAGAAGTATATCTAATGTGTATAAATCACATTTCATGCCACTTTCATCACACATTTCACTTAGTTTAACCATATTTCTATCCAAATTCATGCTAATATGTTTGTTTCTTGTTGGTCTTACTCATCTCATGGTTTGAATTGCAGGTACTTCATATTTCACTCTAAAAGGAAGAAAAATGACCAATTTTCTATTTACTTGGCATTCTCCAAAATGTCCCAGATTTTATAATCAAGAAATGCAGTAGATCAATGCCCTTTAGGTGTGTTGACAGTGCCACATGACGTGTGACTCTCAAGCAGAGGTTGCCCTACAGCAAACACGCCTTAGGCATGTTGGTTCCTTCCTAGGCCATAACAAAAGGAGCTCAGAGTTTGATAGGAAACACATGTTACGTCGTGTCACACATGTCACACGGTGTGTCACTCATGTTCGCCACTACTATTTGTAGGATTTGATACTTACACGGCGTAGCACATGTTTGCTATGTCATAACGGAAGTAGTTTTTGCATAATTCAAATTTTTAATCAATTATTCAAAAATATAAAGAATCACCATCCCTTGGGAAAGAAATCATGCATCACTTAGAGCCGTTAGAGACTAAGGACGAGGCTAGGTCTAGAAAGGCGATCTAGAAGAGAAAGATTGGGTTCTTGGGAGAGAATCCATTCCTATTCCCATTTCTCTTCTCATTTCCTTCCCAAAACTGAAAAGAGAAGGTTGCTACTATTTGAGGATGTTTTCAGAGATAGATATCCATCTCTTGGATAGAGATCTCACCACTTTCTTCTCTTCATGGATCTATTTGTTATTCCTCTCTCTTTTCTCATGTTAGTTTCATTGATTCATCATTTGTTCTTGTATTTTCTCACCGTGAGTGAGTAAACTCCATTTCTTGGACATGGGAGAGTAGCTACCACATAATAAATTGATGAGACTCAAATTTCATATCTAATATTAGTTAATCTTCTATTTCAAAACGAATTATGCTGCTTATTTCCTTGTTTGCATGGTTGGACATCATGTTTACATGTTAGATGCCTCTTATTATATTTGGAAAGACATATTAGGAAGTAAGGAATAATCATTTTGATAGCATATCCTTGACCATGAGAATGTCTTGGAATGGATGTAGGTTTTAGGTTGTAGTTTGAATTTGAGTATATGCATGGGACTGCTATACGAAGATATAACTATTTCATATCATCGAGAGATGTATTAGATGCTATGAACCAGCCTTATAAGATTAATTAGTATTGTTGGAATTCATAATTATTGTTGAGTTATGACATGGAGGTAAAATCCCATATCCAAGATCCTCACAATCTGAATTTAATACTTCTCTAGTGATGTGTGATTTTCATTTCTTTTATTTAAATTTGAAATTAAGTTGATCTCAACCAACCATTTTAATTGTAACTGACCTAGATTGTTGAAAGTTAAACTTCTTGCGCCTAACTAACCTAGTCTCACCGGTTATAACTCAACAACAATTGATCTTGTATACTTGTAGGTGATTGACAATTTGATACAATTAATCTTTTAAAACTTGCTTGCCTTTGGTAATCAACAAGTCTTTGGCGCCATTACCGGGGAGCTACATAATTTTGGTTAGAGTAAAAATGATAATTAGTATCTGAGACTAGGTCATCATTTTCCACTATACATATTTGTGATATCTCTTTGTTTCATGGCTTAATGCTTGAGAGATTGGTCAATCATTCTTATTTTTCTATCTTGATGGTTATTCATGGTTTTTCCAAATACTTATTTATCCACCAGATCAAGAAAAAATGACCTTTACATGTAGTTATGGAACATATGCCTATAGGCATTGGTCTTTGCAACATTCCTGCTACATTTTAGCATTGTATGATGGCTATTTTCTCATATTTTATTGACCAAAAAATGGAAGTTTTCATGGATGTTTTTAGTGTCTACGAGAATTCTTTCAATTATTGTCTATATAATTTATCCAAAGTCCTTGAGCACTATAAAAAGGTTCACCTATTATTAAACTGGGAGAAGTGCCATTTCATGGTACAATCTGGTGTGGTACCAGGTCATGTGATTTCTAACAAGGATATTGAAGTTGATTGGGAAAAGGTGGAAGCAATTGAGAAGATGTCCACTCCATCTAATGTCAAGGATGTTAGAAGTTTTCTTGGACATGCAGGTTTTTACAGACATTTCATCAAAGATTTTTTCAATATAGCCAAACCTCTATGTTCATATCACCAAGGATGCTGAGTTTATTTTTGATGAAGAATGACACACCAATTTTATAAAACTCAAAGATGCACTCATTTCAGCACCTATTATTCAGTCACTAGATTGGGATGCACCATTCACATTGATGTGCGATGTGAGTGACTACGCCCACTACTACAGAACCTACCTTTAGTGTCGGTTATTTAAAGCCTTTAGTGTCAGTTTCTAAGCGACACCTATTTGGGTGACACTAAAAGGTCACTCATTACGCGTCGGTTCCAAAACCGACACCCAAACTCTTTGCGCGCCACTGAAAATGCGCCATCAGGGGAATATAAGTGTCGGTTATTAGATATGAAACCGAAACCATAAACCTTCGCGCCAGAGAAAGGACGCCAGCTTGGGCACTATCAGTGTCAGTTATATGTCAAAAACTGACGAATATATCTTCGCGCCAAAGGAATAGACGCCAGTTATTTATTTAAAATCGACACTATAACTTTATGTGTCAGTTTTATACAAATACCGACGCCTGATATTGGTGCCAGCTTGGGCACTATCAGTGTCAGTTTGTAGTAAGAAACCGACACCATATATCTTCGCGCCACAGAGAATAGGCGCCGGTTATTTCTATTTAACTGACACTATAACTTTGTATGTCGGTTTTATACAAATAACCGATGCCTATTGTTTTGGTTTTTTTTTGTCAGTCTGCAGACCTGCTGTGGCTGGTCACAGGATGAGAAACCTACAGTTCAGTTAACTGAACTACAGGTTTTACGACATCCATTGATATCAGCTAAAAACAAGCCACAAACCTGCAAAATTAACAACAAAAATATATATTCACACATGCATTTAGCAATGCAACCTGCAGTTCCATTTTATTTTCACACATTTAGAAACATTCATGTAGATAGCAATTTGTACTTCCATTCATTCACATTCACACATGTAGAAACATTCATATAGCAACCAACACTTTCATTCATTTTCACTCAGACACATGTATAAACATTCACACATATATTATAATTCAGAAATTCATTTACAAAATATCATTCTTTAGTCATTATTTGCTATCAACATCCCAATTATATTTTAAGACCCCCACTATTTGTATGGCTGTTGCCCATTCTTATCTTACTTCATTTAATTCTTCCGTTGTATAGGGAGAATGTACATCTGGTAAGTCCTTTCCTGTAGTGGGGTCAGTTTTAAACACCTGTAAAGAGAATGATGTATATATAATTAATGAGCTATAAATAAGATTGATATATTTTGATCATATTATCTAATGAGACTATATAATACCGTAGCAATACACTCGATATCAAGTGCGACATGTTTGATAATCATGTGCATATATCACATGACATAGAATCCACATGCCCATCTGTTGTTATGTGTAGCACACTATAAATTCAAACATACAAAATATTAAAAAATACAACTAATTAAGCATTGTTCACATAAATAATATATACATATATTGCAGTCGGGAACTTACTTTCACGTTCTTCCAAACTATTGGCTGGTTCTTTTTCGTGGGGACCTTTCCTCCAGCCCTTTTGAACTCATCAAAACCCCTACATGTTAATGTAACACAGAACATTGCAATTAAATGGTAATGTAATAACATACGTTAACGGATATGAAAATGAAATATTTCTCACCGTAATAATGCCATTTTCATTATGTGTCCAAATCTTGTATTCAATTTACTCCCTTTAGGATCTAGATAATAGACAGTGAACGTCTCGGGGACAATACCAGTAACTCCCAATGCCTATCACTAGAGGTAAAAAAGTTAAAAATTAATAACTCAAAACCCACAATAAAAATGTAATTTTATTAAGTCCAAATTATAATAAGAAAAGTAAACCTACTCTACATTGAATGGAGCCATTATCAACGTCTTCTTATTTACAGCAAAATTTGTAAAAGCCTCATTGTTGAACTGACGTAGGGTCTTTAGATACTAGACTAATAAAGATGGAATCAAAAACCCTACATGTTCGAATCCAAAATATGCACATATCTTATCTAAGTAGTTGCAAAATATATATTAATTACACATGCATTAATAAATAAGAAATCAGATAACCATATCATACATAAGGTATATGGATGTATAAAGAAGACCTCACCTTATCCATAGCTCTATCACAGATGTATCTAGCCATTCATTTCCAAACAACTCCAAAATATCTTGTATAAATAGTTTGGTTTCGTATGACTGGCCTATAGAATCTGAATCGGAAGAAACAGTTATAGGGAAGTTTATATCATATTCGCCTAACCATATTGCCATACCCCTACAGTTAGGACCTAACGGGACAGGTAGGTCCTGTGGAACCCAACTAGGTAATGTAGGAGGTGGAAGTGGAGGCCTAGATGTTGTGGGTATCTTCTTTTTAACTTGTATATATATATATATATATATAATTTTAGATCAACTGACATCATATACACACACTAAAAATTTAACATAATGTAAATTTATCATACAGTTTCAGTAAAGACGACATCCACTTTTCGCCACAATATCACTCTGCCTTCTTCCTCACCAAGCATCTCACAATCTGGGTGGGCATATGGCAATGGAAGATCTGCCCATCCTTGCAATATATGTATCGGGATCACACGAAGCCAACCGACTAGTAATGGATACTAGTGAAACTGTTCCCCAGGTAGGGATGGGTAAGTTGATGCCTCTGCAATGACATATTCTTTATTTTTTAGACGACATCGCTTCAACCCCTACAAATTTTTGTATAAAGAATGTTATATACATATATACATATCATATTTTTTTTTGAAACAACTACATATACATATCATCTTGAATTAAAAAACTAGTTACGATGTCATAAATATACTTACAGCGTATGTGTTAGGTGGTGGGTCTACAGGATTACTCCCAACCTCTGGAGTAGGAGTAGAGCCTGTAGTGGGAGCTATTGCAGTAGGAGGTATATGTACTGTCTGCTGAGGTGCAATCTGAGATGACTGCCAGGTTTTCATTGCTTCTTGGAGTTTTCTCTCAAATATCTTATCGACCTATACATGGATAAAAGAAATGTAAGCTTCTGATTATTGGATTCTCTTTTACAGTAACATTATCAAGAAAGAATATGTTACCTCTTCTTGTAAAAGTCCCACTTTTGGGACATGTTTGTGCTGAGATGGCCCAAAAAAAGCTTTGATGCCCACACCTGCGCCTACAGCCCTAACACGTGTAGGATGCTCTGGGTTACCCATAGAAACTGTCAATTCATCCCTTGTTCCCTCAGGGATGAACTTGCCTTGTTTCCTTATCTCGTGCAGCTCCCGCTAATCGCCAAAACAAAAATTTGTAATTAAGTAAACAACACAAATAATCAATATTCGAATGATTGACGTAAGAGTTGTATTTTACCATTTTTGCAGCCGCCTCAGAAGTTGCGGCCTTCGTTATTTCTCCCTTCTTATTTTTCCTCCCAGTTATCCAGACATCATGGCGAGGCAGAGGTGTGCTACCTATGGTAGATGACTCCTGAGTAGCAGCAGACTGAGCGTTAGCCTCAGACTGTAGTCTTTGGCGAACACCTGCATATCCTCTTGGACCCATTGTGTGGTCGTGCACATTCATCGCATGCCTTGATCTTTGTGCATCACTGAGGGCCTAGTTAATATGCACATTAATTTTTCAGTTAGTAACACTAAATGTAAATCTTGAATAGGTGAATATTAATAATGAGATTGAGACTGATGCCTAATACCTTGAATTCATCAATTTGTCTTGAAGCGACGAATGCCTCCCATTCTTCTTTGTCCAGGAAGTTCCACTGTTTAGTGGCTGTCTTCTTCCTCTTTTCAGCTTCTTTTATGTATTCTCGTGTGAGATTTGTCCTATAGTTCCTTAGGACTCTCCCACAGCATTGCATCATACATTTACAATGCAACTTTTCATCCAATTCAAATATACTCTGCAAAATAGAATTGCTATTAACTAGTATCCAAAAATTTAGTAATCTATAAAATAGAATTGCAAATTAATAATAACTCATATATAAATCCCTCCATATTGTGTCTTTCTTCTCCTTAGAAATGGTATGCCAAGAATCAAAGTGACAACCGCAATGGCTACGGGTAACAAACCCAAGATATGAAACAAATGAATTACGATTCACACCACATGCATTTCCTGCATTATCAAAATCTACAACAAGTTTGGGTCCATTTCCCTTTTGCACAATTAACTTATTCATCATAGTGATGCCACTTGTCTTGTCAACTTTTTGGTGATGTTGATCAAGTACATCAAGTGCTCTAGGTGGTACATGTGCATCATCAACCTAAAATTTGACAAAATAAACACATTTACAAGATATAACTATAAATGGACATATAGATATAAATATATGATATTTTTTAAAACTTACATTGTGAGGCGGTGCATTGATGTCCTCACCCTCAGGGTAATCACCAGCACGGTCATCAGGAGAATGGTTACACATCTACAAATTCACATTCAAATTGTAAAGTTCACATTGTAAAATAATTGAAATTGTAAAGCTCACATTGTAAAGTAGTTGAAATTGTAAAGCTCACATTGTAAAGTTCACATTCACATTGTAAAGTAGTTCACATTATAAATTAAGCTCAAATTTGAAGTAATTCAAATTGTAAAGTTCACATATTCAGAAAAATAAACATACCTCTAATATTGTGATTTTTAATCAATTAACAATCCTTCATTGTGATCTCCGCGCACATAAAAGTCATCATTAGCTTCAATATTTGTTGGTGTTGGCAACCCAACTAAGAATGGATTGGAGTCATCATACTTATCATAGTACTGTTCTTCATCTATAGGATCTTCAATGAACTGTCTTTTACCATGAAGAACAACCGACCATTTATCATTTGCAGGATCATCGATATAAAATACTTGTTTCACCAGTGATGCCAATATGAATGGTTCAACCTTCTCGCCAATCTTTTAAAAGTTCACTAAATTGAAACCCAATTCATCCACTATAACTCCTTTGGTGTTATCAACCAATTTACATTTGAAGAGCGAAATTCTGAAATCTATGTAGTCAAATTCCCATATGTCTTCAATGACATTGTAATATGACATTTTAGCTTCACATGGACTCTTATCCTTTGCACTTGCAAAAAACATAGTCGATGCTTGAAGGGTGACCCCACTGTTTTGGATGACACTCTTATCATCTTGGCACTTTGTGTAATATGTGAATCCATTAATGTCATACCCTTCATAAGACATAACAGTCACCTTTGGTTTAAAGGCAAGGCATTTGATAGTTTCAGTAATATCATCTGGTGTTTGAGATAGTTGATGTAAGACTTTATCTTCAAACCACTTAATAAAAGTCTTGTTATGCTCTCTAGCAAGCCACATTGTATTGGTTCGAGGATATTTTCTTTTAATGAAATTGGTATGTTCGTCGATATAAACGTTCACTTCGTCCATGTTGTGTAAAATATACAAATGACCTTGTTCCAACTACTCACGGCTGATTACTTTCACACGTGATCCCAAAATTCATTCGCCAAATAGCTCGTCAATATTATTGTCATTATCAGGAGTGTCATTACCACTGAGAAAGTCATTGCAGAAATCCATAACCTCTCTCGCCACATAACCTTCAATAATACTCCCTTCAGGCCGATAACAGTTTTGAACATCACCTTTAAAAATGCTCATGTATCGTTCAAAGGGATACATCCAATGCAAGAAAACCGGTCCCAAGATTTTCACTTCCCTCGTCAAGTGGACACCAAGATGTACCATGATATCAAAGAACGAAGGAGGGAAATACATCTCAAGCTAACATAGGGTAACAACCACTTCTATTTGCAAATTATCGAGAGCCTCAGGGTCAATAACTTTGCTGCAGAGACTGTTGAAAAAGAAACAAAGTCTGGTGATTGCAAACCTTACATGCTTCAGCAATATAGATCGAATCGCCACGGGCAATATTTATTGCATTAGAGTGTGACAATCATGAGATTTAAGACCTATCAACTTCAGATCTTTCATTGATACCAATCTACGGATGTTGGATGAGTAACCATGTGGCACCTTAACATTTACCAAGCATTCACAAAAAGCTTTCTTCTCCTTTCTAGACAATGTGTAACAAGTGGGAGGTAAGTATGTTCTTTTATTACCCATTTCACATAATTCTATTAATTCTGACCTTATTCCCATTTCACGTAGGTCTAGTCTTGATTTTATACCATCTTTAGTCTTACCTGGTATATTTAACAGTGTACCAATGATGCTATCACAAACATTTTTCTCAACGTGCATTACATCGATACAATGTCTGACTATCAAAGAACTCCAATAAGGAAGATCCTAAAATATTGACTTCTTCTTGAATGAAGAATTGTCACTCTGTGTAGTACATTGTGATCTCTTACCAAATTCATTGACAAAGTCTTTTACTCTTTCATAAACAACCTCCCCTGGTATAGGTTTAGGTGCACTTCGTTCCTCATTCAATCCATTGAATGCTTTGCGCTTCCTACGACACAGATGGAATTTTGGAAGAAACCTTCGATGACCGAGATATACATTCTTACCGCCATGTTTTAGTCTTGTTGAATCAGTGTTCTCTTCACATATAGGACACGCTTTAGCTCCTTTGACACTATATCCAGACAAATTCCCATATGCTGGAAAGTCATTAATAGTGCAAAACAACATAGCATGCAAAAAAAATGTCTCTCTTCATGAAGCATCATAGGTCATCACACCTTCACCCCAGAGTTTCTTTAATTCATCAATCAAAGGTTCAAGATAAACATCGATGTCATTTCCAGGTTGTTTAGGGCCCGATATCAACAACG
The DNA here is from genome assembly GCA_963693085.1 of Alisma plantago-aquatica. Taxonomy (NCBI): domain Eukaryota; kingdom Viridiplantae; phylum Streptophyta; class Magnoliopsida; order Alismatales; family Alismataceae; genus Alisma; species Alisma plantago-aquatica. The sequence goes on from OY856410.1 coordinate 718,888,556, forward strand.
ACAACATTACGTACTTATTTTTCATACACAACCAGGGAGGAAGATTGTATATAACAAGCATGACTGGCCAAGTGCTATGTTGGCTGCTCAATGTCCCATACGGATTCATCCTGTCTGTACAAAGCCCAAGTCGTAGATTCCTGACTTCTTCACTAAATTTAGGGTACTATACATCAATCTTCTTCCACTGTGGGGAATCAGACGCATGTCGTTGGATCCCATCATTATTTTTCTTAACATCTGCATGCCACCTCAAATTCTTCGCATCTATCAGATTGGAAAACAAGCGTTGAAACCATGATATTATAGGTAGATACCACATCACCTTGGCAGGAGAACCAGTTTTGGACTCCCCCGAAGTCGTCAATTTATACTGTGACGCACCACATTTTGGACAATCTTTCAAATCTGCATAGTCCTTTTGAAATAATACACAATCATTCGGGCATGCGTGTATCTTCTTGGCATCCATTCCCATTGGGCACAACAATTTCTGTACCTGGTATGTTGAGATTGGCAACTCGTTTCCTTCAGGAAGCATTTCTTTCAACAAAGTCAGCAATGACGTGAAGCTTTTGTCGCTCCATCTATTGTTAGCTTTCAACTTATACAATCGCAACACAGCGCTAAGCTTTGTAAACTTAGTACAACTAGTGTATAATGAAAATTCAGCATCATGCACAATGTTTCTAAAAATGGGAGGTGGATCGGTGTGCTCAACCCCACAACTATCCAGCATCGCATCAACGATGTCTACCGGAACTGGTTCATTCACATCTACGTCATCGTAGGAAATTTCTTCTTCCACACAAGCACTCATCCACTAGTTTCGGGTTTGAAGTCTCTCCATGCCAGTGCCATTCTGTATAGCCTTGTATAATCTCGTTGCACATGAAATGAGTTTTGATTTCGTCACCAGTATTGACTTTCAAGTTGTTACTGCAATGCCTACATAGATAGTAGAACCTATCTCCAGGTTGTTTCCTATGTTCCTCATCAAATCTAATAAACTGGTCAAGACCAGAAATTAACTCTGGGGTGCAGCGATTGCGAATGGACATCCATGATCTATCCATTCTATGATCAAAGAGAAAACAAGTATATATTAGGACAACATTAGGGTATACTATCCAAGATTGTTCACTTTATAGACCAACAAACACATGTGATGTCATTCTTATATATAATAAATGTGTACCACCTATCCCATCCTTGAACACCTAATCTCACTAGTAAGTGTATAATGTGTATTGGGTTTTCAAAAAAAATTCGGCAGCATTTCCCCGCTGTTCGCTAAGTACATATGTACTTATAGAACAAATGAGGAAATACGACTGAAATTTTCTCAAAAACCCAATACACATTATACACTTACATCCTAAGTGAGATTAGGTGTTCAAAGATAGTCCCAAACTGGGGACTATCCAATATTTACTCCTAATGAGTAAATCTTGGACGAGTTTCTAGGCCAACAAACACAATAATAGATATGTACATGTTAGGGTTTCATCACAATTGATGTTAGGGTTTCATCAATGTTAGGGTTTAATAAAATCAAACCCTAGAATGGGTCAAGTTCAAATCAAACCCTAGAATATTTACAGGCATTAGGTACATGAAAAGGGTCTAAAATCCAAACCCTAGAATGGGTCAAGTTCAAGTCAAAATGGCTACAAGTGTGCATTTTGGGTTTTCTATGTAAACGACCTTAGAGAATCTATGTAATCTCTTGTAATGATGAATTGACTTGAAACTTAGAAGAGAAAAGAGTATTAAGATATGCATGATACAATAACTATTTTGCATCACATTACAACAGACTTATCATTGATACCTTACTAACTTATTTCTACATTTACATATCATCACTTGATAAAAAATTACAACAGTACATTTAACCAAAGTATGCATTCTAAAATCTATGTCATGAACATGTATTGTATAGACAATAGAGGATTCAGCTCAGTAGAAGCACAAAATCAGTACCTAAACCCTAAAATCACACATTTTTAGCATTTATTCTAACAGGTTTATGTACATCAACTGTTGTAAATAAATTAAAAATAAATAAATAAACGCCCAACAGCTGCTTGTGCATGCCTTGGCACCGCCCAAGCAGCCGCCGAAGAAGAGGAAGAAGGCAGCCTCCAGAGTAGAGGAAGAAGGCAGGGTGCGCGGGCATACCTTGAGGGCAGAGGAGAAACGGCCGGAGCAGCGGCGGCAGCGGGGACAGGAGCACGACGCGGCGGCGACAATAGGGGAAGGAGCACGGCGCAGCGGCAGCAGCGGGGGCAAGAGCACTGCGTGGCGGTGAAAGCAGGGGCAGGAGCACGACAGGGCGAGCAAAAATCACCAGAGCAGCAGCTGGAATCGGGAATGAAACAGGGAAAGGGGAAGAGTCAGTCACGCTGGTGAGCTATTAAGTTGACAATAAGTGTCGGTTATTTAAAAAAACCGACAACTAAACCGACAGTGACGGTTCTTTGCCAAAAACTGACAACTATACTAAATTATAGTCGTCGGTTTATAAATAAAAGACAACCGATGTTACAATCCTAAATTTTGGGTTCATAAGGAGAGAAATGTAATTTCTCATATTAAAGATATTTGCAAAAATAATTATATAATTTGTTGTGAATGAATGGATTTCCTTTAAAATAGCCTTGTTGTTTGATTTGCAGGCTTTATTGGCTATTGGGCCCAATAACAAGGAAATTCTATTAATTAATGAATAATTGAGAATTTGAGATAAGAAAGGTGTGGAAACTTCAAGAAGGCCAAATAGTAATCCAAAGGTGAATTTCGTGCCTCTTGGGTTCCTTGGGATCCAAGGAGTCCAAAATTGCATAGGGAATGCAATAAGAAAAGAAAAGATCAAATAAATATTTCCTTATCAAGAAAGAAATTGAAAATGATGAGAAAATATGGGAAATAAGTGGAAAGAAGTTTGATTGAGTTATCCCTGGTGGAATTTCGTATCCCAAGGATTTCTAATGTCAAAAGGAACTCCCATAAGGAAAATAGAAGAGAGATAAAGAGAAATCATTAAAAAGAATAAGAAAATAAGTAAGATAATAAGAAAATGGATAAAAGATAAATAAAAGGCTAAGGGATTTTCTCAAGATGGGATTTCGAGCCATTAAGGTTCCTTGAGGTTCAAGGAACTAAAAATAATAATTTAATAGCAAAGGAAAGAGAAATTAGGTGAGAAATATACCTAATTGAATAATAACTTGCAAATAATGAAATGGACCTGATTTCTTTATATAATGTGCCCAAATTTGGCATGATGATAAACTAAGTCATTAATAAGATTCCCTTAAATTTTGGTATTATTTGGATGATCTGTCTAGAGTTATGATTTTTACAAAATCACCTAAAGTGGAAAGGGCAAAGGAAATATATATTTTTGTCACTTTTGTTTTTGGGCGCATGACATGACAGCCGTTGGATCTGAGATCCAACGGTAGCTGTACTTTCGTCTACCTTGAGTAGGAATAGGAAAGAAGAATGTTTCTTGGGAGTTTTCCAAACCGATTTCCTTTTTATACGATCCATGAACAAATGTGGAAATTGCTCCAATGAAATCGAGAGAGGAAATCACACAATTTCACCCTAGGTTTTAGTACCTTTGGAAGGGGTACTCAGGAAGCCCCTTTTTCCGTTTTACTGGTCGGCCGCCCTCCATAGCCAGGGGCTATATAAGGGGATGTTCCCCTTCTGTGAGGCTGCGTGCCTCTTCGCAGGATAACCTAAGGCTTAAGGGAGCCATACTCGCCGCTACATTCTCCTCTAGCCTTCTCTTTCCTAGCTGACCTGCTCTGGACCATCGTCGGTGGCTCCTCCTAGTCGATCCAGCGACTTCGGCTGACTCAAGCATAGTTGAGGCCACAGTTGAGTTCGTGGAGGTGCGGCGGAGATCGTGGTGTCTTAGTCTAGTACCGAGTGAGACTATATCCCGAAGTCAACCTTGGCGCTGACCCTGGTTGGGCTTCACTTGCGAGAAACATAGATCGCAAGGTAGAAGAAGCAATAGGGGTAAAGACACCTTTGCCCTCATGCTCGCACTGACCTGGTAAGGGTATTCTGGTCCTTTTATGCAAGTTTACTCTCTAGTAAGGTGCGTGATCATGGGCCCTTGGATCTCACATAATCCAATGGACCACCGATCGAGCGGCCTAGTTTTTTAGTAGATATCTCCTCTTGGTTAAATATTCCAGAAAAAGGGCTTTTCTTGCTAAAAATGTATCTTTTGATAGAAAACTCGGATGAGGAAAATGTATACATGAAAATTTATCAGAAAAATACAAGGAATAATTTAAAAATGGTTTGGAAGTCTAAATCAGTATAGTTTTGCAAAAGTGTATATTGTGGATGGAAAAAGTATTCATTTGAGGGTATTAGTCCTAATTAATGATCGGAAATAGATATAATCTTGCAAGTTTGTAATTTCAAGAATTATTAGCTAGTTTAATGATTAAGATATATTGTAACCTATTTTAATGATGGAATTGCAAGGATTAGGGTTTTAAACCTAATATGTTGATTAAAACCCTTAGAAACCCTAAGAAAGGGAAAAAGGGAAGAAAGGATATAATAATATGAAAATTAGGGTTTTTGGTGATACAAAACTAATATTAAGATCTTAATAGAAAATAAACTGAGATAATTAGGGTTTGATGGATATTTTGATAAAAGTAAGGTAAAAGTAGTAAAAGGGAGTGAAACCCTAATTATGGTCAAAACCCTAAAAGAAGTAATACCCTAGAAAACAACTGAGAGTAATAGATCATGATGACATGAGTAATGATATATATATTGGATGCCTTTTTTCAGGATCCACTTGTGTGGACTTGCTTGATTTCTTGATTGGTTGAGTTATTTCTGCATTCAAGTCTGCTAAACAGGTATGTGGTTAATTATGAATAACCACCTTAGTTTCCCGATGATTTTCTGGATGGTTAATCACGTTGAATGCAAATTATCTGTTGGATGTTCATACTTGCAAATCATAAAGTCACTATGATTATCACATTTAAAAAAAAATAGAAATATGGATTCTCGCACCTGCATGCCACCATGATGGATGATACCAAAGGTCAGGCCCAGATGGGTAGACCGATGGACACCTTGAGTGGTGACCCCATGAACCAAGAAGGTGTCCTATGATATTGCATGACTAGTGGGCACCATGAGTGGTGACCCCCAGGCACCAAGCTCGGGATTGAGAAGGTGGCCTTAAGTCATTGGCAAAGGGCACCCTAAGGTGGGTATGCCAGGGTTAGGGAAAAAGCAGTGGAGAATGTCATACTAAAATGTGTAAATTGGCTTGTTAATTAATTTGATTGTAAATATTAAATTGTTAGCCATATTTGCAAGATTTTGGTTGTTCCCACATACCAGTATATTTTGATATACTGACCGACGTTTTGTTTGTCGGCGTTTTAGGAACAACAATTGAAAGAACAAACAGTAAAGTGACACATTGTGAAAGTGACTCATAAAGTACAAGGAGGATTAATTAGAGTGGATTCAACCTTGGATAGATAAATTCCCAAGTTTTTCAAAGGTAAGTAAAGTTTTAATTTTATACCAAATTCCAGTTAGTTAGTAGAATTTCATAATTGTTATTGATTATTTGTCGAACCTTTGATCCTGTTAATTGGATAACGACACTGACCTTTCGGTCTCCCTTAATTGGGGGTTACCGGGAGGCGGGGTTGTTACAATTGGTATCAGAGCATAGGTTCCTCAATTAATCTTTAATAATTATTAAATTTTACAAATTCCGTATAAACCAAGGGAGTTATTAGAGGATTGTCCGAAAGACTGAGGTGTCTAGAAAAGGATCACGTCCAGGGGCTGGCAATATTTTCCTCTGCACCGCTAGTCAGAATACGAGGACTCCCGGATTGTGGGACTGCCTGGCCGATGTCTTAGGTTATGACTCGAAATAAGATACCTTTAGGACTCTCTCATCTTGTTCATCCCTTCTCAACTCAAATTCTATTAAGGACCCTAAGGATTAGGGGTTTCTCTCTTCTCCTCACCCTCTTGGGGTATGGGTAAAGTTAATAAGGTCTAAGGAATCCTCCACCAAATTAATTAAAAGCATCTAAATAAGATGTCATGGACATAAGCTTAATAGAGTAAGCGTAAAAGAATAGATACATGCTTAGGTCGTATGACACAAGTTGTCATTTCCCTCAGGGGAGACCTGAGGATAGACCTCCTTGATAGGAGGATGAGTAGAGAGAGTTAGTCTTGGAGGTAGAAATCTCCATTAAAGTAGAGACCTAGGACATCCTCTAAGGATGATGTTAACCCTAACCCTAAGTGGAGGTTAGAGAAAGAGATGACATGACAAATTAGATGACATGGTTGACTGGGTGTTTGGATAAACACGCCTTGGATGCCATATGAACCATGAGAAGTTGATGATCAAGTACCTATGGCAACCCAACCCTGGAAAGGGTCATGCATGTTAGAGTGAAGGATAGCTCCTTCCTCGATGAGGTTAGAGCAGAACCTATATTTACCTTATGGTCTTAGGCAAGTAGGGTATAGCTTGATGAAACCCTGGCCAGAAGGGCACAATGGATGGATTATGAGATAAACATAAAGAGCTAAGGATGATCTTGAGCCAAACAGGAGTTGAGCAAAGGCTTCACCCAGGAAGGGATATGCTCGTGAGCTTGATCCAATTTCATGGAGAGATGACCTCTAGTTGTAGGGCTGGAGGTGGAGTTAGCTCTAGAGAGAGAAAGCAGGAGTCAAGCAAAAGGTTGGAAACTTTGAATCCCAAGACACGAGGAACAATAGGCAGTTGAGGATGATGCGGCCTAGGTGAATGATAGTGGTTGCCTTATGCTTGACCCCTGAAGGCTGATGATGTCTTAGTTAGCTTGAGAGTAACCAAACCGCAGAGAGAGAGTGATGCTTTTGTACCTATGGTATAAGTGATTACCTACTAGATGAGATAAAGAGTTCTTTAGACCCTGAGGAGGTTAAGTCACCAGTTGTAAGGCTTTACACCTAGTTAGTTCTCCTGGAAGAGGAATCAACTCCAAAGTGTTAATCGAGTAGAAAGATCATGGGAGTACATGACATATCTTGGACAATGCTTGATTCGTGGTTAAGAGAATGAGCATGCAGTTGGATACCCAGAGGCAAACCTAGGGTTCCAAGGCCTAAGGGGGGAAGCAGTGTATTCAATGATCATGATGAGTTTTTAGTCTTTATAGTTTCGAGCATGTGTGGAGGTAAAGGAAACCCCTTAAGGTAAGGGTATGTTTGACGAACCCCTCACAACTAAGTTGGTCTAATGTTGAGGATGAGGATAGGTGTTACCTAGCATGGTTTGATAAGTGTTTTTCTATGCCTTAGTAGCTTGCTAGGGCTAAGCAAGCTCATATGGATGAAAACCCTAAGGATGTTTGTGACCTTATTTTCACGATTTGTAGTTTCCTCCCATCCTGGGAGAGGGACCCTATGGTAGGGTGTATACCAGTTCTGTTGGTTTTGATGTGACCTAAAGAGGTTTCATAGGATCTTGAGAAGATAAGTGAAAAGTATGTGATACGAGAATGAACCTATAGACCCATAGATAACCATCTCTAAGTGCATGTGGATGTGTTACCATGAAGGTAACTGGTATGGGGCCTGACCAAGGTAGGCAGGTTGCCATGACCCCTATGAAGGGATAAAAGTTAGTCATGGATGTAGAGAGATGGTGAAGGATTGGGTAAGGTTCTAAGTTGAACATGTACTATGATAGAATCCTAAGTCTATCCTAGGGTCAGGTAGGGATAAGACCGATGGAAGAAGGAGTTTCCTAATTCCCTAGTTGCACATGACCATAGGGTCGGGAGGTAACAGCTATCATTGTCTGAGGGCCATGAGTTAGGAGATTGATCACCTTCATAAACTCATGGGACCCAAAGGGCAGATGAGTAGGGCACTCTCTGATGCATGAGGGAAGAGGGACGACCCAAAAAGTTCCGACACCCTATAGACCCAAAGGGGATGACCAAGGATTGTGTAGTAACCCAAGTAGGTTCGAGACCAGTTTTCCATGGAAGTAATGTAGATATAAAGATGATGGCTCATTTCAACTTAGAATTGAAGGTGTACTGGTAACGTGGGTTGTACCATCTCTACTCTTGGAATAGGAAGAACTCTGTATTTGGACAGCCGCCAAATGCTTATTTCTTCTTTTTATGGGAGTGAGAGATAGGACAGTACGCATGCCTTACACTAAGGATAAAGATGATGTAAGTTGGAACGTTGCTACAAGGTAAGAGGATAGAGATGATAACATACCTTTGTGGAAAGAATGATACATGGATGGTTTACAAACACTAAGAGAAATAAGGTAGTCATCTTATAAGGGTGTTTTAGCATGAGCTATGTGGAATTTGCAAGTGAAACAAGGATGAGTTTGATCACCATTAGGATGAGCTCAGAGTTTCTTGATGAAGACAAGATTAGAGTTTGAGATGAGATGATAATACATGGAGGTGTATGTTACCTAACACCTAAGAAGTGGTAATGAATGCTCTAGTTGAGATATAGTGCCTAGTTTAGCTAGAAGCTAGAAGAAGTTGAGGTTGTTCGACTAACCCTATGTTTGGAAAGAGGATGTGTTTTGGATAACACACAAATATAACAAGATATGTTGAGCAATTTAGTGGTTGTTTGGATAGCCAGCCTAGTCGTTATGTGGTAGAAGGATAGATACACTTCTTTAGATAGGAAGGTAATAAAGCCCTTTGAGAGTGGTTTAGGGTTTCCGAGGTATCAAGGTTGAGGAATCATAACCATACAGGGGGTTATGATATACCTTGGTACCACAAAGATAGTAAGTGATGGTAGCACTCTGGATGCTTAATACAAAGTTACATGTAGCATGTGGCCATGCAATCTAGTAGGTGAAGGACGAACACTAGTAACCCAGTGTATTGATATAGAGGATAGGAGAGTCCCTGAGAGGGAATGGGAGTTCATCACTATGGATGTTGTGGTAAGTATCCCTTTGACCAAGGAAGGTCAAGATATAATATGGGTTATGGTAGGTCACCTTACCTAGATGACAAGAGAAAGGAAGAGTTCTGTCAAGGGACAGATCTGGTACAACTACATATGAAAAGTGATGGTTCAACTGCACCATGATGCGAGTTCGAAGGTCTTTGAGTCTGAACTAAAGGTTCCCTTCCAAAAGTGGAGTGGGTACGTGAAGAACTCAATGATAGTACAGTTTATCACCCCTAACTAATGGTTAGTGTGATCCAGACTAGAGGGTCTGATGAGAGCAGGTGTGCTCATTTAGGGTGATACATAGAGACAGTTCATAAGATGTGATGTCAACCACCATAGCCTTTATCGGGATGCAAGAGTTCTATAGGGAGGTTGTGTCGGTCACCACTTCATTATGATGATGATGGTGAAGAAGGCCTCGCGAAGCTCAGAAAAGAACCACAAGTGTGTGCAGATGAAGTCACTTTGATCATGCAATGGCTGAGAGAGAGAGCCCAGTGGTGACATGAGTCACAAGCTGATGCAAAGCAGACTGATATGCAGTTCACTGTGGGAGAATATGTGATGTGAAAATCCGACCCCTCTAAGCTACAACTGAGAAAGCTGAGTCCCCGATATATGGGTCCATTTGGGATGGATTGGTGGAGATGGTTGTGTTTAACCTTACCCCTCAGGATAAAATGATGTGTTGCATGAGTCCGATCTAGAGCACTATGTGAGGTACCCAAGCCAGGTGTTGAGCCCTAAACCTATTCAGATTTTAAAAGGCTGAAAAGTCCTGAGTCACCTATGAGGGTATGATATACCAAGGTAAGAAAGAACTCAGATGGAAGAAAATGAGATAATGAAGGTTCTTGGGAAACACCATGGAAAGGGTGAAGCCACATGGGAGCCCTGATGGACATAAGAATACTTATCCTATTTGTTTGCTTGCTTGATGGAATTTTGAGGGCAAAATTCTCATAAGAGGGGAAGGATGTTACAACCCTAAATTTTGGGTTCATAAGGAGAGAAATGTAATTTCTCATATTAAAGATATTTGGAAAAATAATTATATAATCTGTTTTGAATGAATGGATTTCCTTTAAAATAGCCTTGTTGTTTGATTTGTGGGCTTTATTGGCTATTGGGCCAAATGACAAGGAAATTCTATTAATTAATGAATAATTGAGAATTTGAGATAAGAAAGGTGTGGAAACTTCAAGAAGGCCAAATAGTAATCCAAAGGTGAATTTCGTGCCTCTTGGGTTCCTTGGGATCCAAGGAGTCCAAAATTGCATAGGGAATGCAATAAGAAAAGAAAAGATCAAATAAATATTAACTTATCAAGAAAGAAATTGAAAATGATGAGAAAATATGGGAAATAAGTGGAAAGGAGTTTGATTGAGTTATCCCTGGTGGAATTTCGTATCCCAAGGATTTCTAATGTCAAAAGGAACTCCCATAAGGAAAATAGAAGAGAGATTAAGAGAAATCATTAAAAAGAATAAGAAAATAAGTAAGATAATAAGAAAATGGATAAAAGATAAATAAAAGGCTAAGGGATTTTCCCAAGATGGGATTTCGAGCCATTAAGGTTCCTTGAGGTTCAAGGAACTCAAAAAAATAATTTAATAACAAAGGAAAGAGAAATTAGGTGAGAAATATACCTAATTGAATAATAACTTGCAAATAAAGAAATGGACCTGATTTATTTATATAATGAGCCTAAATTTGGCATGATGATAGACTAAGTCATTAATAAGATTTCCTTAAATTTTGGTATTATTTGGATGATCTGTCTGACTGTTATGATTTTTACAAAATCACCTAAAGTGGAAAGGGTACAGGAAATATATATTTTTGTCACTTTTGTTTTGGGCGCATGGCATGACAGCCGTTGGATCTGAGATCCAACGGTAGCTGTACTTTTGTCTACCTTGAGTAGGAACAGGAAAGAAGAATGTTTCTTGGGAGTTTTCCAAACCGATTTCCTTTTTGTACGATCCATGAACAAATTTGGAAATTTCTCCAATGAAACTGAGAGAGGAAATCACACAATTTCACCCTAGGTTTTAGTACCTTTGGGAGGGGTACTCAAGAAGCCCCTTTTTCCGTTTTACTGGTCGGCCGCCCTCCATAGCCAGGGGCTATATAAGGGGATGTTCCCCTTCTGTGAGGCTGCGTGCCTCTTCGCAGGATAACCTAAGGCTTAAGGGAGCTATACTCGCCGCTACATTCTCCTCTAGCCTTCTCATTCCTAGCCGACATGCTCTGGACCATCGTCGGTGGCTCCTCCTAGTCCATCCAGCGACTTTGGCTGACTCAAGCGTAGTTGAGGCCATAGTTGAGTTCGTTGAGGTGCGGCGGAGATCGTGGTGTCTTAGTCTAGTACCGAGAGAGACTAGATCTCGAAGTCAACCCTGGCGCTGACCCTGGTTGGGCTCCACTCGCGAGAAATAGAGATCGCAAGGAAGAAGAAGCAATAGGGGTAAAGACCCCTTTGCCCTCATGCTCGCACTGACCTGGTAAGGGTATTCTGGTCCTTTTCCACAAGTTTACTCTCTAGTAAGGCACGCGATCGCAGGCCCTTGGATCTGGCGTAATCCTATGGACCACCGATCGAGCGGCCTGGTTTTTTTAGTAGATATCTCCTCTTGGTTAAATATTCCAGAAAAAGGGCTTTTCTTGCTAAAAATGTATCTTTTGATAGAAAACTCGGATGAGGAAAATGTATACATGAAAATTTATCAGAAAAATACAAGAAATAATTTAAAAATGGTTTGGAAATCTAAATCAGTATAGTTTTGCAAAAGTGTATATTGTGGATGGAAAAAGTATTAATTTGAGGGTATTAACCCTAATTAATGATCAGAAATAGATTTAATCTTGCAAGTGCGTAATTTCAAGAATTATTATCTAGTTTAATGATTAAGATAGATTGTAACCTATTTTAATGATGGAATTGCAAGGATTAGGGTTTTAAACCTAATATGTTGATTAAAACCCTTAGAAACCCTAAGAAAGGGAAAAAGGGAAGAAAGGATATAATAATATGAAAATTAGGGTTTTTGGTGATACAAAACTAATATTAATATCTTAATAGAAAATAAACTGAGATAATTAGGGTTTGATGGATATTTTGATAAAAGTAAGGTAAAAGTAGTAAAAGGAAGTGAAACCATAATTATGGTCAAAACCCTAAAAGAAGTAATAACCCTAGAAAACAACTGAGAGTAATAGATCATGATGACAGGAGTAATGATAGATATATTGGATGCCTTTTTTCAGGATCCACCTGTGTGTACTTGCTTAATTTCTTGATTGGTTGAGTTATTTCCGCATTCAAGTCTGCTTAATAGGTATGTGGTTAATTATGAATAACCGCCTTAGTTTCCCGATGATTTTCTGGATGGTTAATCACATTGAATGCAAATTATCTGTTGGATGTTCATACCTGCAAATCATAAAGTCACTATGATTATCACATTTAAAAAAAATAGAAATATGGATTCTCGCACATGCATGCCACCCTGATGGATGATGCCAAAGGCCAGGCCCAGATGGGTAGACCGATGGACACCTTGAGTGGTGACCCCAGGCACCAAGAAGGTGGCCTATGATATTACATGACTAGTGGGCACCATGAGTGGTGACCTCCAGGCACCAAGCTCGGGATTGAGAAGGTGGCCTTAAGTCATTGGCAAAGGGCACCCTAAGGTGGGTATGCCAGGGTTAGGGAAAATGCAGTGGAGAATGTCATACTAAAAAGTGTAAATTGTCTTGTTAATTAATTTGATTGTAAATATTAAATTGTTAGCCATATTTGTAAGATTTTGGTTGTTCCCACATACCACTATATTTCTATATACTAACCGACGTTTTGTTTGTCGGTATTTTAGAAATAATAATTGAAAGAACAAACAATAAAGTGACACATTGTGAAAGTGAATCATAAAGTACAAGGAGGATTAATTAGAGTGGATTCAAGCTTGGATAGATAGATTCCTAAGTTTTTCAAAGGTAAGTAAAGTTTTAATTTTATACCAAATTCCAGTTAGTTAGTAGAATTTCATAATTGTTATTGATTATTTGTCGAACCTTTGATCCTGTTAATTAGATAACGACACCGACCTTTCGGTCTCCCTTAATTGGGGGTTACCGGGAGGCGGGGTCGTTACAACCGACAACTATTCCTGTCTCGCGCATACCCTTTAGGTGTCGGTTATTTATTAAAGAACTGACAACATATGTGAAATTTTGGAGGTAATTGTTTCGCTGGAATTTTGGTTTTGGCGGTTGATTTTAAGTGTCGGTTGTTTATTAAATAACCAACACTTAATAAAAGCGGTACCCGTGTCTGGTCAACCTTCATAGATTGGATGTCAGTTTATATTAAAAACCGACACTATAGAGTTTATGTGTCGATTTATGTATATAATCGACACCTTCAAAACTGACTTTATAAGCCATTTCTGTAGTAGTGGTCGTTGGCGTAGTCCTTGGTCAAAGAAAGGTCAACAAGTTGCATTCCATCCATTATGCTAGCAAAACACTTTATGAGGCCAGATCCATTATGCCATGATTGAGAAGGAGATGTTGACCATAGCATATGCCTTCAACATATTTTTTCAGTATCTAGTGGGTTCTAAGGTTGTAGTCTACACCGACCATGTTGCCATTAAGTACCTGTTGAATAAGAAGGATGCCAAACCACATTTGATCCGTTGGATATTATTTCTTTAATAAATCGACCTTGAGATAAAAGACAAGAAAGGAACTGAGAACAATGTCACTGATCACCTGTCAAGAGTGAACACATATGCAAAAGATACGATTCCAATTGATGACTACTTGCCCATAAGGAGACTCTATGTTGTTGACGCAATGCAAGAACCCTAGTTTGTTGGTATAGAGAATTTTGTTTCTACAAGATACCTTCCACCAAATCTTACCTACCAGCAAAAGAAGAAATTTCTACATTATGTCAAATTCTACTATTGGGATGACCCTATGCTATTTAAACATGGGATAGATGGATTGATTTACCAATGCATATCAGAGGAGGAAATTCCAAGTATCATTTCTGGTTGTCACTCTTCTTCCTACGAAGGTCACTTTGGAGCTGAGAAAACTAACCACCAAAGTCCTACAAGCTAGATTTTATTGGCCAACATTGTTTTGGGATGTACATGCCTATGTCAAGAAATGTGATCAATGCCAAAGAATATGAAGGATTTCCAAGAGAGATAAAATGTCCCTCAACTCTATTCTAGAGATTAAGGTGTTCTATGTGTGGGGTTTTGACTACATGGGCCCCTTTCCATCCTCTTGTGGTTACATATACATACTGGTAACATGCGATTATGTGTTTAAATGGGTAGAGGTCATTCCTACTCAAGCTCCTAATGCTAAGTCTGTTCTAAGGCATTTCTAGAAAATTATTTTCCCATGCTTTGGAGTACCCATAGCCATTATCTCATATGGTGGGACACACTTCAGTGAGAAGTAGTTCAATAACCTCCTTATCAAATATGGAGTAACTCATAAAGTCTCAACTCCATTTCATGCTCAAACAACCAGACAAGTTGAAGTGACCAATAGACATCTGAAGCACATCCTTGAGAACACTATTTCAAGTTCAAGAAAAGATTGGGCACTCGATCTAGATGATGTCTTGTGGGCATTCCACACTTCATATAAGACAACCATTGACACCACCTCCGTTCAAACTCATTTATGGCAAATCTTGTCATCTCCCCTCAGATCTTGAACACAAGGCACTATGGGCCATAAAGTTCCTAAATTTTGATATGAAGAAGGCTAGTGAGAAGAGGGTGTTGTAACTTCATGAGTTGGAAGAGATCAAACTTGATTCTTATGAAAATAAAAAAAAACTACTAGGAGTGGACCCATGCATGGCATGATAAGAAGATATGAAAAAGAGAATTTGTGGAAGGATATCAAGTATTATTATTCAATTCACAATTGAAGTTATTCCTAGGGAAAATTAAGCCAAAATGGTCGAGGACTTTCCTAGTCTTGAAGGTTTATCCCGACGAGGTGATAGATCTATAAGGAAAGAAATCCAAACCTAAGGTTAATGGCCAACATTCCAAGCTCTACTCTAAGGGAGGAAAGATATATCCAGGAGCCTCATGCTCCCTTGCTAATTTATGCTAAAAAAACAATGAAGTCTACTTTTAGACTCTATACAGAAGGCCTTTGTGGGAGACATTCCCACATTTAGATAGTTTCCTTGTTTTGTTTATTTTAGTGCCATTTATATAGTCATTAGCCTTGGATAAACCTCATCATGCTACTATATTGGATTTGTTTGTAAACATTAAGTAATCACTTGCATCCCTTACATGTGATGATCCATTCTATAGAAAAAGCTGAAGGGACAAGTTGTGCAAAATCGTGCATCAACACGGCATGTAGGACACTTCACACGGTGTGTAAATAATTCCTTGTAATCCAAAATCTTATAACAATCCACTGTTACATTGTGTGTGGCACCATTACAGAGTGTCAAATAATGATAAATTTATTTCTATAGAACTTCTAGTTACACGACGTGTGGATCACTTCACACGACATGTGCGAATTTATATTAGAAATTTGGTTTCTTTGGGAAATATTTATTACAATGTGTAATACAACTATTATGTCATGTGAATTGCAGGAGGAAAATGGCTGATTCTACAAAATAGCCCCTATTATGGCATGTGTAACATTTGTTACGTCGTGTACTCTTTAGCAAAGGTTTTGTAAATTATGCAACTAATTATTGTTACGACGTGTTTGCTACCTATCACAATGTGTGGAATTTGGGACCAAATACACCAACACTCAACCACTACAACATGTTAACTGTGCATTATGTCGTGTTTCACCCGGCTTAAACCGATCAAACCCTAAACCCCACATCATTCCTTTGCTTCCGTCTCTCAACTCTACGACCACCTCCAACCTAGCGACCTCACACCTTATGCCATAACTGTCACCTCACCGCTATGTCATGACCCAAACTCCACACACCTTGGTTGCTCCCAAATGACTCCACCACCGAGACCTCCTTCATCATCCTTGTAACATACTAGATCTCAGACCCTACCCTAGAAGTTGACATTTTGGACTTAGCCAAACAAGGTTGAAGGTTAGACCTAAATAGATGTTAGTATAACCCCAATGAGCTAATGCATGTATAGATCACCTTAATGTAACCTAATGTTCTAAAATTAATCTTAGATTTATAATGGATACATAAAATATGCCACATAACTCATTTTGGTAGTAATAAGAAGATAAGAAACTTAATTGGATGAGTAATTTAGATAATGGGTCGTTAATGGACCATATGACATATATCATTAAAATAAGTCTCAAAAGTGGAAACAAATTTCAAATTCAAAATATACATATCAAAATTAGCCTACATGTGAAATTTTATCTAATTTGGACAACCTAGAAATATTAGGATAAGTTTAGGAGAGAGAAATGAGTAAAAGGCATAAGTAATGAATAATGTGATTATATAACTTAAAAATATGGAAAGAATGGCGAATTCATATTCAATACATCAAATATAACTAGTGGATGAAGTTTGGTCCAATTTGGATGTTGTTTGTGCAAGTTGTGCAATTTTAGGTACATTATGGACTTTTCTATAATTTACCCGATCGGGAGGTTTTCTCTGCAAATTGTCACATGAATTATAATCCTTATATATTCTCTTACCATTCTCGAGTTTTTGAACCATGGGGCACCTAGTTGCACCTTGGTTTGAAGGTGTTACTTTCCAAGGGAATTATAGGGATTACTCTCTTTATAAATGAGCTTATCTTTAGAAGCTATCCACCAATGGGGTTATTTCTTTGATTGGAGGTCGGTTTGGATGGCCTATAAGTATCCACAAACTGACTTTTGATATACAAGAATCCTCTATGAGCTGTCCTCTAGCATGCACATGAAATCCCTAGGCTAAGGACACATGGAAAGCTCCATGGAAACCTCATGCTTGACTTATTCCTTATCCATAAAGGGTTGCATGTCCATGGACATCTGTTATGACCCCACCTCTCGATAACCCCCAATTAAGGGAGACCTAGAGGTCGAAGCCATAACCATGACTTCTGGATCAAAGGTTCGACAATTAACCAAGAATAATTATCAAATTTTAACATACTAAACGGAAAAGCTGTAAGAAAATAAACTTTGCATACCTTTTGAAATTTTGGATTTCTAACTTCTACTCACTTAGTGATTCTACGCTAACTAATCCTCCTTGTATTTTTCTTCATGTATTTCACAATGTGACGATTTACTGTTTGTCCTTTTGGCTTGTATCGAAAATTCCGACAAACAAAACGTCGGTCAGCCGAAGCTGGTATGCAGGGGAAACAATAAACATGCAATTATGATAACCACATAATCATTCAATTAATCATTTAACAATCAAGATTACATTTTAAATATAACATCCATGATCCATGAGTACCCTATCCTCTGTACTATCCCTGCAGTGGACCTAGATCCTACCTTCCTTATGGTAGATCCCCATTAAACCCCTCATGGTCCCATCCATAGGTGAACCAGTTTCTGGGGTTGAGTCACATGGAACTACTCGTAAGTAGCCCACTCCTTAACCCATGGAAGGCTAATGAATCTCATGACACTACACGTAGGTAGCCCAATTTCTAACTATCGGTAACCTAGACCCTGCTCTAGGATTACCCCTTTTTAGCCTTTTCAAAGTAACATAGGTGGACCCAGATCTAGCTAGTTATATATACTCCTTTTATAGTGATAATCATATTCACTTTATAGTTGCATGAAATAAATAGACATCCAACAGTTAATTCATGCATTGAGGGAAATGTCGATAAAATCGTCGGAAAACTAATCGGTATAGTCATAAGATTAACCACATACCTTTTCCATGCAAAATATATAGTTATGCTTCAAGTAGATTCAATCAACCAATCAATAGATCCGAGCAAGAAAACCAAGCAATTGATCATTTAATATGCATGTATGTAAATTCTAAATTGTCACCATCACATATTATTCCAAGTAACCTTACTCGGTCCAAATCTACGGTATTAGGGTCTGGTTAAGGAATAGAGTTACAAACCCTAATTCCATCGCATAATTGTTTATTAGAGTTATTAGTCCAAATTAGACATCATGTGTAACCCTAATTAATATATCCAACAAAACTGCTCGTTATGATCACATAGATCCAATTTACACTAACCATATCTTAGTTTTAAAACCCTAATTCTCATAAGCATGATTATACACATTAAGGATCCTACATATAATTATTAGCATCATTATCATCTTAAATCACCATTATGTTAATCAACGTTAGATAACATCTCCAATTAACCATGTATCGATTTAAGCATCATAATTCATCATCACTTTAATTTATATTGTATTACTTTTGGAATTAGGATCATAATTAGGTCACAATGATGTTTTATTTGTATTACTTTTTTTTCCTGATTGAATTGATATATAATATCATTATATTTCAAGTTTCCAATCATTTTCTAGAATAAATGCAATTGTAGAATTTCTAAGCCAATAAGGAGACACCACGTACGTCATCAAAAGATTTACCTTTCTCTTTCATTGCCTTTAAGCACGGACTCGCGGATTCTTGCTGGGATCCCCTAACCCGCGACCTAGGTCCAGACTTCCGTCCTCGCGAGTCACGAGAACCTGCTGCCCTGCCGCGCTGTCGCTCACGGTGATGCTGGTAGGAGCTCCAAGCCTCGACGAAGCTTCCCTCTTATGCATGTGAGTACTAGGCCCAATACGAGTAGGAGAACGTCTAGCATCATAGGGACCTCATCCCCTCCTCCACGCGATACAGGTCCGTGTAACCCTAGTCAGAGATTCAAGCCGTAGGGTGCCATCGCTCGCTACACTACTGCCTTCTCCACAATGCCCTCCGCTATTGCTCTCATTTAGGACCACCGCCTTTCTCCTCGGTACACTGACACTCCCTGGTGCGTCAGTCAGTCTGCCAGTGCCACCTACCCTCTCTCCCTCGCGTAGGGTGCGGCGGCTGCCTGGGTTCGTGCAGCACGGCGGCCAGAGCACCACCGCCTTAGGAACATCTCTTCTCCCATGTCATCTTCCTCCGACTTGTTCATTCTATACCCGAGGTCATTCTTGGACATGCAACGATGTTTTCCGCTACTTTGGTCTCCTCCTTCGCACCACCGATCTTCAACGCTACTACTTCTCAGTAGTCAAGGTTCCGCCCTCAAGGGTTGCAGTCCCAAGGATAAAAGGGTGGAGTCCATGGCACTGCTGGTATGGCTCCAGTTTGAGCGTCGCTGGTTTGGTTCATGCAGGAGGTTGTGGTTTCTTCCCATGGAAAGGTCAAAACAAGCAACTTGAAGCAGATCATCCATCGTTTCCCTTAGCTCATTGGGTTGACGTGCACCTTGCCTCACAGAGAACCCTAGGATGTATTGGTTGAGTAAGGGTGTAGCATAATGAGGAATGGTGGAAAATCCACATCTAGGATGGACAACTAGGGGTAGGGTGTTCCTGGTGGCAAGAGGGCTACATAAGATCACTTTATATAGGCACACTACTTAAAACCCTAAAGGTTTCTCAAGTATCATGAAAGGAAGGGAGAGGGAGGTCGACGTTTCCCTTTATCGCAAACTCCATACGTATTATAATTGTGGATTTGTATTTTACTGATATGGGAAACATTCCTATTCTTGTTAACTTGCCTACATATTCCCTTCCATAGACTTCTTTTATGATTTTCCTTTCTTTTTTCTTGCCATATAAGCAAGTTGCCCAAAGGTAGATATTCAATACTTTTCCTCTACGTAACAACATATATCTACGATCCAAGTCTACTTATTGGATACAAAAAAATAAATCCATTAAAGAACGTATGGAAGTACATGGAACTTTATTGGATACTCATTATGCATCTATACCCATTATTTCTGAATACCTTATTTATTCCTTATAAAAATAATATCTATTTTTGAGGATTTCTCTTTATTTCTCTTTTATTTTCCTCATTGGTATTCTTTTTAACATTAGGAATCCTTCGAATACGAAATTCCATCAAGGATAACCCAATTATACCTCTTTTCACTTGTTTTCCACATTCTATCATTATTTTCAATTTCTTTCTTTATAAAGAAATACTTAATTGATCTTTTCTTTTCGTATTGCACTTTTTATGCAACTTTGGACTCCTTGGAATCCAAAGAACCCAATAGGCACGAAATCCCTCTTTGTATTTTCCTTCTAGAGATTTCCACATCATTCTTTTCTCAAAACTCAATTATTCATTTATTAACTGAATTTCCTTGTTATTGGGCCAAATAGCCAACAAATCCCACAAAGCAACCAATCAAGGCTATTGTGAAGGGAATCCATTTATTCAAAACAAATCATATCATTATTTTTTCAATTATCTTTAATATGAGAAATTACATTTCTCACTATTTGAACCCAAAAATAGGGTTGTAACATCCTTCCCCTCTTATAGGAATTTTGTCCTCAAAATTCTATCAAGCAAACAAACAATTCAGGATAATACTTTTCCATATCCATCATTGGCCCCTATGTGGCTCTACCGCACTCATGGCTCTCCCAAAGATCCTTTAAGTCATACTCATGAACTTTTGAACTCGCATCATGGTGTAGTTGAACCATCTCTCTCATATGTAGCTCAACCCGAGCTGTCCCTTGACAAAACTCTTTCTTTCTCATGCCATCTAGGATAGGCAATCTACCATAACCCATATTGCATCTCAACCTTCCTTAGTCCTGAGGATACTTACAACGTCCATAGAGATGAACTCCCCTTCCCTTTCGGGGACTCTTTATCCTTTATATCAATGCACTGGGTTACCAGTGCTCATCCTTCACCTCCTATCATGCATGGCAACATGCCATGTGAAACCTCATCTTAGGCATCTAAAGTACTACTACCACTCATTATCTTCATAGTACCACGGTGTATGGTGATCATGATCTCATGTATGTCATTATTCTTCAAGATCAATACTTCAAAAACCCTAAATTATTTTATCGGGGTTTCATCACTTTCTTTTCCAAAGAGGTGCACTTGAGGTTCTACCACCATCCTTTCCTCGTATCAAGGACTAGACTGGCTAACCAAACAACCCTTAACTTTTCAACATATCTTGTTACATCTGAGTGTTGTCCAAACACCTCTCCTTTCCAAAGTTAGGGTTAGCCAAACAACCTCTTCTAGCTTCTAGTCTAAACAAGTCATATGTATCTCATCCAGTGCATCCATTACCACTTCACATTCTTAGGTATTAGGTACCATTAAAGACATACACTTCCATGTATTTCACTTATCATTTCACCTCAAATTCTATGTCTATTTTCATTAAGAACACTCTCTGATTTCATCATCATGGTGGTCAAACTCAACCTGGTATAACTTGTAAGTTCCACTTATCTCAGGATAAAAACATCTTCATAAGGTGACTACCTCATTACTCTTAGTGTTTGCAAGCCATCCATGTATCATTCACTTTACCAGGGTAGGTTATCTTCTCTATCCGCATTTCTCGTGGCAACGTTCCAACCTACATTATCTCTTATTCTTGATGTATGGCATGCGTAATGTCCTATCTCTCACCCCCATAACAAGAGGAAATAAGCATTTGGCTGCAGTCCAAATATAGAGTTCTTCCTATTCCTAGAGTAGAGATGGTACATCCCACCTTGCCAATACATCTTTACATCTAAATTGCAACATGCCACATGTGTCTCTACGTTACAGACATCATGATATCAAACTAGTCTTGAACACACTGAGGTTTATATCCTTGGTCATCTCCTCTAGGTCTATAGGGTACCAGCTCTTTTGGGGTCATCCCACTTCCCTCATGCATCAAGAGAGTGCCCTACTCATCTGCCCTTTGGGTCCCATGAGTTCATGAAAGTGATCAATCTCCTAACCCATGGCTCTCAGACAATGATAGTTGTTACCTCCCGACCCTATGGTCATGTACAACTGGGGAATTAGGAAACTCCAACTTTCATCGGTATTATCCCTACCTGACCGTAGGATAGACTTAAGATTCTCTATCTTAGTACATGTTCACTTAGAACCTTACCCAAAACTTCATCATCTCTCTTTCTGCATTCATGGTCTGGATTTCATTCTTTCATAGGGATCATGTCAACCTTCCTACCTTGGTCAAGCCCCAAAATTTATGGTGACAATTATCCCCCCTTTCTTTAGAACCACTTAGGTAGGACTTACCCAATTAGAGTTAGAGACATAATAGATTACACCAAGCCAAAGAAGTTTGAATACCTCTTTCTTCACTACCTCGGTCATGATTGGATTTAGATGGCTTTGAGGTTGCATGATCAGCTTGGATCCTTCTGCTATGTGGATCTTATACTGGTAAAAACTAGGTGAGATCCCCTTTATGTCTGCAACTGACCACCCAAATGATGCTCAGTGGCTCTTTAGCACCACAATCATCTGCTCCTCCTCTTGGATGTTGAAAGATGTTGAGATAATAAGTGGAACCTTCTCATTTTCTTCCAAAAAGGTATACTCAAATATGAGAGTAATGACTTCAACTCAAGATCCAAAGGAGTTAATAGAGATGGAATCAACAGTCGTATAAGTGGTCCCAAGTCCTCATAATTCCTGGTGTAGTAACATGATTATGCTTTAAGAAACCAGACACTCCTCCAAGGAATGACATCGAGTGTAGTTGTCCACCAAATTCATAAGGCACGCCCTTAAAGGCAACTGTGGATATGCTTGAACAAGGATTCACCTATACGTGATTATATGCTTCGCCTATGATGTTGGAATCATAGACCCCATACAGTGGCCACTGATTACCACAACTCTGAGTGCCATCTTTGCATATTCAAGGAGTTATATGCAACATGTTCATTTTACATGTTGTGAGTGAGTCTTGATGTGCCTAATGTATTGTTAATGCAAGTCATTTGAAAGTCTTACATGTCATTTTTTCTAGTGGGCAATGATAAATGCATATATATCCATTTCATTTGCATAATTAATCTCTATCTTTAGGATAATTTCATGATTATTCTCTAATTTTAGAATCATTTGCCTTAGTTTACCTTTTATCTCTTTAATTGGAGTTTCTACTTGATTTATTTGGGATTTTGCAGAAAAATGACACAATCATTCCAATGCCTAAAACGCCCCGGGATCATAGGCTTCAAGTTTAATCTTTAGCATCCCAGATGATTAACTGACTCTCCCAGTTGAATGGCCCATCCCTCAAACTGAGACGCTTCTTGCATAGTTTTAGGGTTTTTCACCCCTCCTTTTCCCCTATAAAGGGATGGAGGACTTCAAAGATAAGGGGGCATCTCACATTGGACATATTTCATATTACAGTCTTGTTCTTGTTCATTTATATTATGTTTGAGTAGTTCCCTTACTGGGCATTATTTGTAGCCCCATAGAACATTCTTTACTTGATTGTATGTAACTCCAACATTTTAGAGAATGAATGCTTTCCAAGA
Organism: Alisma plantago-aquatica; assembly: GCA_963693085.1. Lineage (NCBI taxonomy): Eukaryota > Viridiplantae > Streptophyta > Magnoliopsida > Alismatales > Alismataceae > Alisma > Alisma plantago-aquatica. The sequence continues at coordinate 718,912,133 of OY856410.1, forward strand.
AAATTTGCATTGAATTTTTGGTTAACTAGATTATGTTCTTGTGGGGTGAGGAGGCCTTGGTTCCCAACATGAATGGACCCATAATATCCGGACGATACCTCTGATCAAAATTATGATATCTTTACTCATATGATTTAACATTTATTTTCTATTATTATATTATGTTCTTGTGGGGTGATGAGACTGTAGATCTCAAAAAGAATGGACCCATAATCTCTTGATGAAAACTTGGATAGAGGTTATGATCTTTCTACCCAATTTATCTAATTTGTTATAGCTTGTGGTGATGTGACTATCTGACCCATAAGTTTGAACATCAAAATGGAAATCAATTGTTCTTTGATGAGTCCTCAGATAGGAACTTATATGTTTGGATAGGGACCTCAAAATTCCAAGACATAGGGTTTGAGAGAAGTCTGAATCTTGTGAGATTTGTACTCTGAAAGGACACAAATCCACATGGTCCTATTTTGATAATTAAAATATAGGACTTGAATCAGTTAATGTAAGGATGTGGTAGATGGTAGTGATCCCGCAGACCCTAATATATCACTTGATCAACTAGTTTTATCTCTGCACTTTTGATTCTTGCTTTAGTTTTAATCAAGTCGCTCTCAAATTAGAATTTACTTTCTGTTCATTGCAAGTGGTTTGGATGGATGTTGAGAAACGTTGTTCTTTGGGACTAATACCTTTCTATACACATATCATCTTACTTGTGAGTTGTTAACCATAAAAAGGTTAAAATCTACAAAAATTTTCCCAAGTGGATTTATTGTACAACAATGATACACCAAATATTGGCACCATTGGCGGGCACGGTGGTGTTGATTTTAAACCAATTTTCTTTTCTTGATTTTTTATTTCTAGTTTGTTTTTGTAATTTTAGTTATTTTTGTAACATTTAGCTTTGTTTTATAATTTCCTATTTTATTTTTATAATTTTTAGCTTGTTCCATAATTTTGTTTCCATTGGTTCTTTTTTTCATGTCTTAGATTTTTACCAACATTTGTTGTTGTTTTCAGAGAGAGAGAGAGAGAGAGAGAGAGAAAGAGAGCAATGGAGTGGTCAGAAAAATATGGTTTAAAATATGTTCAATAATGTGGGAGTTACAATAACCCATCAGTTCACTGACCCGATTTTCCCCTATAGATCATTACCGAGCATGGTGGATATGATGCAAATTATACTATGTAGTTTTATGAAGGCTATTATGAAGAACCATGTTACACATATCAATATTCTAAGGAGGGGTGTTATGACCAAAAAATACTATGGAGAGTACAATGAAGAACCCTATTGTGAAAATCAATATTCACCTTACCTAGAGGAGATTAATGCCTTAAAAACACTGGAAATTGAGTTGATAGCATTGGGTAAATGAATTGATGCACTATTAGCTCAACTAAAATAACAACTCTTCCTCCTAATCACAGAACTTGAGGAGAAATTTGAGATCCCCATGAAAAATATGGAGAAACCAAAGATGATCTTGTTTGGTGACAATGATGATGATACCATACTCATATCAGCTATGCCAGATGCAAAAGAAATAGCACATGAGTTCCAGCCATCGTATGATGAGTAACCAACCTCTCAACTGGAGGCCTTATTACTGCAGTATGAAAAGTCACTTTAGGAGATGCATCTTTCTATGGTTGTAGAACCTGAAGCTCCTCCAACCACTCTTGTTATGAACATTGTTCTAGGAGTTATCAATGACTAATAAACATTGATTGAGCCTATTATGCATCATTAACTATTGGATCCTTTCAAAAAAACGGCTTCCTCATCAAGAGACACCTCAATTACCCTCTGCTCCATATCAGGTTGAACTTGTGCAGGTGATCCCATCGCAGAAATAAGCTATGTGCCCCCTTTGTTAATTGTGATTTGGTTCCTTCTATGCCCATTGAGTTGGGTACATGCTTGATGAAGGAAACAAATCTACTTTTTGGAATGGTAAAGGACCCTAATGCCTTCTTTACCTTAATGTTGATGAGAGGATATATGAAGAGGAGACACAACCTCATACAAAGTTGCACCGCATTGACAAGACAATTCCTCCCATGTCGATACCATATCTACCACATGTAGATCCAGAGAAACCCGAGTTGGATCATCCATCTGATTCACGACAACCATCACTACACAAAGTGAATTCATATTATACCATTTCTCCTTCACAAAAGATGATCCACCTTGGGTGTTTAACACAATGTTAACCCCAAAGACAACTGATGAGTGTTATCATGTCCCCCATTCACGCACATCAACAACACTTTGTCCACTGATGAAAGAAAATTTTTGGATCAAAATGGAGGGATTGTGAGGTGAAGAGAAACATCATTTCAATCAATCAGAAAGCACCTTCAAGCTTTCACGACCACCCAATCACTGGGCGCACCATGAAGCTCCTATGTCTAAATCTCTAGTGCCCGTCAACATCCCCATCAGTAGGACATTTTTTAAGCTACCAAGGCCACCCAGTGTTCTTTGATAAATTCTTCCCTCTATTCTGAATTTAAGTTTTCTTGAGATGAGAAAAAATATTAATTCATGGTGGAGGTGGGTGGTATGTACCCATGTCACCTATTATATCTTCTAGCATTTTCATAATGTTATGTAGTTTAGATTTAAAATTTCAAAAATATCCCTTTCTTACCTTAGTTTTGGGATTTTTCTAGTCATCCATTTTTGCATTTTAATTAAGAAACATCTTTGAACTAGTGAATCATACAGAAACATTTTCAAAAAAAAACACCCTTGCTGACATCATTTGGTCCCCTATGACCTCTAATAATAGTATTCCTTGGAATTGGTGACAAGCCATAATGGATACATTGGAATCAGACACAATGTGTTCCTATTTAAAATTTGTAAATAGCTTGTTAAATTTCCTGATTTATGCAAAGTTAGATATAGAATTGAAATGATACCATGATACTCTCAATGTGTTGAATTCTAAAACACAAGCTGCACAAGTTCAATCTTTTTCTACATTTCTTCCATTAACTTCTTACTTATCCACTTCAAAAAAAATAATAAAATTAAAATAATGTGCCAAACTCCAAGTTCAAGGTCGAAGTCCTCCTTCCACCTCTACTACTTCTTTCATACCACTCGTAAATATAATAGGGGTGTACCAACAAGAAAAGATTCCAAAGTGCACAAAACATGCAAACAATGTTATTGCAAACAAAGAAATTAAAAGGTCTATAATCAAATAGAGGAAAGACCACCTTCTTCCATACCTCCATTCACTCTACTTTTATACCCATGGGAATATACATACCCCAAACCATAAAAACCATGAATCATGTTCTTGTGTGGAACTTATGAGAATTTGTGGGACTACTAAAGGCAAAAAGGATAACAAATATGTTCCAATGTGGAACTTATGAGAATTTGTACAAAATTTCAAATAGGGAATTAAAAAATTGTGTTCTATGATTCCTAGATATCATGGTCTCTTAGAAATGCAAGGTGGTAAGGATTCAAGTAGTTAGGAAAGTGAGGAAGATTTGATGAGAGTATTATTGTATACTATAATTGATTCAATGTTTCTCGAGGACAAACAATATTCAAGTTTGGGTTACTACATAAATGCATATTTATTTATTTTATTTGCATGTCTTAGATCTCTATTTAGGATCATTTCATGATTATTCTATAATTTTCGATTTAATTGTCTTATTTTACCTTTTATCTCTTTAATCTAAGTTTTTACTTTATTTATTTGGGCTTTTGTAGAAAAAAGTCCCTAACATTCCAATTCCCAAAAGGCCCTAGGATCAGCGGCTTTTGTTCTCATCTTCAGCATCCCATTCAATGGATGAAATTACCTACTCAGTCGATTCAAATCACAAGATCATTGACTTACCAGAAATCATAGTAGATTGACCCATATTCTCATTCAATAACTCATGCTCGAGACCCAGTCAAACTCAAATTTGGAAAAGCTCATTACTTCATATGAAACAACCGTGTCAAAGTATCCATTTAAAGACCAACTAATCAAATGGCTTCCCAATCCATCAACTCGCATTCAAGACCCAGTCAAACTTTGATTCAAGAAGTCTCATTACTACAATCAGACTCACCTTTGAACTGACACATACATTGAAGCTAATTGACTAACTGGATTTCTAATCAATCAAATCACAAGCCAGAACCAATCAATGTTTAAATCAAGAAGGTAATTATTGTAGTCAAAGTTTGATTGACTTTTCTTAAGGATGAAGAAAACAAATTACTAATCATCTGATTGAATTTCCAGTCTATCAACCCACGCCCCAAGAAGAGCCAATCCAATCGTCGTCAACACAACTTTAGGGTTTGTAACCCTTCCTTTCCCCCTATAAAGGAGGGGGACTCCAAACACAAGGGGGAAACTTACATATGATATATTTCATATTTTAGACTTGTTCTTGTTAATTTCTATTCTATCTGAGTAGTTCCTTTATTGGGGAATGGGTCGCAACCTCATAGCCCATTCTTTACTTGACTATACTTAACTCTAATGATTTAGTGAATGAATGACTAGTTTTGCATTCAATCTTTAGTTAACTAGATGATGTTCTTGTCTAGAGTTGAGACCTCATATCCCAATAAGAATGAACTCATAATACCATGACGAGACCCCCATGTGTTTTCTTTGATCTATTTTTTCTTTCTTTCATCTACTTCGTTGACTTTTCTACCATTGTTGTCAATCCTTTCCTGATGAGTTTGTACTTAGATGTATTTCTTTGCATTTTCTAGTGTGTTGACATTACCCCACCAAAGTGCATTCTGAACTTGAAGAAAAAATGGTGCTCGAATCCTTAACTTCATAACTCTTCGCAAGCTTCTCCTTTAATTCAGCCTTTGAGTCGTTACCCCTTCCGGGGTGTAGCACACCAATGACGAATTGTCTGCGAAATAGAAGCATGTTAGTCATGAATTTCCTCATACAAATGGTTGTAGCCTTCACAGCCTCCATCCTTGTCATTGCTCGTCTTGTCTATGTCTCCACTATCCGTCGTGCATATTGTTTATTATGTGTTATATATATGTTGATACGTAGATCGTCAAGCAATAAACAAAGTCATATTCAGATTAAGTAGAAGGCACAATTAGATCGCTAACATGATATCTTACTGTATGGTTACTACTTTTTAAGGAACATGGTCCTTACATTGAAGAAGCATGGGTTTGGTGGGGAGATGAAGTTACCACATAACAATTAAAACAATGGAGGTTAGTATGTAGCAAGAGATATTGCATATGTTTCACTTCAGCTCTTGATTGAAATTTAAATGGTTTTAAGACTTTCTCATGTCTCAGTCAAACATGCCACTAAGTTTTAAGTGTCTCCAAAACTATGAATAGAATCTAGAAGTGGGATTTAATGCAAAAAGATTAATAAAAAAGATTACGATTCTCGTAGCATAAAACATGGACACAAACAACACATGTGTCAAATTCAGTTCTTACACATGCAACACCAGAGGGGTTTTTAAACACAATAGGACTACATCAAAATCATATTATGGTTCTTATATTTGGATGATTCTTTCTGGTGAAATGTTACATATGTAGTGTCCCAACCAAGTCACTCAGCTGATGTTATCATCATGAAATGCAAATTGAAATAAAATGGTTATTGCATGTCATGCATAAGTCAGGACAATCTTATATTATTGAAGTTTCTAGTTTTTTCTGGTTGAGCCACCGTAAGGGCTAATTTTTTGATGTGCATATGGTCATTAAATAATTGCTAGAAATATGATATTCAAACAAGTAATCAGAAAAGATTCATCTCATCATAACATGTTTATAGTTAATTGGACACGACAATATTGATCATTCAAAACCCATGAGTGAACCAACCAAGTTCCAACTGTGTTGTTGTTAAGTGCTAGAAGAAGCAAGTCCAACATCTTGAAGGTGTACCAGAAGCATGCATTAGAGGAAGTTGGAAACATAATTGGCTCTACTGTCAAGGTGGATACAAACATAGATTTGAAGAAAAGAGGGAAGTTTGCAATACTGGCAGTAAACTCGATATGCATGAGCCGGTGACACCGGCGATCTTGATCTAGGGGGAGAGATCCATGCTTGAATATGAAAACATCCCGACCCTATGTATGGGGTGTGGAAGGATTGGACACCTACAACAAAATTCTGTTCACTCAAAGTCAATTGAAACTCAACAACCTAACACTGAGCATCCAGAAGAACCTCCGATGCCTATCTTCTCGAAAGCTCTTCATGCCAGACCGGCACTGAGGAATCCAAGGAAATAGCCTAGCAACAACCAGGCCCAACCGGAACACACCACCACAAGCAATAGATCTGCAGCCTTCAACACAGAGGAGGAGAATACCCACAAGGACCCTGAGAAACAAGCCATCGCTTATAGAATCACATGCATCGACTGGTGAGTAAGAAAGGAGAAGACTCGTCAATCAAGGTCAGACAAGGAAGACACCATAGAGAACCAATAAGGACAAGTGAGAACCCCACAGGAAAACCCTACGCAACAACCCCCAAACCAGCACCAAGCAACTATTATCGGAGACGATGACATTGTTGTCATCCCAAGATCCAACTCCCAAGCACCCCCAATGACCTACTTTGGAACAAATGATAAAAGCAGGTAGGTGACAAGGAAGGAAAAGGCTTCCACTAGTAAAACATGATCTGACATTGGTGCAGGCATCCACCTAAGGAACAGGAAGGTGGGAACACCTTAAGAAAAAGCATCGTTTGACCCAAGGAAGAAGAGGGGTCGCAACGCCTCTTACACACCCCAGGAAGAGAAGGAATTGGCTGAAGGCCACAATGCTACTAATCCTTTTGTCTCATGACAGTGGGATCTTGGAATATCCAAGGGGCATGCTCTACAGAGGCCCAAAACTCTGTGCGAGACTACACATCACAATACAGATTTAATACTTTTGAGATCCTGGAACCAAGAACAAGCGACTCACAGGCGGACAGGATAATACGCCGGTTGGGGTATGATGAATCCTTTAGATTTGAAGCACAAGGTTTTTCCAGAGGGATATGGGTAATGTGAAAACATAGAATTGAAGTGGTTCAAATCCTTGCGGCGCACACACAATTTATCCATTGTTTAGTAAACAACAATACCCTCATCACCTTCATCTATGCTAATACAAGATAGGGGAAGAGGCAACTGCTATGGGAACATTTAAAAACAATAGCATCAACATCCTCCAAACCTTGGATGGTGGTGGGAGATTTTAGCACCATTCTGCATCCATTTGAAAAAGTGGGAAGCGACACCCTCAACGTATCTAGTTGTAGAGATTTCAGTGAAGCCATTCAAGAGGCAGAGCTGGAATATTTACAAGCAGTAGGCCCCATGATGACATTCAAAATAGGGTTTCTTCAACAATGACTAGATATTGTTCTAGCTAACCACAACTGGCTTGACCTCTACCCATGCACAACGGCAGAAGTTCTTCCCAGAATCAATTTTGATCACCATCCGATCTGAGAAAAAAATGTTCACCACACCTAAACCTACGACAAGAAGTTTCAAATATTCTCCAAGGTGGCAGAAGAGGGAATAGTTCGTCCAGTTGTTGAGATCCCATTGGATGACTAACTCTGACTTCCCATCAGTTGGTAGAAATTTCTCAAACACAATGAGAAAATGGGATCAGGAGGAAGGGTACAGGGAAAGGGGCAGGAAGATCACTATGCTCAATACAATCTCAACTCCTCGAAGCACAGCTCAGTATCACATACTCACCAGAAGTGGATCAACACAACATCACATTACAAATAGAATACCATGAAATTTTGAGCGCGGAAGAGGAGGTATGGAGGCATAAAGCACATTGTGACTTGCTGGCTTTGGGGGATTCCAATACCTACTTTCAGAACCTTGTTAAAAAGCGGAGGCAAACAACTATTCACACCCTCAAGGATGAACAAGGAGTTTGGACTCAAGACTAGCACTACTAAAAAACATAGTATATGTGATAGTGACGTAAAAGGTTACACATTTTAGGTGACATGTTTGTTCATCACTTATAATTTATATAGACCTATGTGAAATAGATGACATACATTTTATCATTTTGAAAAGGTTACATACTTTAGGTGACATACATATAAATCATCTATAATCTGTATAACCCTACGTAATATAGATGACATACATTTTATCACACATGAAAGGATTACACCAAATAGGTGACATACATTTGAATCACCTATGCTCTAATGGGGGCTTTCCATATAGGTGACATGTATATGAGTCACATGTGATCTATAAGGGGGTATATATTTAGGTGACACACATACATGTCACCAAACTTTTAGGGGACACATGTACTTGTCACCCAAACTTTAGGTGATAGACATGTCATTCATCTAATATCTCCCAACCCATTATAAGCATCAACAAGCTTCATGGGGATATATCAATACATTTATGGACAATTCATAAAGGAAGATATGTGAGTGAAATTGTTGTTGAGAGTCTTTCTAAGTAATCTGGAGGGTCAATCATAGAGCGATATTGGCATAAAGATCTTCCCCAAACTCAAATATGTCTCTTTTATGAACATTCTAAGGCTAATGGGCATTTGTCTTGTGAGATAAATTGACCCTTGAGTGGCTTGCGTAGACCCCCACTCCCCAACAAAAATTGTTGCAAAAGAGTGGTGGTTGTCGAAAGCAATCGAATGACCTTGCTCCCATCGTCTCCCAAACTCATACACATCTCTTTTATGAATAGTTAAGAGAACAATACATATATACATATCTCAAATCTAAACATTTTCAAGGACTTACTATGAGAGGACACTATCATGATATGGCATCTAGCTTCACCTAGAAGCATTTTCACAGACTTTCTACTGACACACATTATCATGATATTGACCTCGGCTCCTTACTGATACTTTTCGAAGATTTCCATGAGCGTACATTCTCATAATATGGGACCAGTCTCCTCACAAATGCATTTTTAGGATCTTTTTGTGAGAGGACACTATCAAGATATGTGCCACAAGTCCTCAAAGTTGCATTTCAAGGAACTTGTTGTGAGTGAACACTGTCATGGTATGGTTCATGGATCCTCCCAAATGCATTTTCATGGGGATGTATCAGTAAATCTATTTGACAACTTATAAAGGAGATGTGTGAGAGAAAATGTTGTTGAGAGTCATTATAAGTGATTTATAAAGGGATATTGTCATGAAAATAGTCACCAACTCATACATGTCTCGTTGGTGATCATTCTAAAGCTAAGGAGCCTTTGTATTACGAGGCAAATTTCTCCTTGGAAACATCTTACATAGACCTCCCACCCCCAACAACAATTGCTACAAATTGGAGGTAGCTTCCATAAGCACCCAATCAAGTAAGAGTAAATTTTCCCCAAACTCATAGATGTCCATTTATGAATATATAAGAGGATAATGTTGGGTTTGGGGAGGAGCATGCACGACGGAAGCAACCGCTAGTATAGAACCGACTTTAGTGTCAGTTATTTAAGGCCTTTGGTGTCGATTTCAAAGCGACACCCAAGTGGGCACTGCTAAAAGTCAAAACCTTCAGTGTCAGTTTTAACACCGATGTTGTAACCCTTCCCGCCATAAAAAACATGCCAGCAAGGGCACTATAGGCATTAGTTATTTAACAAAACTGAAATATATCCAGGTCAAAGACGTTGGCGTTTCACAAAAATCGACGCTATATAACCCTTCCATCACCAATAAAACGCACCAGCAAGGGCATCATCAGCGTCGATTTTTATATATAACTGACACCCATAGCCACATCGGTGTCAGTTTTTTGCTAGTAACTGACATTGTATGTCTTTGTTGTCAGTTTTATACTAATAATCGACACCTATGTGTTGATTTTTTTTTCTTATCAGTTTGCAGGCATGTTGTATGGTGATGCAGAACCTGCAGTTCAGAGGTTTAAAACATCCATTGATATCAGCCAACAACAAGCCACAAATCTACAAAATTAACAAGATGGACAACAATTTATGATCACACATGTGTATAAGCACATATAATTCATATTATTTTTCATCACACACATGTAGAAACTAGTAGTTCCATTTCAAATTTCCTCTATTTTCACACACCTTTAGCAACCTGCAGTTCCATTCATTTCATCACTTTCCACATTCAGACACATGTAGAAACATTCATGTATTGATCATCTTCACATTCACACATATGACAATTCAAAAAAATTCATTCACATTCACACAAAAATAATTATGAGAACAAAGTTTAGAAATATCATTCTTTATTCGTCATCGTCATTATCGCCATCAATATCCCAATTACATTTAAAAATTCCCACTACTTGTATGGATTTTGCCCATTCTTCTCTTACATCATCTAATTCTTCCCTCGTATAGGGAGTATGTACTTATAATAATTTTGCACCAGTAGTCAAGTCAGTTTTAAAAAAACATGTAAAGAGAATGACGTATATATATAATTAATAATATATAATAAGATTGATATATTTCATATTATCTAATGAGACTATATATAATACCTTATGTATAGTATCGATTACCATTGTGGCATGTTTGATGATTAGGTCCATAAATCACATCACATAGTATGCACATGCCCAGCCATTGTCTTGTGTAGCACACTATAAATTGAAACATACAAAATATTCAAAAATACAAATAAGCACAGTTCACATAAATAATATATACATTGGATTCGGGAAATTACTTTCGCATTCTCCCAAATAGTGGTTGATTCTTTTTCTTGGGGACCTTTCCTCCAGCTCTTTTGAACTCATTTAAATCCCTACATGTTAATGTAACACATTAGATTGCATAATTAAATACTAATGTAATAACATTTGTTAACGGATATAAAAATATGAAATATTTCTCAAGGGAATAATGGATTTTTCATTGTGTGTCCATATAATGTATTCAATTCATTCCGGGTAGGATCTAGATAATAGATAGTGAATGTCTTGGGGACAATAACTAGTAACTCCCAATGCCTACCACTACTGGTAAGAAAGTTAAAAATTGATAACTCAAAATCCATAATAAAAATGTAATTTTCTTAAGTCCAAATTATAAGCAAAGTTAACTTACTCGACATTGAATGGAGCTATTATCACCGCCTTCTTATTTTTACTAAAATATTCAAAAGCAGCACAGCAATATGAAGTAACTGAAGAAGGGTTCGTATCTACAAGAGTAATCAAAGATGGAACCAAAAATCCCACATGGGAAAATGAAAAATTGTACATATCGTGTGTAAGTAGCTACAAAACATGTATTATGTATGCATTAATATATAAGAAACTAGATCACCATATATAAAACAAGGTATATGGATGTATAAATAAGATCTCACCATATCCATATCTCTATCATAGATGTATTCAGCCAATCATAACGAAACAACTCGAAAATATCTTGTATAAATAGCTTGTTATCGTATGATTGACCTGCAACATCCTCCATAATGGAAACATTTATAGGGAAATTTGGATCATGTTTGCCTATCCATATTTCCATACCCCTACAATTAGGACCTAACGAGGCATGTAGGTCCCTTGAAGCCAATTTGGTACTTCAGGAGGTGGAGGTGGAGGTCGAGATGTAGACGGTGTCTTCCTGTTGACCTGTATATATAATTTCAGATCAATTGAATCATATACACACACTAACAAATTAACGTAATGTAAATTTACCATAAAATATTAATATAGATGACCTCCACTTTGGGCCATATTATCACTCTGCCTTCTACCTCACTAAGCATTTCAGAATCTGAGTGGGCATATGGCAATGAAAGATCCCTCCACTTGGGAAGTACATGTATCGGGAACACACGAACCGCACCAGCTGGTACTGGAGTCCCATGAAACATTTCCCCTGGAAGGGATGGGTAAGCATGTGTCTCTGCAATGATATATTCTTGAATTTTTAGACGACATGGATTCAATCCCTACAAATTTACATAAAGAATGTTATATACATATATACATAAACATATCATCTTGAAAATACTAGCAACTATATATGTCATAAAAATACTTACAAAAAATGTGCTAGGTAGTGGGTCTATAGGATTACTCCCTACCACATCTACAGTAGGAGAAGAGCGACACACCACAGGTACTGTCTGAGTGGCAGGCTGAGATGCCTGCAACTTGCTAATTACTTCATTCAGTCTCTTATCAAGTGCTTCCTCAACTCTCCTATCAAGTGCTTCCTCGACTCTCCTATCAATTAACTAATCTACCTATACATGGACAAAAGAAACACTAGCTACTGATTATTGAATTCTCTTACACAATACAATTCTAAAAAAGAATAAGTTACCTCATCTTATGAAAGTCCCGCTTTTGGGACATGTTTGTGATGTGATGGCCCAAAGAATGCTTTGATGCCCACACTAGTGCATGCACCCCTAACATGTCTAGGATGCTCTGGGTTACCCAAAGCAACTATCAATTCATCCCTTGTGCCCTCAGGGATGAACTTGCCTCCCTTCCTCTACTCATGCAACACACGCTAATCACCATCAACAGAAATTGGTAAGTAAAGATAACAATAATCAATATCAATCGATTGTTCTAAGAGTTACATTTTACCATTTTCGCAGCCACCTCAGCATTTGCGGGCTTCATCATATCTCCCTTCTTATTTTACCTCCCAGCTATCCACATAGCATGGCGAGGCAGAGGTGCGGGACCAATAGTAGAGGACTCTACAGTTTCCTGAGTAGAAGATAGAGTAGGAGACCTAGCATGTAGTCTTTCGCGAATGGCTACATAGCCTCTTGGACCCATTGTGTGGTCATGCACATTTAGCGCACACCTTGCTCTTTGAGCATCATTGATAGCCCTGTTAGTAAGCACATTTATTTGGTTAGTAACACTAAAGGTTAATTTTGAATAGGTGAATACATAAGAATGTATATTCATTAAATTGGGAGTGGGGCTTAATACCTTAATTCATCCATTTTTCTTTGGGTAACAAACTCCTCCCATTCTTTGGGGTCCAGGTAGTTCCATTGATCAGTGGCTGACTTCTTCCTAAATTTATTTTTTAAAGAGAATACAAATTATTAATGTAGAGTTAATCAAAAAGTGATCAATGTCTAGAATTGCAAATAAATCAAGAACCTCTTCTCAGCATCGCATATGTAATCTCGGGTGAGATTTGTCTTATAGTTCCTTAGGACCCTCCCACAGTGTTGCATCATGCATTTATGATGTTGCTTTTCATCCAGATCAAATATACTCAAGCTTACATAGGGTAACAACCACTTCTCTGTGAAATTTATCCAGAGTATTAGGGTCAATAACTTTTCTACATAGACTGTTGAAAAAGAAACAAAGTCTGGGGATTGCAACATTACATGCTTCGGCAATATAGATTGAATTTCTACGGGCAATATTTGTTGCATTAGAGTGTGACAATCATAAGATTTAAGACCTATCAACTTCAGATCATTCATTGATACCAATGTATAGATTTTGGATGAGTAACCCTGTGGCACCTTAACATTAATCAATCATTCACAAAAAGCTTTCTTCTTCTTTCTAGACAATGTGTAACAAGTGGGAGGTAAGTATGATCTCCGATTGCTACTAACTACTTCTATTAATTTTGTCCTTATTACCATTTCACGTAGGTCCATTTTGGATTTTATCCCATCTTTTGTCTTATCTGGTATATTCAACAGAGTAATGATGACGCTATCACAAACATTTTTCTCAATGTGCATGACATAGATACAATGTATGATTGTCAAAGAACTCCAATAAGGGTATCCCAAAATATTGACTTCTTCTTGAATAAAGATTTGTCACTCCGTGTGGCCATCGTACATTGTGATCTCTTACCAAATTCATTGGCAAAGTCTTTACTCTTTCATAAACATCCTCCCCTGGTATAGGTTTAATTGCACACCATTCATCATTTTGTCCATTGAATGCTTTGTGCAATCAACGATATGGATGGAATTTTGGAAGAAACCTTCCATGAACAATATATACAATCTTGTCGTTGTGTTTTAGTCATATTGAATATGTGTTCTCTTGACATATAGGACACCCTTTAGACCCTTTGACATTATATCTAGAGGAAAGTCATTTGCAAAACAACATAGTGTGCAAACGAAATGTCTCTCTTTGTGAAGCATCATAGGTCATCACACCTTCACCCCAGAGTTTCTTCAAGTCATGAATCAGATGTTCAAGATAAATGTCGATATCATTTCCAGGTTGTTTAGGGCCTGATATCAACAATGATAGAATAACATACTTATTTTTCATACACAACCAGGGAGGAAGATTGTATATAACAAGCATAACTGGCCAAGTGCTATGTTGGCTGCTCAATGTCCCATACGGATTCATCCCATCTATACAAAGCCTAAGTCTTAGATTCCTGACTTCTTCACCAAATTTAGGGTACAATAAATCAATCTACTTCCACTGTGGGGAATCAGACACATGTCATAGGATCCCATCATTATTTTTCTTAACATCTGCATGCCACCTCAAACTCTTTGCATCTATCGGATTGGAAAACAAGCGTTGAAATCGTGGTATTATAGGTAGATACCACATCACCTTGGCAGGAGAACCAGTTTTGGACTCCCCTGAAGTCGTCAATTTATACCTTGAAGCACCACATTTTGGACAATCTTTCAAATCCACATAGTCCTTTTGAAATAATGCACAATCATTCAAGCATGTATGTATCTTCTTGGCCTCCAATCGCATTGGGCACAACAATTTCTTTAATCAGTATGTTGATATTGATAGCTCGTTTCCTTTAGGAAGAATTTCTTTCAACAAAGACAACAATAACGTGAAGCTTTTATCACTCTATCTATTGTTAGCTTTCAACTTATACAATATCAACACAACGCTAAGCTTTGTAAACTTACAACTTGTGTATAACAGTATCACAACATCATGCACGATGTTTCTAAACATGGGATGTGGATTGGTGTGCTCTACCCCACAACTATCTAGCATCGCATCAACGATGTCTACTGGAACCGGTTCATTTACATGTACGCCATCGGAGACAATTTCTTATTCCACACAAGCACTGCTATCGAGATCCACAAATTTTAGGTTTGAAATCTCTCCATGACAGTGTCATTCTGTATAACCTTATACAATCCCATTGAACATGACATGACTTTTGATTTCGTCACCAGTCCTGACTTTCAAGTTATTACCGCAATGCCTACATGGATAATAGAACCTATCACCAGGTTGTTTCCTATGTTCCTCGACAAATCTAATAAACTGATCAAGACCAGAAATAAACTCTGGGGTGTAGCGATTTGGAATGGACATCCATGATCTATCCATTCTATGATCAAAGAGAAAACAAGTATATATTAGAACAAGATTAGGGTCTAGGGTTAAAAGATTAGGGCTTACAACTAAAACATTTGGGTTTAAGGTCTTATATATAATAAATGTGTACCACCTATCCCATTCTTGAACACCTAATCTAACTAGTAAGTGTATAATGTGTATTGGGTTTTCAAGAAAATTTCAGCAGCATTTCCCCACTGTTCTCCAAGTACATATGTACTTAGAGAACAAATGGGGAAATGTTTCTGAACTTTTCTTGAAAATCCAATACATATTATACACTTACATCCTAAGTGAGATTAAATGTTCAAAAATAGTCCCAAATCGGGGACTATCCAAGATTTACTCCTAACGAGTAAATCTTGTATGGGTTTCTAGGCCAACATAATATAACACCAATCCCTTGTTCACAACCCCATTCAATACATACTTTTCTTATAAAAACACTTGTTGGCATCCATAACAACATATCAATGCTTCCTAAATTAATCAATGTATTATTTTATATATAACAAAAATTGTGGTTGGTATAACATAGCAAAAAACTCAACATGTCACAATAGAAACATGTCCTTAACCTAATATACATATATTTGTAACAAAACTTGTGGTAGCTATACCATAGAAAAATAAGTAGCATGCCCAATATATAACAAAAGCAATATTTTTCCAGATTGTTATAATCAAAATAACTCTTAACATTTTTCCATTCTAATAGCCTTATTAGCATTTACCCTAATCCAAACCTATGACTGGCATGAGCAGAGGTTATTCATAACAACATATGTAGTGGAGGAAACTTTGGTAGGCTTCATTCTCTTCTTTAGATTTCAAAAACTCCATGACGGATGGGGACGAATGGATGAGTGATGGTTTAAAATATTGATCTAATCTTTGTGTAGGTCTGGATGTGATTTGACTAGAGGACAAACTGATATCTTTCACATCCTCTTTGGCTCTTTTTGTGGCCCTGCATTGCACCCCCCACCATATCCATAACCTATCACCCATCAGCTTCCAGCTAACCACGGCCTAGGTTTCGAATTGCCATTCAAATCAAAATCTCAATACATGTGTTTTCATCAGATCAAGTTTAGGATGAAACACTCAAATAAGTCAATAAATTATATAATATAGGGTTTGTATGGTAATATGTCTCAATTAGGTTAACAAAGAGGATTCACATGTAATTTCCCATATAGTTATGCAATAATATATAGTCATATAATAGTCACATGTGTGATATTGCACATGCAAATTTACTATGGGTGAAATCACCTGAGCTTACCTTAACCAATGTACAATAATCACTACCTAAAAGTGGATGGATCTTATAGTTTAAAATCAATCCCAAAGGACAATGTATCTAAGAATCGACTAATCAAGGTAAAAAACAATAAATAATATTTAAGACAAAAGCTAGATTGATTGATTATTCTAAGGTTGTGATTAATAAAAAGGTTGAATTAAATATGGAATATTCTAAGGTTGTGATTAATAAAAGGGTTGAACTAAATATTGATTATCATATGAAAGTAACACAGGGTGGAATGAATTGCACCATCGCTACCTATCATTGAATGTCTTACTGCATCATATTAAGCATGAACTTATATGTTGAGGATGGGTTAATCCACTTTTGTTGTTAGGGTTACAACATATATGGACATCACTCTAAGCTTTCTATCACATTACCTAGAGATCATACTTAGATTACCTCATAAAACACCTATCTGAAGTTGTCATTAAGGTTTTAACAAAAAACAATTGATATGTTAAATCTTGGGAGTATCTATGAGAAGAATGGATAGGTAAAGAATAACACCCCCTTTTCAAAGAAGCAAATAGGCATGTAACCTTGTACAGAACCAACCAAGAAGCAAGCCTATAAAAGACTCGACCATCACTCATCAAGTGAGAGGGGAGAATCAACAAAGGAAAAAACAAACAACCAGTAGAGAGAAGCCAAGCCTAGTAGAAAATGCTACTACTGCCATATGTAGGAATACCCTAGAGGAAGAAGAGGAGAAAGAAGGGTACCTGTCGATCAGCGGCAGTAGTGGAAGGCGTGGTGGTAGTGATACGGCAGGAGAGAAAGATGCACATCACACAGAAGGTGAGGAGGTAGCGGAGCACTAGGCGAGCAGTAGAGAGATTGACGATGGCAGGAGAGTGGCAGCGGTGGCAGGCATGGTGGTGGCGGTGCGGCAGGCGAGCAGCTACGGAGTACTAGGTGAGTAGCAGAGAGACCGTCAGCGGAATCACCAGACCTAAGAATGTTGAGAATGAAACAGAGAAAGGGGAAGAGTCTGGTTTGCGCAGGTGCTATTAATTTAACTATAAACATTAGATATTATAAAAAAAACACTTAAAACAATAGGCGTCAGTCACCACAAAAAACTGACACCTATGTTCAATGATAGTCGTCAATTTCAACTAGAAAAATCGATGCTATCTACATATGCCGACAAAAAAATGTTCTCAAATTATGACCATAGTCATCGGTTGCCGTATAAAACTGACGCCAAAGGGGGGTAAAAAATTTCATGGGGACAATGCACAAAAACACTTCGGCGTCGGTTATTGCAAGAAAACTGAGACAAAAATTGACCTGATTTCTGTCTCGTGAAAATCCTTTCGTCGTCGGTTTCTTGGTCAACAACCGACGTCGTATGTGAAAATTTTGAGGTAATTTTTTTGTACTGGAAAAAAATGGATTTGGCGGGTGATTTTAGGTGTCAGTATCTTATTGTGCAACTAATACTAAATAAAAAGTGATACCTGTGTCTGGCCAGTCTTCACATATAGATGTCGATTTGTGTATTCAACCGACATATTAGGATTTAGGCATTGGTTTCTTGGATACAGCCGATGCCTCTAAATGTGACATTATAAGCCATTTCTGTTGTAGTGAACAAAAAATATATATTTCCACACAACCTGCAACAAGATCTCATCAACAACAGTGTATTTAGAAAGAGTATTTGCAGAATATACCTTGTCACGGAGCAAGTATGATGACGTCCTGCTATAAGATGGTGTGCAATGCTCCTGGCTTACACAGAAGGTACTTCTCTCCTATCCTCCAAATGTGTCACGGGAAGATTCGGCGGTGCTCCTCTCGTGTGGTGATCTATTCCACTCGTAGTGCATATAGATGATCGTTGACATCCTCCAAATGGAGGTGTCTCAGCGTTTGTGTCTCTACTTCGTCTATGTGGATGGACTAGAACTCCACATCACGCTTCGTAAGACGGAAGGAAGGAGCATCCTCTCTGTGATGACGTGCTAGAATTGTGGTGCTCTCCTTTCTCTCCTAAGGACAGTGATGGCTAGGGTTTACGTACGTGAGCGTAACTGAAAAGTCTCTCTCAATATCTTATAAAGACATCAGTCATCAATCCCCTTTTAAATAGGAGATGAAAGGAAGTAGGGTTTCCTAAACCCATCAGTAAACTAAAACACTGTGTTAATTAAAACTCTCGTAGATTAATTAGAACATTTAGAATTGATTAATTTACCAAATAATCATATTAATTGATTAAATAATATCTGACTCCATGCAATCGCTTGGGATCATTCTATGGGCATATATATACCAACAAACAATACATATATACACATCTCAAGGATTTTTTTTATGAGAAGACAATGTCATAACATAGGCCCTATTCCCTTCTTGGAGCATTTTAATGGACATGTCTGACAGGACATTATCATGTTAGGGGTCGTATCTCCTCGCACATGCATGTTGTGGGACGTTCCTGAGATATTTCTCATGATATGGGCCTCGATACTCACAAATACAATTTTAAGGACTTGTTGTGAGACACCACTATCATGATATGAGCCCAAGATCCTCACAAATACATGTCAAGGGTCTTATTGTGAGATGATATTGTCATGATATGGGCCCAAGATCCTCACAAATGCATTTCAAGGGACTTGTTGTGAGATGATATTGTCATGATATGGGCCATGGCTCCTCCTAAATGCATTTATAGACATTATCAATATTTGGGCCCTGACACCTCCTTAATGCATTTGAAGGGACATGTTTTGAAAGGACACTATAATGATATGGATTGTGGCACGCCCAAAATGAATTTTTATGGACGCACTATGACATAACATTTTTCATGATATGGGCCCTGACACCTCCCAAATGCATTTTCATGGACTTATTGTAAGAGGACGTTCTCATTATATGAGACTCGACACCTCTTAAATGCATTTTTAAGGACTTATTGTGAGATGACATTATCATCATATGTGCCATGTCACCTCCCAAATGTATTGTCATGATGTGGGCTCAAACTTCACCCAAATGTATTTTTAGCTAGGGGCTTATTATGAGGAAGTTCTCAATATATGGGCCATGTCTCCTCCTTAATGCATTTAAAAGGACATGTTATGAAATGACACTATCATCATATTGGTCATGGAACCTCCCAAATGCATTTTTAGGGACTTGCTGTGAGATAACATTAATGATATGGGCCCTGACACCTCCCAAATTCATTTTTATGGACTTGTTATGAGAGGATGTTGTCATGATATGAGCCCTAACACCTCCCAAATGAATTTTCATGGACTTGTTGTGAAAGGACGTTGTCGTGGTATGGGACCTAAAACCTCCCAAATGAATTTTTAAGGACTTACTATGAGATAACATTATGATCATATGCTCCATGGCACCTCCCAAATGTATGTTCAAGGACTTGATGTGAGAGTTGATATGGGCCCAAACTTCACCAAAATGCATTTTTTGGTACTTATTATGAGAGGTGGTTGTCAATATATGGGCCCTGGCTTGTCCTTGATGCATTTGAAGAGACATGTTGTGAAAGGACATTATCATCATCTGGGTCATGGCACCTCCCAATTACATTTTTGGGAGTTGATAAGAGATAACATTTGTCATGATATGGACCCTGACACCTCCCAAATGCATTTTTATGGACTAGTTGTGAGAGGATTTTGTCATAATATGGGACCTAACACCTCCCAAATGCATTTCTAAGGACTTAGTGTGAATTGACATTGTGAGCATATGTGCCATGGCACCTCCCAAATGTATTTTCAAGGACTTGTCATGAGAGGACATTATCATGATATGGGTCCAAACTTCACCGAAATGCATTTTCAGAGACTTATTATGAGGGGACACTGCCAATATATGGGCCATGTATCCTCCTTAATGCATTTGAAGGGATATTTTGTGAAAGAACACTATCATGATATCAGTCGTGGCACCTCCCAAATGCATTTTTAGGGACTTGATGTGAGATAACATTTGTCATGATATGGGCCCTGACACCTCCCAAATGCATTTTGATTGACTTGTTATGAGAGGACGTTGTAATGATATAGGACCTGACACCACCCAAATGCATTTTTAAGGACATACTGTGAGATGAAATTGTCATCGTATGTGAGATGGCTCCTCCCAAATGTATTTTTAAGGACTTGGTGTGAGAGGACATTGTCATGATATAGACCCAAACTTCACCGAAATGTATTTTCAGGGACTTATAATGAGAGGACACTACCAATATATGGCCCATGTATCCTCCTTAATGCATTTGAAGGGACATATTGTGAAAGGACACTATCACAATATTGGTCATAGCACCTCCCAAATGCATTTTTAGGGACTAGATGTGAGATAAATTTGTCATGATATGGACCCTGTCACCTCCCAAATGAATTTTGATGGACTTGTTATGAGAGGACGTTGTCATGATATAGGACCTGACACCACACATATGCATTTTTAAGGACATACTGTGAGATCACATTGTCATTTTATGTGCGATGACACCTCCCAAATTTATTTTCAAGGACTTGTCGTGAGAGTACATTATCATGATATGGGCCTAATATTCACCGAAATGCATTTTTAGGGACTTATTATGAGAGGACACTACCAATTAATGGGTCATGTATCCTCTTTAATTCATTTGAAGGGACATGTTGTGAAAGGACACTATCCCAATATTAGTCATGGCACCTCCCAAATGCATTTTAGGGACTTGATGTGAGATACAATGTGTAATGAGATGGGCCCTGACACATCCCAAATGCATTTTGATTGTAAGGACCTTGACCTACGTGTAGGGCTTATCCTGTTTGCTTTGCTTAACCCTGGTGTTTTGATGTCTGCTAATCACCTTTATTGGTGATTAGGGTTTAGTTGTGCTTTGTTGAGAGTTGGAGGTGCTACTTGCAAATAACCCAAGTCTAGGGTTTTCGTGGGCAAGTTTGCCACCTTGTGATGTGTTCCTCTCTCTCTTTGCTTCCTCTAGGGTTGAGAGGAAGGCTTGAGCTTGTTTGGGCCTTGAGGAGCCTTGTTTGGGCTTGGTTGAGCTTTGTGTCAGCCTAGAGGTGAGTGTGTCAGCTAACATGGATGTGTGTCACCAAAGGTGCAAGTGGTGTGTCGCCCATGGTGCTTGACCTAACCTTGACCTTGCTAAAGTGGACACTTGGAGCACATCCTGGAAAAGTGTATAAGGCTTGCTAGAGTGGGAGGCTTGAGCCCTAGGAAAAGTGTCATTTAGGTGGGCGATACCTTGCCATGCTTCACCTTGTTTTATCCTCCCTTTCCTTCTATATAGGTGGATCTTTCCCTTGCTTTGAGTTCCTTTGACCCTTTAGTACCCTTCTCCACCTTGAGTGCACGACACTCCCTCCTTTCCTTGCTTGTGTCGGCCGATACACCCCTTAAAGGAGCAAGTGGTGAATGATACACCCCCTTAGAGGAGATAGTGGTGGCCGATAGCCTTGGAGTCTCCATCTTTTTGGTGATACTTGGAGCTTGAAGCTTGGAGCTCTTCTTCTTCTTCTTTGGAGCTTGGATCTTAAGGCAGGTTGCATAACTTCTAACCCTAATAACTTTACCTCTTTCTATGGTCTTGTTTATATGCATGGTGTAGCTTGGTTCTTGTTTAGGTTGCATGTTGGCCGATCCTTGTGATCTAGGGTTTGTTGGTGAGCAACACTCCTTTCTCACCTTGGTCTAGAAGAGTGAGTTTGGGCTTCTAGTGCCATGAGCAACACCCCTCCTTCCTAGTCGATTGAGGTGAGCTTGTGACCTAGTGCCTTGAGCAAGACCCTCTTCTCACCATAGGCTAGAAGGTGAGCTCGGTTTGGTGGTGAACCTTTTCTAGGATTTCAGGTGTTCTTTTGTGAGGTAGTAGGTAACCCTTGTTGAGATGCACCTTTGGTCGATATGTGCATGGGGAGGTGATGCCTGACATCCCTCTTGACCTAGTTTCCCTTGCATGGCACATGAGTGGGATGTAGATTCCCCATTTGGTTCCTTTGGTGATGGGCGTCACAACCTTGCACGGATGACCCTTAGGGCATGTCGTTGTGCTGTGGCGAGTGAGCGCACTGCCTTGCACACCCGATAGGTTGCTCGCCCAGCAGAGCGCGTTACACCCCCTGCACGACACGCTTGTGAAGTGTCTCACCCAGTAGGGCTGCTTGCCCGGCAGAGTTGCACGCCAGCAGAGCACGACACATGACCTTGCACGACACACCTTGTATCGCCCGACCGTGCCGCCTGACACTCCTTTGCACGGCACAAGTGCCTGGCATGCCTGTCGCCCGTGCTGCTCACCCAGTGTATGTTGCCCGACATAGTGCATGGGTGAGTCACCTTTTGTGTGTTGCACGCTACACGCTCGCCCTTGACCCAGCACGCTGCACGCGGGCCATGTGAGTTGGTTGCCCGATACCGTTTGGGTGAGGGTAGGTGGTCGTCACACCCCTTTTAGTGAGGGTTTTGTTATCCTTTTGTGATGATTCCTCGTATCAGGAAATAGTCTAGTAGTGGATATCCTTGCCTTAAAACGTGGTAACTCCTTATATTGCAAATGATGCTCGTTATCATAGGTTTATTCATTTATCTTAGCCTAGATATACATATGGAGATGATTATCTACTAATGCTAAGAATGGTAAGAATGATAATGGTAGTGGTAATGGTAATGCTTGAGATGAGGGTAAGCATAGATATGGTTTGCTTAATAATATACCTTATGCACTTGATCACTTGATAATGTCAGGTTGATAAGTATAGCCTCTTGAATGTCAACTCGTGATAGTAAGCATAGTCCTTATGTTGAAACTATGATTATTGAACTCTAACCATGCAGGTGATGATTAGCCATGAAAAGGCTATGAAAAATATGTGATGAGTAACATCACTCTGATAATTACTCTGGTTGATGAGATTACATGTATGATGTGTTTGTTCCATGATGATGATATGAGCCTTGAGAGGCAGTGGCACTATGAGATGAGGGATTGATATCCCATAGTATGTGATGATCCTCGAGATGGATCTGGATGACTGGCAAGAGGCCAAGTGATAACATGTGATGTGGGATCCTTGTGACAGATCAATGTGATGTGAATTGTATTATTAGCATAATGTTGAGTTTGTGTTGCTTATTTCCTTTTATGGCTTGCATGTTATACAACTTGGTTGAATCTTGCAATCCATCTAAAATATACTAATTAATTACAATGAAATATATCATGTAGTTTGCCCTAGCCATAGATCCATCATCAGTCAGGATTGGGTGATGGTGAAATGGGTTCTCCTGCAGGTTAACCCAGAGCGCATATTTTTGAATATGCGAGGTTTCTCCTAGCCTCAAATAGAGAGGAAAACGAGTGCAGCTACGGTTGCAGACTCGAATATGTGAATGAGCATGGTGAATAGGCCCGTGGCTCCGGAAATGTGATATGATGAGCATGAATGCGTTCATGGCTCAGAGCACAGTGTTTTGGCTCGTGGCTCGGTTTTACTAGAGTCGTGACCTGTACCAAGGTGGGCTAGAGGAAGGGTAGCCTGAGGAGCTGACCCTGTGGCTGAGACCACTAGAGCACGAGACTGTGATCCTGCTTTGTTTCTCGTGTACTAACCACGAGGGGTGAGGTTGTGGATTCCGATTCTTCCATTGACCTTGTATGACACTGGTTATGAGCTGCAGATTGATGGTTGGATTTGAACGGTATGGTTCACTTCCTCAGGGCATAATAAAATGTAATACATCCTTTTAGTCTTTGTTGTTTAAGACAAACACAAAACATTGGTTGAGGCCTTGTTTGTGTAGTTACTCTCTTTATATCTTGCAAGTTATTTATATGTTCTTCGCATATAGTATATCTTGGATATCCTGTCTTGTTACTCATTACATCTGGTAAGCTAGATAGCTTTACTTCATAAGACTGTTCTTGCTATACTCATCGTCAGCTAATTGCTTATATATATATATATGCTCATCTGAGGTTTTGTAGTTTGGGCGGGGAGTTATGTTTCCCACTGGGACACTGTTCAATTGTCTCACCCCACTGGTTTGCCCCCTTTTTAGGTGGTCGAGCTAGACGTGGTGGTGGTCGTGGAGTTGCGGTCGAGCAGCAAGAAGAACAGTAGAAGGCAAGCCCTGGATGTGCTACTGTTTTGGATGTTTTGTGATAGAGTCTAGAGTCATCAATGTACTCTCAGGTCCTTGGCAGTGTTTTGATGTTGTTTCACGATGTACAACTGCAAATGTTTTTGTTGTTGGCCGGATGGGGGCCTCTATATGTATATGATAGGTGATGAACTCATGTGATGAAAAGACAGTTGTTGCTCTATGCTGTGGACATGTATCAGTCTTGGATATATGTATGGAACTTGTTTTCTTGCAGGATATGGACTGGAATGTAATATGTTCTCAGTTTATCAGCTTCCCACAATCAGTTTTTATTAACCCGTATTTTCGATATATGTGGTTATGGTGATTTCCGCACATTTTCATGTAACACCTCACTGTCTGCGTGATAGTGGGATGTGTTGCCACATTGATGGACTTTTTATTAGAGGACATTGTCATGATTTAGGAATTGACACCACCCAAATACATTTTTAAGGACTTACTTTGAGATGACATTGTCATCATATGTGTGATCTCTCCTCCCAAATGTAATTTCAAAGGCTTGGCGTGAGAGGACATTGTCATGATATGTGTCCAAACATCACTGAAATGCATTTTTAGGGACTTATTATGAGAGGACACTACCAATATATGGGCCATGTATCCTCCTTAATGCATTTGAAGGGACATGTTGTGAAAGGACACTATCACAATATTGATCATGGCACCTCCCAAATGCATTTTAAGGACTTGATGTGAGATAAAATTTGTCATGATATGGGCCCGGACACCTCCCAAATGCATTTTGATGGACTTGTTAATGGAGGACTTTGTCATGATATAGGACTTTACACCACACAAATGCATTTTTAAGCACAAACAGTGAGATGACATTGTCATCATATGTGTGATGACACCTCCCAGATGTATTTTCAAGGACTTGGTGTGTGAGGACATTGTCATGATATGGGCCCAAACTTCACCGAAATGCATTTTTAGGGACTTATTATGAGAGGACACTACCAATATATGGGCCATGTATCCTCCTTAATGCATTTGAAGGGACATGTTGTGAAAGAACACTATCCCAATATTGGTCGTGGCACCTTATAAATGCATTTTAGGGACTTGATGTGAGATAAAAAATTTCATGATATGGGCCCTGACACCTCCCAAGTGCATTTTGACGGACTTGTTATGAGAGGACGTTGTCATGATATAGGACCTAACACCACCCAAATGCATTTTTAAGGACTTACTGTTAATTGGCATTGTGATCATATGCACCATGGAACCTCCCAAATGTATTTTCAAGGACTTGTCGTGAGAGGACATTGTCATGATATGGGCCCAAACTTCACCGAAATGCATTTTTAGGGACTTATTGTGAGAGGAAACTAGCAATATATGGGTCATGTATCCTCCTTAATGTATTTGAAGGGACATGTTGTGAAAGGACACTATCACAATATTAGTTGTGGCACCTCCCAAATGCATTTTTAGGGACTTGATATGAGATAAAAATTTATCATAATATGGTCTCTGACACCTCTCAAATGCATTTTCATGGTCTTGTTGTGAGAGGACTTTGTCATGATATGGGACCTGAAACATCCCAAATGCATTTTGAAAAAATTACTGTGAGTTGACATTGTCATCATATGAGCGGTGAAACCTCCCAAATGTATTTTCAAGGACTTGATGTGAGAGTACATTGTCATGATATGGGCCCAAACTTCACCCAAATGCATTTTTAAGGACTTATTATGAGAGGACACTATCAGTATATGGGCCCTGGCTCCTCCTTAATGCATTTGAAGGGACATATTGTGAAAGGACACTATTATGATATGGGTAATGGCATCTCCCAAATGCATTTTTAGGGACTTGATGTGAGATATCATATGTCATGATATGGGCCCTGACACCTTCTAAATGTGTTTTCATGGTCTTGTTGTGAGAGGACGTTTTCATGATATGGGATCGGAAACCACCAAAATGCACTTTGAAGGACTTACTATGAGATGACATTGTCATCGTATGTGCGATGGCACCTCCCAAATGTATTTTCAAGGACTTCGCGTGAGAGGACATTATCATGATATGGTCCCAAAGTTCACCCAACACTACAAAAAATTTGGCCTTTGTTGAAGAACATTTGTGAGGAACCAAAAATCGTGAATAATGATGTCTCTTTGTGAGGGCTCATCCTTCAAATATGGGACCAAATCCCTCAACCGTGTTTTTAACATCCTTAGACCTTTTATGTGAACACTAATCTGTCAAAAATATATTACTCACTAATCACTCCGTGAAAAATGCCGTGTCAAATGTTTCCCTCCTTCTCATCACCCTTCCCTCCATTCTCTACTAGTTGTATCCGTGGACTTCCCAAAATACGCCGCGAGATTTGCAATCACCGGAGGGAGGGTTTTGCCCCGATTCCACGTCCGCCCACTCCCTTTCTTCCCCATTCCAATTCCGCCTTTGTTTCTCTCCGTCGATCGATCAATCCGTCCGCTATGGTTTTCCAGATCGAGAACATTTCTTTACCCTTTGATGAACATGAAGAGGCAAGATGGCGGGTTTGCGGACCGCGACGACAACGAGGTCCCGGAACGTTCGGCGGCCGCTCCTCACCGGGATGATGACTCGGATGGCGGCTCTGGAGGAGATGCTTCTGCTTTAGATCGACCGGAATCGTCGTCTTCCTCGTCAACAGAGGGGGCTCCTCCTTCCTATAGGAGCCCCAGGCTGGCCCAGAGGCTTCAAGGTATTCTCCTCGACAATGCCGATGCCGACGCGGATCTGGCGCTTGGGAGTGGCGATTTCGAGGGCGGAGTCTTGCACTGGCTCCAGGCCTTGGATCTGCAGGTCATCGGGGCCTGTAGGGCCGACGAGAGGCTCAATTCTCTGCTCAAGTTCAACTCGTCTTGCGGTGTCGTCGAGGACCATCTCCTAGCACAGCTTAGCCAGGTCTGTATGTGTTTTCTTTGTTTCTTCATCCTTTTCCCCTTCCCTGTGAAGGTCGGATCAGTCTTCCATTTGAAATCGGTGTTCTCACTTGCATAACTAACCATCGTTCATCCTTCTTATCGACCATTCTGGCTATATAAACATGTTTTCTAGAAGGGAGCTTACATGCTGTTATATTTTCTTCTGAAATTTGAAATATGTTATCACCGTGTCATCTTACTTTATGTTTTATCACTTCGAAGTGTCGGAGGTTGGGTTGCTCATCAGATGCTTGTGCGTTCCTCTGGTCTCAATGCGCGTTGGAAAGATCAACAAGCAAGGGAACATGCTGATCCCCACAAATATAAGGTGATTTCCATTAAGAACCCAGATGATGTTTTATACCGCTTACTGATATAAGGGATGGGTGTTTGATTTATTTGTTTTGATTTGCAACGATTGCTTGATTTATTGTTCCACTCTATGTTCCTGCCATCTAATGCTATCCTCAATAGTTTAACTGTGCACCGATACCATATGGTTTAGGCTACCATTACAACTCAACAATAATTGATATCAAATTATGCTCTCTGCCTTTTCAATCATTATCTTACATGAAAATCTAGATTGATGGTTGACCTAATTAGTATTTTGGTTTCCTTTGAAAAATTTCATTGTTGTTCTTTACTTGATAATTTGTTCCATAAACATTAACGAGAGCTAGAAAACATTTTTTGTTGTAGCATTATAAGGAAGAAAATTTATGTGAGAAAAATCCCCCTACAAAACTGAATACAATAATAGTATCAGTGTGAACATCTCTACTAACTGATAAATCACAAACATGGGCAAGTCCCATAAAGGTCATTACACCTTATAATGTAACAATGGAGTCTCATACAAAATACTAGAATCTAAGCTTGAAGATAATCTTAAATTGGATTGGCATCTCAATTGTTGCTTGTGCCTGTACGAAGGTGTTTATGAAGGGTTGTAATCTTTTTACTAATTGTTACTATAATTTATAAAGTCACGTATGTTTGTGTAGTTCTCCTATAAGAGTTACTCATAGGGAAATAAAGGGACTATATGTTTATCCATCCTTACAATATAGGAATCAATTTCCTACTACATATATGTCAATGTACCTTGTTCTCCTAGATCATGAGATATATTCTCTTATTGCATTACTCAACTCCACTGGGTGAACATGTTTTCTTAATTTGTTTATAGGATCATATAGGAATCAAAGTCACAAAGTAGGTGCAAGAGAAATAGATACCTGCCAAGTTAAACATCATACATGATTTTTATTGCATATAGTATAAGTTTAATACACTATCTCTATTCTATAATTATTTGAAACTTATCAAAATGGGTAATTAAACCCCATAGATGGTGAGTTTTAGAGAACAATATATAGAGATAACTCCATATTATTAGGAAAAATTTGTTTGATGATGATAGATGTAGGTCAGGGTACCACTGAATACAAAGACAAATAAATCTAAATATTGAGATAAGGATTTATGTTGTTGTTAAAATTATGCTAATCTTAAATGAGGTTGTAATTGAGGCATGTATAAGTAATTTCCATATCACCTCTCAACTCATATATAACAAAATACTTTGCCCTTCTACCTAGATCGCTACCCATCCCCCAACTTTATTTTTTTGCACAATAACCATGATTGATGCCAATATATACCATGTCAAGGGTCCAGATATGATACAAGTTTCCAAATGAAGTTGTCGATTCCTCCATTTGCAACTAACTATAGTTGTTCTTGATTTCCCCCTCTGTCCATATGATTCTACTAGGACTAATATCTGATTTCAACTACAAGTATCATGTTTCCTTTGCATTTGACAGCTTCGTGAAAAATTCAATATGCCTCTACCAACTGTATGGTGCTCTATTTTGGGTTGTTCCTGACCATGGAGAGTTTTATGAGATATCTACTATGATTTTCATGGTAGAGATTTTTTATACTATTTTTGGCTTCCTACAACCCATTTTTGGTTTCATCATGACTGGCAGGGTCTAGGAAAGGTGGAAGAACCTCCAATAGGTTCATTAACTGAGGTTGCAATATTTATACTCAGTCTTTAGAAGTATGTTGGTACTATTCGAGGTTTGTCATTCACAATATCTGGGGTAGACTATTCTTCACATTCCCCTTGTGCTACTGCATTTATGTAACACCGACTAACAGAAAATCATACTTCCTAACATGTAAGTGATAACATTTATGGCAGGGTCTACAAATTATTGTTATCACAAAATATGTAAGAATATAAGACAATACAAAAGAAATGAGTTACTTTAATCCTGTTGATTTTATACAAAAGGTTTTCTCATATGCAAAACACATTTCTTGAGGTTTCAAATAAATAATGCAAATTATAGTAATAATTTACCTTTATGGGAGTTTTGAAACTCATCAAACATATATGTTGTTATTTCTTTTTTCTTTTTGTAGCCACAAAACTAATTTGGCCCTAATTCTTCATTATGAATTTGACAATCTAATCATTCCATATGTACCTAAAAATATTTTTATAAATCCAAATACTGTTCAAATTTCCTATTATTGTGATTGAATTTCACATACCATTTATTTTTTAGCCTAATTTGCCATGTGTATTTGTATTTTCCCTTTTTTAATTGAATGATACCTAAAAATATCTTATGTCTCTTTCCTATGAAATTTTAATTGAGTAGACTAGTATGATTTGACTGTAGTGGTGTACTCTAAGTGTTGGTTACCGGTAGACAACCATATTTTGAGTTTTGTTGTTTGTGTGTCAACCTAGGTGTTTGAGTGTTGGCACTCTCACCCATTTTATGAGTGAGTCTATTTGAACCAAAACCCTAATCCACCCGCCCCCCTAAAAATGCAAGCTAGAGTCATTGCCATAGTAGATGGTGAAGGTACACAATCTTTGTCGATCCAAATGAGATGATTCATAGCCTTGAACCCCTCTTCTAGAGTGTTAAGGATGATGTCGAACAGGTCTTAGGGGATGATGCCATTGTGTCACATGGAGATCCAATTTAGTAGGGGGTTCATATTCCTTCCACCTTGTAGATTGATGATGATAGCATATTATATGGGAGATCAAGAAGAAGCATCCACACACCTATATCATGTCACAGGGTAGAGTGCACAAGGTTTTTGAAGGCCTGAGGCACATTGAGGCATTTTCCCCCTAGTGAAGCGAGGTGTAATTATATATGTATGTAAGGAAAGTCCTCGTGCTCTACCATAAGAACTTGGAGATGTATCATAGTGAAGGTATATTTCTTACATCTCCCACGGCTGAAGAATAGGTTCATTCTCCTCATCAGAAACTCCCTCACCTTCCAACTGTTGCATCTCATCTTCAATAAGATCTCCCGAGGAAGAATAGATCTCAATAGCTTTTTCCTAGAAACAACACTCATCACCGGCAACATAGATTTCATCCCAGAATCACGTTACATTCCCAAATGGCCCACCTATCCATCATACTGCTTAAAATCAACTTTTGCCTTCTTAGCTTGTTAATGCTAGTGTAGTCAACTGCCTTTGTTAATTCTTAGTTAATTGCCTAATTCTAGATAGTTAGTTCTTACTCAAGTATTCAGGGCTCCTTTGAGCATGCTTGTGTTAATTTGGCTAATTAGTGATAACTTAGGCTCTTTCTTGTCTAATTGCTTAGCTTGCACCTTAGTTGATATATTAGCTTTCTAGTGTAGTGTAACTCCTCGCTTTAGCCTAATTATTCTTTACGCTTCATTATAGAGAAAACCTGGTTTGAGCTCATATTCTAGTGATCCAAAGAAGGCTGCAAATTCACTCAGTGATCTTATGGAAAAGGTTGTGAGGGTTGTTCCTTCAGAGTTGAGAAGTTCAACACCCGTTAGGGTTGGGGTAACTACATTATATCATTATCACCTATCATGCAACACCCGTTAGACTTGGTTGGTCACTTATCTTGATGATGTCGTTACTTGTATTATGGGCTATTAGCCACTCGAGATGAGATATTAAAGGCTGATGAAGATGCTAGAACATCTTGCATATTGGTTGGTTATCATGGTAGATTTTCTAAACTACTTATTTTTTTAGTCCGTTATAAGCCCCCACGACAAATTTAACTGAATTTACTGCTATAGATAACAAGAAGAATCAGAGGCATCTCGTTGTGCTCATTTGAGCCTTCAGGAGAGGTTTATTTTCTAGTACAAATTTAACTAAATTTTCTGCATAGATGCCTTTTGACAACATTGCTCACATGCATAGATGCCTTTTAACCAAGGAAGGGTAGAAAAGGAGAACAAAACTAACAATTTATAGAACAAGTGTGGCAGTAGAGGATAATTGTATAATCCTACAGAGACATAGATGGGAGAAATGATAATACCTAGCTATTGTGACTTCTGAGTCATATTGGTGACAATAGAAGAGTTTGTGTTGAGTTGCTATTACTGTTGGCTTGGTGGAAGAAGGACAGTGGATTTTGACTACATGCTAAAAGTAAGGGGCATAATAAAGGTAGGTGTAACTATATTCTAGATTTAAGATGTCTGAACCACATCTAACTGGTGATGCAGATAAGAAATTGAGAATCCTAACAAAAAACTAACTATTTGAACATAAACGTCATTGGTCTCTTTAATACCTCTCTTAGTATTGTTTTTTGGGTTTATGACTACCCCTTTTGACTTTATGTAAAACGAACAAGGTGGACTTCAATTTGTTTAAAGACACTTCAAACCACATTAA
This sequence comes from Alisma plantago-aquatica, assembly GCA_963693085.1. Classification (NCBI taxonomy): domain Eukaryota; kingdom Viridiplantae; phylum Streptophyta; class Magnoliopsida; order Alismatales; family Alismataceae; genus Alisma; species Alisma plantago-aquatica. Next base: position 718,944,675 of record OY856410.1, read on the forward strand.
ACCGTTGATTAGTATCCTACAAGCTTCTACCTACCACTGATCAGTCCAACATTCTCTCAACTAGATCTTATCCTATCTGTCTGATGCCATTATAATTTCAGTTCCATTTTTAACACAGAACCATAATAGAATCTAATTGTATTATAAGTGTTTCTTATCAATTATAATCATGCCATTAAATACACCTCTCACCCTCTTTTAGGCATTATATTTTCCTTTTTTGTTCTTCTTTTATTCTAACATATGCATCTAAAATATGTAGGTCCCTTGTGTCACATAGAAGTCGTCCAATGATTGCTTTTTCATAGGTGCACAGACAAAACTATGTGTCATCTAAATCGCTATGGCTTGGTATAAGGAGGAATGCCAAACTCTCTTGGATAGTTAGTCTAATGATTTGGTTCAGGTGTTCCTTTCTCTAAAGTTTGATCTTTATTTTTGTTCTTTCCATCAGTAACATGACTTGTGGTTGTTTAAGGCTGGTTTATCTCAGTGCAAGAGGTTGATTGTGAACTAAAAGAAGAGGATCTGAAAGGCTTCTTTGTGGAGTTGTTTCTGGTTAGTTTCCTTCTATTTAATTTTTCCTCAGAGCAATATATAATTATTTTGATTCTTTTACAACTGTTACATAAAATTTCACAGAAAATTTTAATCCTAAACAGACTCACGATCCTTGGCAGTAATCAGCATGTTTGTAGCTTAGCACTTTTTAGAAAGGTGAAGTTTTATAACTTGACCCTACTCATTACACTTTATATAACAGTCAAGATAGACCCATGTATTGGTTTATATATAGTGTGAATACAGACATGGTAGACCATGTATTAGCCTATAGTCAACATGACACAAATCCATCTTCATATTTGTCTCTCTTATGCTGAAAAGTTTCAAGAACCACCCCTAAATTTGCTGGGATAGAACCATCTGTTGAAGTTCTTCTTCTTCATCTTTCTTTATGGACATAATAAAATTAAGGTTGGACTCTTAAGCGAGACTTCTGCAGGCATGAATAGGTTAAATCAACATTGGTATTACTATATTTGTTTTATCCATTTTGTAGTTGATAACAAAATGATTGTATGGTTGAGAAAGAACACCCAGCATAATATCATCCTTGTACTGACATCCAACTCCAAGTACTTGTTACAAATTGCAATTATTTTTGTAAATTTGTATCTTCTATATTTGATCGTCTATAACTACATCAAAGATAAATTATGTGTTTTTGTGCATAGATCACTCTTATTGCTTCCAATCTGGTGAAGCAGTTTAAAAATCACAGGGAATAGGGCTAAGAAACTATTACCTATGTGTTTCCAAGGAAGCACTTCCCTGCCTCTTAAAATGAGGTATACCATTAAAATGATCTAAGTGTCACTAGCTACTGCCTCAAAGGCGTTGATACTTTGGATTTATAGATGCAGGCATAACTTAAATCATCTCATACTTTTAGCTTTGTAGCATAGTTAAAACCCAGGTTACTTTCAAAAGTCTAGAGCTTCAACAGATGGTTCTATCTTCCACCTCTATCTTCCATATGCCATTTTAGTTTAGTAATTGTTCAACCAAGTTCCTACATTTGGGGTAACAATTGATTTGGAATCTGGATAGCATAACAACATGTAGGTATGTGTTCTTGTGATGTGTTAAAGGCAGTGTGTTTCATTCAATCTGACTTTATTAACATATAGTCAATTACTTGTGGAGCAAACGTTTTTATTCAAGCATATACATATAACTTCATTATAACCATGACTCTTAGATTCTACAAAGCAGAGCACATTTCACAACGTCACAGAAATTTAGTTGTACATTTAAAACCAGCTAACTGAGTGATATGATATGAAGATTTATTCACTTTTGCCAATTGAACTTAGTGACAAATAACAAGTTGATATGCTGAGAAATTGATGAATGATGACACAAAAATTAATGTTGCTACATTCATTACAACTACAATTATGTTTGAAACCCACATCAGTACAAGGATTAGGAATTAAATTCAATCCCTACACCATATGATAAATTCCAGCACCATTCAGCAACCACTTAGCAGTTGCTGGAAACATTAATGATAACTCTTTATAATATAAAGTACATTGCTGGAAACATTAAAGACTACAAAAGCTTACATCTGTATCTTACCATGGCCATTGAAACTGCAATATATAGAACACTTTTATGTATCATCACCCATCATGCAACTTTTATCCACATCCTTGTGCTAACATTCATGCTTATATTCCAACGTCATTGTCAGCAGCTAATGATGAAATTGATTTCTAGATTTATGCTATAGAGGACCACTTGCTAGAAATGGTATTGTTTACATATTAATACATGACAAGGTCAACAATTATTGGTATGTATGTCCTGTTCTAGAGTACTGAGATGCAGTCATGTTCTAGAGTACTGAGATGCAATTCTTGGTATGTCCTATTCTAGAGTACTGATGAATACAAGAATGTTAACTTGATATAAAAGCATCGGACTGAAGCTGTCAATGAGAAACAGTAACATCCTTATCGTTGTAACTAATGACTGCAGATGCATCTAATACACCTCATGTCAACTGTAGCTACACACGTGAAAGGTGTACCAGCATAAACGCCTCAAGCGTATAGGATATCACCTTTGTTTGAGATCTCTGCTGTGTGAAACGCATCTGGAAACAAATGACCATCTCAATTTGTGATTACATTGTGCTCCAACAAACCATTATGTCTTCAGCTCCACTAATTAACAAAAGATGATCTAGAAGACAAGTTCGGTAATAATCCTTTTGTATCATGTGAGGATCGTCCTTTTTTGGTATCTATAGATGCATCTCGTTGATGACAGAAACTAAGTGCAGTCCATAGAGATATATGCATATAACCCACTGCATTTTTTTAAATTATGTACTATTTACTAAGTTCAATCATAATTTTAGTTTACGGGTGCATGTTGTTGATATGTTGGTTCACTTACATTTATCTCTACTTCACACTCACTCTGATTCCTTTTTGCATTTATATTGATAGGGTAGAATTACTTTTAATGATGGATTTTGACAGACAATGAACCTTGGAGTAGACCAAAACCGAAATATAACGGTAAGTTGTTTATTGTACTATGATTTATGTATAAACTTTAAATTCTATTAATATAATGATTTGTCATTTTTAGGAGAATAATATTCAAGTACCTAACCATATGAGGCCTGGCATTGATGAAGAGAACCACACCATTTGAAGGAATATGGAGGCATTATAGATCTTAAGAGTTTCTAGCATGATATGTTGATTGTCATCAATCTGAAATTTTAGAACCATATGTACTCTTTATTTATATCAACGTTGAGCACGCAATGTATGGATAATATTTTGCTTCAATAAAAAAAATTGGTTTGAGGTGATTTAACATTTTTATGTGTCATTTTGGTGTTGAATCTTCTTATGATGTCATGTGAATTAGTATAAAAATTTTGCTTGAGGTTATGTATACAAAGTTTTCATTTAAAATTTGATATTCACTATAGTAACAATTAATTAACATTTAATAAATCATTCAATAATCAATAACCAAATCATTTACAGTAGTCCCTCATAAATATATTGATGAAGGTCCAGATTGACCATCAAAATTGCATTTATGACGACCACATAGCCCCTCAAAAATAATATTAATGAAGGCATTATCCCTTCAAAAACATATTCTCCAGGACCATCAAGTCCCTCAAAAATGTATTTATGAGAACTAAATAGTCCCACAAAAATGTATTTATGAAGGCTAAATAGTCCCTCAAATATGTATTCATGAAGGCTAAATAGTCCCTCAATATAACATTCTTGAGGGCCAGTTGGTCCGTGACAATTGTATTCGTGAGGGCCACTGGTATTTGTCACGTGAGTTCTCTTCACGGACCATTTGTGAGGGCCAGACCCACAACCGTCCCTATTTCTGAGGGCCTGTAGAGAGGGGTTTGTGACAGGACTCTCCCGTGAATAATGGCCCAATTTTAAGTAGTGCAAATACATTTTCAAGGACTTACTATGAGAGGACACTATCAATATGTGGGCCCTGGTTCCTCCTTAATGCATTTTTAAGGGACATTTTGTGAAAAGACACTATCATGATATGGGTCATGGAACCTCCCAATTGTATTTTTAGGGACTTGATGTGACATAACATATGTCATGATATAGGCCCTGACACCTCCCAAATATATTTTCATGGTACTTGTTGTGAGAGGATGTTGTCATGATATGAGACCTGACACCTTCCAAATGTATTTTTAAGGACTTATTGTGAGATGACATTATCATCATATGTGTCACGACACCTCCCATATGTATTTTCAAGGACTTGGGATGGTTTTGGTTGTGATAATTGGTCTTGTTTTGATCGTGATGGTCCATTCTGCTTTTGAATGTGACACTTCATTTTGATCTGGTCATGACTCTGCATTTGTTGTGGTCGTGACATTGTGCTATGAGGGTGGGTCGTGACGTTGTGTTATGGGTTGGTCACGAATCCTATGTGTAACACTGGTCATGACGCCTTGCTTTAACGCTATTGTATCATGTTCTATCATAGTCATGACATGCATCGTGGAGAAAGCCGCGTTGTTGCATTGTGAGATATGGGTCGTGGCACCTCCCAAATGCATTTTTAGGGACTTGATGTGAGATAACATTTGTCTTGAAATGGGCCCTGAAACCTCTCAAATGCATTTGAAGGGACATATTGTAAAAGGACACTATCATGATATGGGTCATGGCACCTTCCAAATACATTTTTAGGGACTTGATATGAGATAACATTTGTCTTGAAATGGGCCCTGACACCTCTCAAATGCATTTTGATGGGCTTGTTGTGAGAGGACGTTGTCATGATATGGGACGTGTCACATCTTGGATGTATTTTTAAGGACTTATTGTGAGATGACATTATCATCATATGTGCCATGACACCTCCCAAATGTATTTTCAATGACTTGGGATGGTTTGTGCCTCTAGGATTTTGTGTTGTCTCTAGACACACCATATCTTTTTTGTGGTGTCTCTAGATTCATGACCTTGGTAAGATATAGGACGACTCGTTCTGATTGTCATGCCTTTAGGAATGAGTAGGTTGATGTTATATGAGGGTGATATTTTGGTGGTTGTTGAGATGACTTGGTGTTAGATCGTGGTACAAGGAGTGCTGGTCGATATGCCTTGGGCCATCACAACTTGGTGTCACGACCATAGACGCATTGCTTGAAGCATTGCTAAACCTTAAGAGGATCGTCTCTATGCTATGTTGACACCTTAGGATGTTTCCTGTTACCCCTAGTGACTGTCACACATGTGTTGACGTTGCTAATAGGAGAGGGTAGCCGATACACCCTTTTGCCCGATATCTGTGTTGCTAAGCTGTCATGATGGTGGTGTTGTTGCCCGATAGGACTAAGGTTGTGTTACCCAAAACACCTACGACTTGCGTTGTTCTAAGGTGTCAATGGCCATTTTTCCTTGGAGACACTACTTTTGAATTATTTCCTTTGTCCTTCCTCTCTAATGAGAACAACTAAAAGAAGATAGGGAGATGAAGTAGGAACCATCCAACTTGCTAGCACTTTCATGCAAGAACAGATGCCCACCTAGCATAAGGACACATGAATCTTCACCGCCCCTTCCAATGTTGAAGATAACGAAGAAAGAAAATTGTTAGCTGATGTGGGAGAAAGTATAAGCTTAACGTCGTTAACACTAGCCTAAAGCCTTGGTCTTACCAACACAGTGAAAATTGATATGAGAATCCAGGTAGCTAGCCACCTTTATGTATCATGCACAAGATGATATCTAAGTTTGAGAGTACAATTTCTCATTTTTCATAGAACCCCGAGGGTCACATTGGCATATTGGTCCTCCATCATGAAATACTTCTTACTCGTTCATTTAATTTGTGAGGAACCCAAGTGTAAAACTTGAAACATTAGGTAAAATGGATCTCCCCTCTTAGTCCTAGGTCAAAGATATGTAAATGAAAGTAAGTTTAGGGAATGTAATTTTTCAAGTAGCCCCATTTTGTTTGCTTGGGGAATATGGTTAAAAGTAATTCAAGTGATGCATACTAAAGAATGTCGATCGCCCCAGATAAATGAAAATAAGGCAACATATTCCATCAGAATAAAGAAGTTACAGAGCTATAGTAATGAGAGTAATGTGACAAACTCCAACATCATTCTTCCTCTAGAAAACATTGAGATATATCGATTCTGCATCGTCTCTCACATTAAGCACCCACTCCTCCTCAGACCTTGTCCTCATTGAGAAGCATGTTAGGTACACTCTTACTCACATGAATCTTCCTTCCTGATTCTAGACTCGATCCGGAGCGTAATGAGAGTAATGTGACAAACTCCAGCATCATTCTTCCTCTAGAAAACTTCTGGCAGCCGTCATTAGCTATATCTCGGTCATTAGGTCACTAATTAACCGTAGCCGTCCGATTGAGATCATTAGGAAACCAACTCATATCCTACGGCGTCGATACCATCGACGCGAGTCGATGGTATCGACTCAGTGTGGCAGCGACAACCCTTCTTTCCTTTCGTCCAAGTGCCTGATGTAGTCTCGTTACCATCGACGCGAGTCGATGGTATCAACTACCCCGTGGCGACGGTTTTGTCATTTTGCATCGCTGTAGCCTCCATGTGTCGATGGTATCGACATGGTGTCGATACTATCGACAACTTCTTCACCAGCAACCTGAAGGTGTCTCGATACCATCGACATCAGTGTCGATGGTATCGACTCTTTGCTGCTCCTTTCGGTTGGAAACTTGTGACCAAGTCGATGGTATCGACTTCCGTCGATGGTATCGACGGAAGCAAATACTCATTTTTCCTTAAATTCAACCATGAAACCAAATAAGTTCACATAAATAATAGTCTTTTGACAATTAATGCTCAAAACAATGAATTAAAGGGAATTTGACATAAAATAGCAGTAACGACCAAAGTGGATGGATAATGCATTATTACCCATAAAAATGACTAATAAAAGCATAAAACACATATCAAACTGGTCTATAAATGCGACTCAGAATCATCGCATCAAACTCCCCTAAGCTTGAACTTTGCTCGCCCTCGAGCAACTAATCCTTAGAATAGAATTGATAATGTCAACTGAAGAACAAAACACCACAACCAACATCCCATATAACTCCCACCGGACATTCACATACCGGCCTTCTCTAACCATATAATAGTAATTGCTCTAAAGGCGACAGTAATCATCAATAAAAGAAATTTACCTTAAAACTGATGAACACTATCAAATAAGGCAGTTAATATAATAAAACTCGCCGGTTCAGATGTGGTGCATCTTGTGATCTCCTACACTGCATTGCTCGCCCCAACTACCATCTACATGGAAGCAGTTCTCCTGATTGACATTAGTGAGGAGAAATTCATAGTGGCCTACCAATCCGAGCAATGGGTGGACGGAAATGGGTGGCTCATGGAAGAAAGTGGAAGTACTATTCAGTTTCAACATGCATAAACCAAAAATGTCCTAAGTGATGCAAAAGCACATGCAAAATGCCCTAATGCCTAAAATTTGGTGGAATGATGCATGCACTAATCATCCACCTCAAAATGAGATGGACATCTAACTAAGTTACATCATGTACTCAATTATCTTAAAATCCAGGTGATATTACATTCCTTTCTCCTTCTTATTCTAATTGCTTCTAAATAACTTTTTTTTTTCATTTTTCATTGTTATGCAGATTTTTTTCAAGTTTTTCTCTTTTTTTTCCAAACCCTCATATCAATGATTTGATGATGAATATTTGTTGGGCTTGTTCTCTTTTCCTGCATATTCAATATTTACAGTATTTAGAAGGTATGGAACAATTTGATTCACCTTTTGGAGAAAGATTGAGATACATGATATAACTTATGCATGGCTATTATGAATGCAACTACATGGTATGCATGGTAATGTGCATGTATCATTATTCTATATTTTTCTCTTTTATGCAAAACATATGGAAAAAGACTTAATGCAAGCCCTATCTATGTGTGATGCAATCAAAGAAGTTAAAACTGTAAAGTACTTCCAATTCTTATGGTGGATTATGAAAATGAAATGGTGGAAAGATCACAAGGTTAGATGACTGAACCTTAGAAAGATATTATGTGTCCCTCCTTACTGACTTGTGTAAAAGTTAAGAGGTTTCTCTCCCTTACATCCAATTAAAGTCACATTACCATTTGGTCAGTTTAGGCTCAAACACTCTGTTCCGTCCACTTTCATGAATCATTAGGGATACAGTTGTGAAATTTGTTTTACATTTGACAAAACCAATCATTTTCATAGGATATGTGCCCAAGGTTAAACAACGTAAGATTTCCAATTTTTAATTTTCCCTTAATTTTTCATGCACCATGAATGAGATGACACAACTCTATGAAATCCACAATTACACTAGATAGCATGTGGATCCTATAGAAACTAAGATTGCAAGAAACAACTAATAAGAACAAAAACAAATGAAAAATAAAAGAGATAGAGATGTTCCAACTACCCCCCTAAGCTTGAATTCGACTATGGCCTCATAGTCAAAAACAAACTTAAAGATTGGAACAGTGATACCAGATCACTCTTGAGGTGGTGGAGGCGGATATTGCGGTGTCGTGGGGTCCCCAGACGGGTATTGCCCCTGGAAATTCAGATCATACGGAGGCATCAGCGGAGGCTATGGATACCCCCCAAAATAGTTCTGGCTCCAGTAATGATCGAAAAATGGCTGCTGCTGCTGCTCCATCCTGTGCAGCCGATCATGGGTGTTCTCCTAATTGGTGAACAGAAGGCTCTCATTCTCGAAGATCGCCTACTGGTTGACGAAGAGCCTGTTGATGGTGTCTTGAATACCAGCGTACGCAGCTGTGTGGCTATGATGCGTCTGTTGGATGTCTTGGAGCATTGTGTACATGCCCTGCATAGAATAAATATCCTCGCTCGGCTGTGAGGGATGTGATGGTGGAGGCGGATGCGGAGAAGATGAAGATGCACCCGGATGCATCCTAGGGCACTTCCGGGGTGCCACTCGTGATCAAAGAGGTGTGAACGCCTCTTCCTCTTCTTCCGCCGCCTCGTCGTCGTTGCCTCCGTCGTTGTCGCCGTCTTCTTCATCGGAGTCGATGGCTATGATTGGCCATCGGAAATGCTGTGCGCCGTCGATGTTGAAGATGGGGTCGGGGAGGGAACACTCCTGATATGCTTGATTGGCATGGCAATGTGCGAACGCCACACCATTGTGGAGGAGTAGGAGATTTGAACGGTGGAGATGCTGCAAGTTGACCTTGCTGCGAGTAGAAAGAGGAGTTTGTTGCTGCAGTTTCAGGCCCAAATACATGGCCACCTTAGTGATAAGCCCGCCAAAATGAATCGGGGCTTTTCTCGTGCTCCTCTTCACCGCCAAAACGCGTTGTAGAAAGAATGTGCACCAGTTGCATTCTCGTCGGTGCAGGAGTTGCTATAGGAAGAAAAGGTCTGACTCCTGGAACTTGCTAAGGGCCAGATTGCCCCGAGCGAACAACGTTGAGCTCAACATCCGGTGCAAGATCCGGACTAATGGGTGCTCGAAGTCGGCTACCACGGCGTTGTGGTAGCTCACCGACTTCCCTTGCGGCACTGTCACCAACTCGGAAAAGATAGCGTCGTAGTTGTGCAGTTATTCGGCCGCCTGTTGTCGTACTGCGAGTGGTTCCACTTGAAAATGTCGCTGAACTGCTCGAGGGTGATGGTGTAATCGTGGTTGAAGAGTCGAAAAGACACCCTACCCTTCTCCCACTCGCGGTCGCTTGCTGATATCTCGTTGGGAACCACGCAGATGTCCAACGATGCCATGAATTCTGCCACCAGCTCTCTATACGTCGGCCACTCGCCGAAGAATGGCTGCTTGTCTTCATGACACTCCAGCTCGTCATCTCCACGGCCCGTCTGGTGGGCCTGCCCCTTCAGTACGTAGTCCAGATTAGCCTTGAAGCCAAGATCACGGAGCATCTCCGGATCCACGTACCGGGTGGGCTCGATCTTGCGCTTCAAGATTTCCTCGTACACCTTCTTCACCTCTGTGGATGGATGGATGAGTCAAGGATGTGCGACCGATGATGGCGGTGGTGGCGCGAACTCGGGAATGTCCATCCCACGAGCGCTCGAGGAAAAAGTTCCAGCTGTACGAACCATTGTTGTGTCGAGAAAAGGGATTAGAAGAAGAGCTCGGTGAAGATGGAGAATTGAATCTCCGCTCGGTGAAGATCGTTGCTCGGTGATGTTGTTCTTCAGTCTTGGATGGCTCAGGGGAGTGCTCGACACAAAAGAGGAGAAGTGCTCTGAAGGTGTGATGTCAAATGACACACTCACTCTCCTTAAATAGACTTGGCTGGCGCCACTATTGGCCCGTCGATACCATCGACGTGAGTCGATGGTATCGACACTTGTCGATGTTATCCGCCCCCTTCGTGAGTATCGACGGTCGTCGATGGCTGGATCTTGAAACTCGGATTGCTGACATGTCTATACCATCGACATGGGTCGATGGTATCGACGCTTCACCCAGATCGATGACGTGGAAGCCGCGATCATCGTTGATTCAGTTACGCGGATCGGTGACATGGATGGTCGATACCATCGACTTGGGTCGATGGTATCGACTTTTCTTTGTTGCAAACCCCCCGCTTTGCGTCTCAACCTGTAGTTGTGTCGATACCATCGACTTGGCCGTCAATGGTATCGACTTTACTGAGTGGATTTTGTCTGTAAATCTCCAGAGATCTCGATGGTATCGACGGCTATCTCGATACCATCGACTTTTTCTTCCCTCCCTGCCTGTTGGTAAGTCGATACCATCGACGAGGCAGTCGATGGTATCGACGCAGAGCCAATTTTGCGGTCATCAACCTGTATCTTGGTCGATACCATCGACATGTGTGTCGATGGTATCAACTCTGCCTCAGCCTGTACAATTAATAAACCGATCACGGTATCTTTTTTTTTAACACTAAAAATTTAACCAAAGCAAATCAGCCTACTATTTTATATAACTAATCTACGTTACTGATGGTTGGGTTGCCTCCCAACAAGCGCCCTTATTTAACGTCTTAGGATAGACGGATTTAGGGCACCTCATTCATCCGAAAGTGAAATGAGTTTTACCTCATTCACCTTCTTCTTGTAATTCTCACCAAAATAGAGCTTCAGCCTTTGTCCATTTACCAAAAATGTGGTATCACCATCACGCACTAAGATCGCGCCGTGTGGTTTGACCTCTTCTACCACGAACGGTCCACTCCACTGGGATTTGAGCTTCCCGGGACGTAACTTGAGTCGTGAATTGAACAACAAAACACTATCTCCTTTTTGGAATGTGCAAACTGAATGTGGCGGTCGTGGATCAGCTTTGTGCGCTCCTTGTATATCCGTGCGTTCTCATACGCTGTCATCCGTAGCTCATCCAACTCGTTCAATTCCAGCATTCTTTTTCTCCCCGCTTCATTGCAACTCAAATTTAGCCTTCTCAGCGCCCAATGCGCTTTGTGCTCCAACTCAACCGGCAGGTGACAAGCCCAGCCATACGCCAACCTAAAAGGCGTGGTTCCTATAGGTGTTTTGTACGTCGTCCTGTATGCCCACAATGCATCCAGAAATAAGGCACTCCAATTCTTTCTCATGGACGCCACCATACGCTCTAGAATCTTCTTAATTTCACGGTTGGAGACTTCCACCTGGCCTTGCGTTTGCGGATGATTTGGGGTACCGATGTTATGCTTAACCCCATATTTCTTCAATAATGTCGAGAACTTTTGATTCCTAAAATGCGTACCCCCATCACTAATTATCATTCGGGGTACCCCAAATCTACAGAAAATATTTTCTTTGACGAATCTGCACACTACATTGGAATCATTAGTCCTTGTGGGTATTGCTTGCACCCACTTCGACACATAATCAACTGCTAATAAAATATATAAATTGGAGTTTGAGGACACAAAGGGTCCCATGAAATCTATGCCCCACAAATCAAATACCTCCATTTTCTGAAACACATTCAGGGGCATCTCCTGTCGCTTTGAGATATTACCTACTCGTTGGCAGGAGTCACATTGCCTCACAAAATTGTAGGCATCTCGAAACAAAGTTGGCCAATAAAGGCCGCTTTCCAAAACTGTAGCTGTCGTGCGCGAGCTGGCGTGGTGTCCTCCCATAGGTGAAGCATGACAATGACATAAAACGCTCTCGTACTCCACTTCAGGTACACACATGCGCAATATACCGTCCCTGCACTGCTTAAGAAGAATCGGGTCATCCCAATTATAATATCGTAAAGAATGAAAAAAATCTTTTCTTCTCCTGATATGACCAATCTTCCGGGATTATCCCGCAAGCCAAATAATTCACGATTTCAGCAAACCAAGGATCCTCAGAGTTAATTTTCAAAATCTGTTCATCTGAAAATGTCTCAGTTATGGGTGTATGTAAATCTTTTTCATCCACCCTTTCTAACCTAGACAAGTGATCATCAACAACGTTTTCAATCCCAGATTTATCCTTGATTTCGATGTCAAATTCCTGTTAGAGCAAAATCCACCTAATAAGTCTAGGCTTTGCGTCTTTTTTCTCCATTAAGTATTTGATTGCGGCATGGTCCATCCATAAAACTACTTTAGATCCCACTAGGTACTGCCAAAATTTTTTAGAAGTGAAAACTACGGCGAGCAATTCCTTCTCAATAGTTGTATAATTTAGTTGGGCGTCATTCAAAGTCTTTGAAGCATAGAAAATCACGGCGGGCTTATTGTCCACCCACTTCCCCAACACAACTCCTACCGCAAAGTCCGAGGCATCACACATTAGTTCGAATGGTTTCGTCCAATCCGGGGTTTGAACAACCGGTGCATAAATCAATCTTTCTTTTAAAACTTCGAACGCATGTAGAAACTTATCATTGAAATCAAATACAACATCTTTCTCCAAAAGCTCAGATGGAGGTTTCATGATTTTAGAAAAGTCTTTTATAAACGGACGATAGAATCTGGTGTGTCCCAAGAAACTTCTTACCCCTTTAACAGATGTTGGTGGGGGAAACTTGGAAATGACCTCAATTTTGACTAGATCAACCTCTAAACCTTTGCTAGACACCTTGTGTCCTAGCACAATCCCTTCAGTCACCATCATGTGACATTTCTCCCAGTTGAGGACCAAGTGTGTGTCCTCGCAACGCTGTAAAACTTTGTCTAAATTGTAAAGACATTCATCAAACGATGCACCATACACTGAGAAGTCATCCCTAGAATCTTCGAGACAACACTCTACCATGTCAAAAAATATGGCGAGCATACAACGTTGAAACGTCGCAGGTGCATTGCATAAACCAAAAGGCATTTGGCAGTACGCAAAAGTCCCATAGGGACAAGTGAAAGTAGACTTCTCTTGATCCAAATGATCAATTGAAATATGGTTGTACCCCGAGTAACGGTCAAGAAAACAGAAATGCGATCGGCCGACAAGACGTTCTAAGATTTGATCAATGAAAGGTAAAGGAAAGTGATCCTTTAGCGTGGCGGCATTCAAACGGAGGTAATCGATACAAACTCGCCACCCAGTTACCAAACGGGTGGTGACCGGTTCATTTAACATATTTTGGGTGGCAGTAATTCCCCCCTTCTTAGGGACTACCTGTGTGGGACTCACCCATGTCGAGTCTGATATGGCGTAGATAATACCTGCAGCAAGAAGTTTAATGACCTCCTTCTTCACAACCTCCATCATGCTTGGATTTAAACGTCGTTGAGGTTGAATCACAGGCTTGGCTCCCTCCTCGAGTCGAATCTTGTGCTGACATAAAGTAGGGGAAATCCCCTTGATATCTGCAACAGACCACCCAAAAGCTCCCTGGTGGTTCTTCAGCACTATCAATAGTTGTTCCTCCTCATCCGCACTCAAATAAGAAGAGATGATCACTAGTAACTTGTCCTCCCCAGCTAGGAAGACATATTTGAGATGTGGGGGCAGCGACTTTAATTCCAACTCCGGCGGGATGATTAGAGATGATTGGAGCGGCAACGGAAGTTCACCTAAATCTTCATAATGCCTCACATAGAAGCATGGAAGCATCTGAAGCATTTTAGCGCACTCCTTGAGTTAAATGCTCTGCATCCAATCATGTGTAATATTTTACAAGCAAGCCTCCAATGGTAATTCTGGGTATGCATCAGAAACATAAATAGCAATTGCATCATCTTCTATGGAAGGTGGGATGTCCTCATCCTCATCATTCGGGAACCCCACAGCTTTGCACAGAGAAACTACTTTGGTCTGATCAATGATATTCACAGCCAAATTTTCATTGTCCACCTTGCTCATCACATGAGCCATGTCAAGAAATGGCTTCCCTAGAAACAGTGAAATGTTACTGTCCAAGTGTTTTACCACATTGCATTGTTCCTTTGCCTTCGATGACCCAACACCGGAAGGCATGACCATCTCAAAATGGTCATCGGCTATGCCCAAGGTCAAGCGACCTCTCCCCATCTATAAGATCATATCGGTTGTAGCTTGAAAAGTACGTCCAAGTAACAGCTCGTTGCCATGCTCATACTGCATCTCCATGACTACAAAATCGGCTGGAAAGACAAATCTGTCCACCTTCACTAACACATCTTCATAGATTCCATAAGGTTTTACCACTTAGTTATCTTCCAATTGAATCGTCATATTGCTTGGCCGTGACTCCTTCAATCCCAACTTTTTGAAAGTAGAAAGGGGCATCAAGTTGATGCTTGCCCCCGAGTCACATAGCGCTTCACCGAATTTAACCTTCCCAATATAACAAGAAATGTTGAAGCACCCTGGATCTTGCCTCTTTGGCGGTAGAGTGACCATGATGAAGGCACTCACTTGCTCCTTGAGCACGACAACTTCCGTATCCGGAATTTTCCTTTTCTTCGTAATGACATCTTTTAGGAATTTCCCGTATGAAGGAATTTTCTCAATGGCCTCCAATAAAGGGATATTGACTGATAGCTTCCTAAAACTATCCAAAAACTTCTTGAACTGCGCATCTGCCTTTCTTTCCTTAGCACTATTTGGATACGGGACCGGAACATCTTGTGCCCATTGGTGAGGTGGCACATAAGGTGTCTTTTTCTTAGGTTCCTCTTCTGCAGCCTGCTCTTCAGTATCATCCACGGTTGTGTCATCAACCTGCCCTGTGACTGGTGTGGGCTGCTCCTCATTGACCTTGCCTTCTATCACAACCTGTGGTGTGCTTGTCTCCTTGGCTCTTGGATTTAACAATTTCTTGCCGCTTCTTAGCAAGATTGCCTTTGCTTGCTGGTTTCCCCTAGAACATTGGTGTTTCCTGGAAAATATGGATGTGCCGGTTTCTTCAAACTAGCAATCTCTGCTGCCATCTGTGCCATGGATGTCTCAATGGTCCTCATTTGCGCCCCATGGCTCTGCAATGTTTGCCCGAACTGGTTCATGTACTCTCCTTGCTGCTTGATTTGTTGGCCAAATGTATTCATTAGCTCTTGATTTTGCTTTATAACTTGATTTAGAAACTCTGTGCTCTTGTCTTTTGTCACTGGCAGGGGCTTGGCATCCGGATCCTGTAGAAAATTGTTTGGATCCTTCCATGAGAACTTTTTGTCTTTTCACCATGAATAATCATTGTTCCTATATCCTTGCTGTCGTCTCATGTATTTGACTTGAGCCTCGTCCTCAGACTCATTACCCTCCTTTTCCAGTAGCTTCTTTGCGAGAAGATCCATCTTCTCATTCAACTCTTTCATTGCCTTAGACTCACCTACTACTCGAGCTTGCTCTACTAGGCCTCTTTCTCTCTCACCCCATGACTGCTTTCTAGCCATATTCTTTAGTATCTCCCAGCATCTGGTGTCCGTATTGTTCAGAAAAAATCATGACCCAGTCGAATCCAAATTACTCCTATCGTGCTTGGAGAGAGCAAAATAGAAAATCTTCACCTGCGTCTCTTTATCCAACCCATGATGTGGGCACCTCCTCAGCATGACCTGAAATCTCTCCCAGGTCTCAGAATATGTCTCACCGGCCTGTTGGTTAAAGTTATGAATCTTT
Organism: Alisma plantago-aquatica; assembly: GCA_963693085.1. NCBI lineage: Eukaryota > Viridiplantae > Streptophyta > Magnoliopsida > Alismatales > Alismataceae > Alisma > Alisma plantago-aquatica. Next base: position 718,960,811 of record OY856410.1, read on the forward strand.
CAGATCATGTCGTTAGTCTTCTCAGGAGGAAAGAACTACTCAAAGAAAACCTCCGCCATATGGTCCCAGGTCTCCACGAACTCATCATCTAAGTTGTGTAACCATTCTCGCGCGGCTCCCGCCAATGAACTCGGGAAAATCTTGAGATACAATGAATCCTGTGGGAACCTATCAATTTTTACCATATCATAGTTCTCAACAAACTGACTGATGTGTGCAACAGGGTCCTCGTTCTTAAGTCCATGAAAAGCATTAGACTTCACCAAATTTATCAAAGCTGGATCAATCTTATATGTAGGTATGTTGATTTCCTGCTTCTTTATAGGCCCTTTGGAAGATGATGAGGAAGAAGCCTTGATATTCTCCCATATGGTTTGTGCCTCGACCATCTCTTCTTGTTCAAATTCAGAATCTACTTCTTCTTGTTTCTCTTGCTCGTGATAATCCTCGTCCTCAGGTCCTGTCAGTGGAACCTCGGGTGTGCATAGCGTGTAGTCCGTGCTACACGTCTGCACCATACACCACACCTGAATTAAGAAAATTTGAGTTCAGTACAGTGCTATGATGAGTATTGCAATTAACGAACAATTTAGAAATATTTGAAATGGTTTCAAGATTAAAAAAAATGTGGCCTAGAATGGCCGCTCGTAGCACTCAAAGTGCCAACAATTCGTCATATCCCCGACAACGGCGCCAAAAACTTGACGCAATTATACTATGCGTTGAAACGCAAGAGAACGCGTCGAAATAATACAGGCCTTGTGAGGCCCAAGTCGAACAAAGAGATACTGGAATCGTTGGAGACTCCTACTAACTATCTGCGATCAGCAAAGCCGAATGGAAATGAAGAGTTGTTGTGAAAATTAAACTAAGAAAAAGAAAATAAAATAAAACAAACGATCGGTTAAATGTTAATTTAACCAAATCAGAAGAGTATCTTTAGGATTGCGGTTTCACTGCGGGTTTTCGTTGTAATAGATTTTATATAATGCCTCAGTTTTATCTCTCTATCTGGGTAGTGGCCTGAAAACAGAATTGCCCACTGTCGTGGTGCAATTCCCTACCTTAGTCTAGGTCGGTTCCACCGTCGTAGTAACATATGTCCTAGCTAGGTGCATTATGAACGATCTCTCAGTTTCCACCATTAATTTTACACCACCTTGGTCAAGGGATTTATCGATTAATGTGCATATCATCTCTTTTCAGCCATTAATCCTTCTTTCTAAGTGATTAAGGGCATTAAGTTATTATTAAGGTGATCAAGCATAACAATATATTGAGAAAAAGAAATCATACCACAGATTTAAGAGATAAAATATGAATTATCACTATAAAATTGTCATACAACGAATTCCCATGCTACACTCAGTCCTAAAGACGAAGGGGATTAGCCCCGCATGTTCATCTCAAACAAGTACAATGTAAAGATAGGGGAAATCATAAGAAAAATGTGAAATGAGAGGTGAAACCCCTGAACGGAGAAGAACCAGCAGATCCTCGGCGTAGAACGCGTGCTCTCCCGCCTTTCGGTAGTAGAATCCGTCTTCTTCGGCCTCCAGATCAACTAGTATGAGCTCCTTGACTCCGTTCTCCTCTCTACTGCTCCTCGGTACTCGTGCAATGGCTAATGAGATGATCCCCTCCTTCTGGCAGCCGTCATTAGCTATATCTCGGTCATTAGGTCACTAATTAACTGTAGTCGTCCTATTGAGATCATTAGGAAACCAACTCATATCCTACAACATCGATACCATCGACGCGAGTCGATGGTATCGACTTAGTGTGGTAGCGGCAGCCCTTCTTTCCTTTCATCCGAGTGTCTTACGTAGTCTTGATACCATCGACGCGAGTCGATGGTATCGACTACCCTGTAGCGACGGTTTTGTCGTTTTGCGTCGTTGTAGCCTCCATGCGTCGATGGTATCGACATGGTGTCGATACTATCGACAGCTTCTTCGCCAGCAACCTGAAGGTGTCTCGATACCATCGACATCGGTGTCGATGGTATCGACTCTTTGCTGCTCCTTTCAGCTGGCAACCTGTGACCAAGTGGATGGTATCGACTTCCGTCGATGGTATTGACAGAAGCAAATACTCGTTTGTCCTGAAATTCAACCATGAAACCAAATAAGTTCACATAAATAATAGTCTTTTGACAATTAATGCTAAAAATGATGAATTAAAGGGAATTTTACATAAAATAGCAGTAACGACCAAAGTGGATGAATAATGCATTATTAACCATAAAAATGACTAATAAAAGCATAAAACACATATCAAACTGGTCTATAAATGCGACTCAGAATCATCGCATCAGGCAACATATTCCATCAGAATAAAGAAGTTACAGAGCTATAGTAATGAGAGTAATGTGACAAACTCCAGCATCATTCTTCCTCTAGAAAACATTGAGATATATCGATTCCGCACCATCTCTCATATTAAGCACCCACTCCTCCTCAGACCTTGTCCTCATTGAGAAGCATGTTAGGTACACTCTTACTCAAAGGAATCTTCCTTCTTGATTCGGAGCGGGAATCCGTTGGTAATGTGGCAGGAGAGCATATTGTTGACGATGAGCCTCATTTAGCCTCTGTGTGTATCCCCTCCTTCTGAGCCCTAGGTTACCGCTGCAAGATCTTTCTCCTTGGTAGTGCAAAACACTTGTGATGATGGCCTTTTGTCGTGGCCACTTCGGAGTACTTCCATCTATTTCCCCCACTCGTGCAACATTCACACATCTTTCTCTCTTCCCCAATTCCTCTCCACCCAACCGCCACCCCTCTTCCCCTTTGCACCTTCCCGCTCGCATCCTGCCCACAGACAGGTTACGCAATATGAAAAATCCTTCAATCCTTCTACTTCATCCCACGTCTCAGTAGATCGCCGAGGAGTCCTCAGAGGGTCGATGCACATCAATATGTCATACCCTAAACTGGAAACCACCATCATCTTGGCACTGGTCACAACTACTGATGACACGTCTCCCATGTAAGCTACCACAATTTTCTTCATTCTTTTCCTTCAACATACCCTCTCCTTCATTTTTCCTCTATTTCTATATACTCTAATCCCTTACATTCATTGTTACCTTGTAGTGGTGCTGACGAAGGCCACATGTTCGATGAAATGCCTTCCAATGATGATGTGCCCTTCAGTCACAGAAATGAAGAGTGGCCCATGGTACTAGCCTCTGGGTTCAGATAAATGTCTTGCATCCTAGCTACATCTAGGACGTGGCCATGGGCAAATGATTGGATTACCAAAAAGTACAGATTGGAGCTTGTGCTGCAACGACAGTAGGTCAATAGGACAACACCCCTCAAGCCCATCTCAAGGCCTTCACACAAGGTAAATAACAAACATGTCACACTGACGGAACTCACCCCTTTTAGTAGTTATGCATATAGAATTTCATTTCACAACTTATCTCGATGCTCACCCTCTTTATCTAAAACTGAAGGGCTTGTTAAAAATGCTACTCTAAGATTAACATTATTGCGCATTACCAATAGAATGCACCTACAAACTAACCTAGGCGTCCTGGTAGATACAAAAACTACACTGGAATGATATGCCTCTACCCTTCACTGACCTTCTAAGTGGCTCTTACTCTTAGTAGTCCAAAGAAATATGGACGGGAGTTTACAGTGAAAGTTGCAGACATCAGAAATAAATTTAATGTAATTTTCTTGAGTCTTGATCACCCTGTACAGTCGATGGCATAGCTCATATGTTTTTGTATGACATCATCATTAAATAAAACAATGATTTTTGTCCCTAATAATTGTTTGTGTGATTTTTTGATAGAATCAAGGCTAGGGAAAATATGCTAGATTTTTGACAACCATTATGGCTCCACTATCATTTATGTACTCTTGTGTTTGAAATCTATGAGTAACATTGCTTGTGATACAGAAATGTGGGTTGCAGCTTTGCTTCATACATGGTACATGGTTGCTTATGACTCAGTTTTTCTGTGCTATACAGATGTAGGTGAATTATACTAATAATAATTTGAAACCACTAAGAAGTGAATGTACTCACATTAATAGAACAATGATTCTTGCTTGCATTTTGAATTTTATTACTCTAGCCTTCCTATATTAGATTTCTATGTATACTCTAGCATTTTGAATTATAACATCCCAGGATTTGAGGCCTCAAATAACATGATCTTAAAAGGAATGATTGGACTACCCATATCACCAAGGTGCACCTCCTTTTCTGGGAGCCCATCTCTAAAGAACTCCATAGTTAAGCGTGCTAAGCTTGGAGTAGTACTAGGATGGGTGACCTGTCAGGAAGTTGATTCTCACATGCGCGTGAGTGAGGACAAAGTGCACAGTTAAGGCTAGTGGTGGTCTATGGGGACAGTTGTCATTCCTGAAACTCTACTAGAGCCTTGGGCAGTGGGCCCAAGCATTACAGCTGGTATCAGAGCCATAACCCCTCCAGTAGGTGGGGACCACATGAGCATGTGGCATGCCAGTCTTGAGCCGTGCGGTCCAGGCAAGTTGGACAGGGCTATCCATAGAGACGAGATGGATCCTCCCTTGCGCTAATAGCCGTGGACAGGAGCTGGGTGTCCATGGGCTATTGTTGGTCTGCACTGAAATGGGGTCAGATTATGAGGCCATATAGTTGAGCCTTGACGAGGACGTCAAGAGTCTAAGTGGGGGAGATTATAACATCCCAGGATTTGAGGCCTTGAATAACATGATATTAAAAGGAATGATTGGACTACCCATATCACAAAGGTGCACCTCCTTTTCAGGGAGCCCATCTCTAAAGAACTCCATAGTTAAGCGTGCTAAGCTTGGAGTAGTACTAGGATGGGTGACCTGTCGGGAAGTTGATTCTCGCATGCGCGTGAGTGAGGAAAAAGTGCACAGTTAAGGCTAGTGGTGGTCTGTGGGGACAGTCGTCATTCCTGAAACTCTACTAGAGCCTTGGGCAGTGGGCCCGAGCGTTACAGTTAAACATTCGGGAATCCATCGGGAAACTATAGCGGTTATTCATAATCGTAACCACATACCTGTCTTGGGGATCTCAAGCAACATTAAAGTGACTATGATTATCACTATAAATGTGCATATATAACTGGCTAGATCTAGGTCCACCTCTGTTATTTTGAAAAGGCTAAAAAAGGGGTAATCCTAGAGTAAGGTCTAGGTTACCGTGAGTTAGAGACTCTTTAGCAAGTCCCGAGTTAAGGAGTGGTCTACTTACGAGTAGTGCCATGTGACTCAACCCTAGAAACTGGTTCACTTATAGGTGGATCATGAGGGGTTTAATGGGGACAACACAGAGGATAGGGTACCCTTGGATCGCGGAGTTAAATCTAAAATGTAATATTGGTTGTTAAATAAGTAATTGAATGATTACATTGTTATCATAATTGCATGTTTATTGTTTCCCCCACATACCAGTTACGGATGACAGGAGTTTTGTTTGTCGGTGTTTTAGGTACAATGAAAAGAACAAACAATAAAGTGGCACATGTGATACTAAAAGAGAATTAAAGTGCAAAGGAGGATTAGATAGATTAGTATATGTGTGGATAGAAGTTTAGAGATCCATGTTTTCAAAAGGTATGTAAAGAAATTTTTTATTACCATTTTCAGTATAGTCTGTTAGAATTTAATATTTGTTTATGGTTATATGTCAAACCTTTGATCCGGGATTAATGGGTGTGGCTCAACCTCTTGGTCTCCCTTAATTGGGGGTTATCGGGAGGTGGGGTTGTAACACTAGCCTTCCAATATTAAATTTCTATGTATAAAATCAACTCACTTGTAGGCAATCTTATTTCCCAAACTACTCAAGTCCACCAAATTTTGCTGCCTGGCCACCTTGATAATCTTGATTTATGTGATGCCATGTGTAGACTAATGCAATCAATGTTACACTCTTATCGAGAGCTTCTTCTCTTGCTAAGTGAATAAACCTCACTTAGAGTCTTGTTGGAGAGCTATTATTTTTCCAAGTGACAACCTCATATAGTGTTGATTTTAGATGTCAGAGTGGTTGGAAACATGCACTTTTTTGTAAATCTCTCAAGTATGGGGTTTGCGGTAGGTTTCCCCCCATTCTCTCAATGTAATTGTTAAGTATGGCAGTTTCTTTACAATTATGTAGAGCCACCTTTCAACATTAATAGAATCCTTTATAACAGCCAATGGTGTTGTATTAGGATGTGTAGAAGTATTCAAATTGCTTTAATAATATGTTGCTTCCATTTTAACTTCATGTGATTGTTATTGTAACACAGAGTTATGTTGATGATAAGCATGGATGCCATGTTCTTCACTGATTTACTATGCTCTAGAAGTGCAACTCTCGGTCTTAACATGAAGTTTGTGGAACTATCCTTAGCTAGGGACTTACAAGGGATGTTTGATGGACTTTGTGCTTTGGTGTTGCATGGAAGGTTTAACTTATGAACCCCTTCTTATAAGCTATCATATTTTCATTTCTTGTGGTGCATATTGATCATCAATCTTTTATTTTCATTATCCAATTGGTTTCTCCATTCCCATTTCTATTTACCTATCCCAATTTACATATATACAAGAATGTGTCTAAGGTGAGATGAGAACACGAAAGAAGTGACAACAATTACAATCTTGTTATGATTACTAGATTGTGAGAAAGTTTCAGCATCATGAGTTGGTTGCATATGTTGGGGCTATGAATGAGGATTGATTGACTAATCGATTTAGGTTTGCTTCCATAAACTATAAAAAATCTTGTTGTTTCTTAATTTTATATATGTTTGTATACTACTAGAAGTCTACTCTTTCATAATGTAATTTTTTTCCAGAGTACAATAAGTTTCTAAGACAGTAGGTGATGTTTAATGTAGTAGTAGCAAAGCTTAGTTACAATATAATATTAACTAATATGGAGGATGTCAACATTTAATTAGGTAAGATCCATAGTACATTAGTATCTAAAAGGTGATATGGTCCATTATGATGTTTCCACAATATAAATTTTCCTTGCTTGTGTCCAAACTACAACCTAGTTTCACATGATTTTAGACATTCCTAAAAAGTCTTCATTGTATAACCTGGTTTTCATGCTCTTCCAGGACATCTTTAATCTTTGACACAATCTTGAGCCATTTTTTCATTTTTGCTTTCGAGGCTTCATTTGTGTGCCTATGGTATTATTATTTTACTATGCATCAGATCAAACCTAATGTATGGCCTCATACTTCTTTGTATAAGTAGAAATTAGAATCCAATGGTTGTCATGTATGATAAGTGGAAGTTAATACTCTCATTTTTAAAATTTTCAGCTCTCTTGTGGGCTTCCGCAATTGTAGGTGAGCCATATGAGCTAGCTGAGTAGGCATCCAACAGTGGGTGGTTGTTTCTAAAGTCATCATTTATAATAGACCCTATAGAATAGATGACATGCACTAACGTATATCCTCATTTTTGTACCATAACACACATGGCATCTCAATTAACAATATTATCTTTCTAAGTCAAAGTTGAATTCATTATTTTCTTGGTGGCCATTTTTCATAATCAACTTGATATATTCTCATTGTAAGATGGAGCAGGAAAGTACTTCAAGTCTGGGAATGTTGTCTTAATATGGGGTTGCAGTTAGTCAAGTCTTTCTTCTTCTCTTCTCTCAACTTATTACTCAACACTTCATCAGGAAATTTAGTGGGTAGTGTCTCAGAGTCTGGAACATGTAGATTTTTATTTTTTTGGCTTGGGGATATGTCTACTCTACATCGTTAGGAGAAGGACGTGCACATAGTTCTTTAGTAGCTTGAACCGGCCTCACATGAGAAGCAGGAGTTTGTTTCCCTCACTTCCCTGATTGGGATGGTGTTTCTGAGGTGTTTTTTCCTACATATTACTCTGACTTTTCTTTCTTACTTGGCATATGTTTCAGTGGAATAGGAGGGCTGGAAAAGTAACACGAGTGGCATCATCCTATGAGGATATATTTTCTATGCTGACATTGGAAGTTTTTTCCTCCTATATCAGTCACTATCATTAGTTTAAGGATCACTTTGATCCAGCATGGGACATGAAGCCTCAGGCAAAGGATATTTTCTATTGAAGCGTAGTTAGAGAGGGGTTTGTCATTTTAGTAGTAATAAATGCCTCTCATGGAGGGCATGATTTGACATATGGGTAACTAAGAAAACATAATCAATGTCTAGTTAGGGCTCTTCAGTCCATCTCTATAGTAGGTGTTGTATATGTATAGTCATCCTAGATTTTTACTAAATTCATAGTAGACGTCCTTATATAGTAAACACCATCCATGTAGTTTTTATGCACTCGAATCCCAAAATCTATATGATGGGAACCTCTTGGTGGGTCGGCAGTGTAGAAGAGGGTGGTGTCTATCATTCGTGGTTGTCACCGACTAGATCCAACAACTACTCCCACGGGTTAGGAAACTCATCTTCATTTGTTGATCCAGAAGATTGTCAATGGGTGCATGAGGAACATCTGGAGGTATATGTGATTACGTGGTGTAGGCGATCCTCCACCAAAGATGCCATCATTATTTTGTTGAATAGTCATGAAACATGCTCCATGCACATTTTGCTTTCTAGATAATCTGCTTGAGGTAGGTAAGTCTAAAATTCCCTATGAAGAAATCATGGCCAGAGATAATCACACTATTACACTATTTAGAAGATAATTTGAAAGAGTAACTCCCAATTCTTGAAAACTCTCAAGTGTTGAAATCCATCAATTGTTCTGACATACTTCCTTTCATGTCACATGCTTTTTTATTTTTACACGTGACCCTAACTAAGACCTTAGAGTTTCTTGCCTAGGAGATTCTCTTATTTGTAGGATAGTGGTTGCACATTTTAGTTTGGTTGTAATATTTATCAGTTCGTTTAATTGAATCATGATAGCACGTGTCTCACAACGGTGATTGATCATGAGGAACACAGTTAAAATATTATTCAACTATTGACAACTGGTTTATTGTAAGAAACGGTATCAAACATCTATTGATGAATGATGCGTGGTTGATGCTTCTTAGGCTATGTTTTTAGGTTTTGCTAATATGTCACCGTTAGAAAGAATAGCTTAGTGTGATTTAGTTCTCCATGGCAGTGATATAGTAGAACGACAGTGATATAGTACAGAAGTAATTGTTTTCTGTGAATAATTTCATGCAGTTTTAGACGTATTATTCCTCTATAAGGTAGATATCCTATGTTGGCAACTCAAGTGTATTATTCCCACTCTAAGGTAGATATACTATGTTGGTAGATGAAGTGTTTGTTTTGCAGATCAATATGCAAGGTAATACTTAAAAAAGTTATGTATAACGATTAGTTTCTCGTATATTAAATGTGGTATGTTTTTCTCATTTATTCCATCTACTTATTTCAGTAACCAATGATGATAGTAGCACTATACTGATTTCAGCTCCAGCACGTAGTACGTTCTTATCAACAACATGCCAAAGTAGCATCCAAGATGGGCATGGACATTTAATAAGACCATATATCCATACTTAATGGCATTAAAATTGAAGTTTGTGAAAGACGAAGGCTTTACTCAGCATGGTGGATGCACACGCTTGAAAACTTATGTTTTGAATCACCCACACCTCAACCTTCCCAGAATGCAACTGTGATAGGTGCTGAAACAAGTTGCTTTTCTGTAAACATGTCAAAGTAGTTGCTGAAATGTGTTGTTTTTATGTAAATATGTCTAAGGGGCAAGGCCTACATCCTCCCCTATGTAACTTTCTATTTTGGTTTATGAATACAATTGAATTTCATACATGTGTATATTTTTGCACTTCCAAACTCTCTTGCAAAGAGCTAATATGAGCTATAATTTGATCATAGTTTGATTGTGTTCTTTGCATTATTTCTTTATATGGTTTAGAATCTAAATAGGTGACATCAATGCATGTGATTCTTTGACATAAATGCACTAAAGTAGTTGACATTAGTTTATGTGAATTATTAAAAGTGGGTGATGTTTTGTGCTGTCACCTATTGTTCGATTTTAAAATCTAGAAACTACCAATAGGTGACGTTCATTCCACATTGATCACACAACACAAAGGCCATCTTTAATAGGTGACACCCATTTTATTGGTGATGTGTAACTATGTCACCTTTTCACTTAAACTTTACATGTTTGAATGTCACCTATACCCCATTTTTTAGTAGTTGAGGTGTTACTCCAACGGCTAAACTTACACCATTTCAATGACTTGATGGCAACAGAATCAGAAGTCAATGTCAACGTCGTACCTGGCATCTTTTCCGAGCTACCCCTACACCAAGCCCTCAAACTACAACAACAACCTACGTTGGAGGAATTGAAACAGACTCTATGGCTGATGAATTCGATTAAGGCCCCGGGGCCTGATGGATTTGATGCGGTATTTTTGCAAATAAATTGGGAGGTTGTAAAAAATTCCATATTTCTAACGGCAACTAAGTGTTTAGTAGGACTCCCTATCCCCGAGTCACTTGCAGTAGCGACCTTGGTGCTTATACCAAAGGTGACTCCACCCCAGACGTATGGGCAACACAACCATTTGCACTCAACAACTCCACACTCAAGCTGGTGTCGAAAGTCATCGTCCAATGATTGAAACCTATTTTACCAGATTGGATTTCACCTCACCAATTGAGCTTCATTTGAGGGAGTCACATTACTGACAACATACTCCTCATGCAAGAAATTGTCCATACCGTGATGACTCGTCAAGCTGGCCAATGCACCGGTTGTCAAGCTGGACCTCAAAAAGGGATACAAAAAGATGTGTTGGACCTTTATTGCAGACACTCTCTGACGCACTACCATTCCACAACCCTCAATCGCTTTGATCATGAACATCATTACATGAAGAGAGATCTCCATAGTGTGGAAAGGAAGTACTATGCAACCGTTAAAGTCGCGACGTGATGTCCGCCAGGGAGATCCTCTTTCCCCTTAGGCCTTTGTTTTATGTGTGAACAAGATATCACAAGAGATTGCTAGGGCACAAAGAAAAGAAGAATAGACTCCTTTTGGCTAATGTGGGGAGGTCCAGAGATAACACATATGTGTTTTGCAGATGATATAATCCAATTTGGTCAGCCAATGTCATACAAGCAAAGACGATGATTACAGTTCTTATAAAGATTCAATGTGCATCAAGTCAGTCATTGGCAAAGCACAAATCAACTGTGCTTTTCTCCAAGGGCACTAACAGAAGATTACAAAGGAAGATATGTGCCATGCTTGGATAAGGGAAACCCATGAGCTGAGAGGTTATTTGGGGGTCCCAATTAGTCAAGGTCACTACTACAGAAAAGGCCTTTGGTGTTGGTTATTTAGAGCCTTTAGTGTCAGTTTCCAAGAGACACCCAAGTGGGTGCCGCTAAAAGTCGACACCTTCAACGTAGGTTTCTAACCGACGCTATAACCCTTCTCGCCACCGAAAACGCACCAGCTAGGGAACTATATGTTTCAGTTATTAAAGAAAACTGACACTATATCATGGTTAAAGACATCAGTTATTAAACAAAAACTCATGCCATAACCCTTCCCACTACCGAAAATGTGCCAACAAGGGATCTATAGGCATCAGTTATTAAAGAAAACTGACACGATATCATGGTTAAAGATGTCGATAATTAAACAAAAATCGATGCCATTACCGTTCCCACCACCAAGCTAGAGAGGGCACAAAGACATCAATTTTTTGCTAATAACTGACGTCGTATGTCTTTGGTGTCGGTTTTATACAATTAACCGGTGCCTATGTTTTGATTTTTTTTCTTTTCAATTTGCAGGCATGTTGAACGGATGGTTAGTAGGATGCAGAACCTACAATTTAGTTCTGAATTGTAGGTTTATAACATCCATTGATATAGCCAACAACAAGCCACAAACCTGCAAAGTCATTCACGTTAAGACACATGTATTGATAAGATACATGTAGAAACCTACAAAGTCATTTACATTCACATTCAGTTGCATTCATCATCTCTTATCATATTCAGACACATGTAGAAACATTCATGTATTGATCAGAAAAAGTCATTCACATTCATACATATGACAATTCAGAAAAGGTCATTCACATTCACATAAAAATAATTATGAGAACAAAGTTTAGAAATATCATTCTTTATTCATCATTGTCATCATTGTCATCAGAATCCTAATTATATTTAAAAATTCCCACTACTTGTAGGGCTTTTGCCCATTCTTCTCTTACAACATCTAATTCCTCCCTCGTATAGGGAGTATGTACATGTAATAACTTTCCACCTGTACTGAAGTTAGTTTTAAACACCTGCAAAGAGAATGACGTATATATATAATTAATAATATATAATAAGATTGATATATTTCATATTATCTAATGAGACTATATATAATACCGTATGTATAATATTGATTTCCATTGTGACATGTTTGATGATTAGGTCTATAAATCACATCGCATAGTAGGAACATGCCCATCCATTGTCTTATATAGCACACTATAAATTGAAACATACAAAATATTCTAAAATACAAATAAGCACAGTTCACAAAAATAATATATACATTAGAGTTGGCAAATTACTCTCACATTGTCCCAAATTAGTGGCTGATTCTTTTTCTTGGGGACCTTTCACTAGCTTTTTTGAACTATTGTAAAGCCCTACATGTTAATGTAACACATTAAATTGCATAATTAAATAGTAATGTAATAACAAATGTTAACAAATATAAAAATATTAAATATTTCTCACGGGAATAATGGCCTTTTCAATGTGTCTCCATATCATGTATTCAATTCCTTCCCCGCAGGATCTTGATAATAGACAATGAACGTCTTAGGGATAATAACTAGTAACTCCCAATGCCTACCACTACATGTAAGAAAGTTAAAAATTAATAACTCAAAATCCACAATAAAAATGTAATTTTATTAAGTCCAAATTATAAGCAAAGTAAACTTACTCGACATTAAACGGAGCTATTATCACCGTCTTCTTATTTTTACCAAAATATTCAAAAGTAGCACAATAGTATGAAGTAATTGAAGAATGATCTGTATCTACAAGACTTATCAAATATGGAACCAAAAATCTCACATGGAAAAATGCAAAATTGTTACATATCATGTGTAAGTGGCTGCAAAACATATATTACATATACATTAATATATAAGAAATCGGATCACCATATATAAAACAAGGTATATGGATGTATAAATAAGATCTCACCATATCCACAACTCTATCATAGATGTGTTCAACCAATCATAATGAAACAACTCCAACATATCTTGTATAAATAGCTTGTTATTGTATGATTGACCTGCATTAATACATGCATTAATACATATGCAAAACTTGTATTACGTATGCATTAATATGTATGCAAAACTTGTATAAATAGATTGTTATCATATGATTGAACTGCAACATTCTCCATAATAGTAACATTTATAAGTCAATTTGAATCATATTTGCCTATCCATACTGCCATACCCCTACAATTAGGACCTAACGAGGCGTGTAGGTCCCTTGGAAGCCAACATGGTACTTTAGGAGGTGGAGGTGCAGGCTGAGATGTAGCAGGGTGTCTTCCTTTTGACCTGTATATATAATTTCAGATCAATTGACTCATATATACACACTAACAAACTAACATAATGTAAATTTACCATAAAATATTAGTATAGACGACAACCTCTTTGGGCCACATTATCACTCCACCTTCTGCCTCACCAAGCATTTTAGAATCTGGGTGGGCATATGGTAGTGGAAGATCCCTCCAATCGGAGAGTATATGTATCAAGCTCACACGCACCGCACCAGCTGGTACTGAAGTCTCATGAAACATCTCCCATGGAAGGGTTGGGTAAGCCTGTGCCTCTGCAATGATATATTCATGACTTTTTAGACGTCATGGCTTCAACCCCTACAAATTTATGTAAAGAATGTTATATACATATATACATAAATATATCATCTTGAAAAGACTAGCTACTATATATGTCATAAAAATACTTACAACAGATGTGATAGGTGGGGGGTCTACATAATTACTCCCAACCTCTACAGAAGGAGAAGAGTGGCCTGCCACAAGTATTGTCTGAGTGATAGTTTGAGATGCCTGCCACTTGCTAATTGCTTCATTGAATCTCTTATCAAGTGTTTCCTTGACTCTCTTATCAAGTGCTTCCTCGACTCTCCTATCAATTAATTGATCTACCTATACATGAACAAAAAAATGCTAGCTTCTAATTATTGAATTCTCTTTTGCAATAACATTCTAAAAAAAGAATTAGTTACCTCAGCTTGTGAAAGTCCCACTTTTGGAACTAGTTTGCATTGTGATGGCCTAAAGAACACTTTGATGCCCACACCAACGCATGCACCCCTAACACATCCAGGATGCTCTGGGTTACCCAAAGCAACTTGCAATTCATCCCTTGTTCCCTCAGGGATGAACTTGCCTTCCTTCCTCTACTCATACACTCCTTCTAATCACCATCAATAGAAATTGGTAAGTAAACATAATAATAATTCATTTTGATCGATTTCTCTAAGATTTGAATTTTACCATTTTTACAGTCGCCTCAGCAGTTGTGGGCTTCGTTATATCTCCCTTCTTGTTTTGCCTCCCATCTATCTACATAGCATGGCGAGGTAGAGGTGCATGACCAATAGTAGAGGACTCTAGAGTCTCCTAAGTAGCAGTAGACTGAACAGTAGACTCAGCCTGTAGTCTTTGGCGAATGCCTGCATAGCCTCTTGGACCCATTGTGTGGTCATTCACATTCAGTGCACGCCTTGCTCTTTGAGCATCATTGATAGCCTTGTTAGTAAGTACATTGATTTGGTTAGTAACACTAAAGGTTAATCTTGAATAGGTGAATACATAAGAACGTATATTAATTAAATTGGGAGTGGCGCTTAATACCTTGAATTCATCCAATTTTGTTTGGGTAACAAGCTCCTCCCAGTCTTTGGGGTCCAGATAGTTCCATTTCTCAGTGGCTACCTTCTGCCAAAATTTATTTTTAAAAAGAATACAAAAAAAAATTATTAGTGTAGAGTTAGTCAAAATGTGATCAATGTCTAGAATTGGAAATCAATCAAGAACCTCTTCTCAGCATCACGTATGTAATATCAGGTGAGATTTGTCCTATAGTTCCTTAGGACCCTCCCACAACGTTGCATCATGCATTTACGATGTAGTTTTCATCCAGATCAACTATACTCTGCAAAATAGAATTGCTATTAACTAGTATCCTAAAAATTAGCAATCTACAAAAATAGAATTGCAAATAATAATAACTCTCATATAGTTCCTTCCGTACTAAGTCTTTCATCCCCTTAGAAACTTGATGCCAGGATTCTACGTTAAGACTACAATGGCTTCGAGTAAGAACCCCAAGATATAAAATAAATGAGTTGCGGTTCACTCCAACTGGATTTCCTACATGATCGAAATCCACAACCAGTTTGGGTCCACTTCCCCTTTGTTGTAGTAACTTGTTCATCATTGTGATGCCCCTCACTTTCTCAATATTTTTGCTGCTCATCAAGTGCCCCAATTTCTTTAGGGGGTACATCACCAACCTAAAATTTGACAAAAAAACACACTTACAGGATATAACTATAAATGAACATATAGATAGAAACATCAGGGATATATTTTTAAAACTTACATTATGAGGCGACACATTGACATCCTCACCCTCACGGTAATCATCAGCACGGTCATCAGGAGAATGCTCAGCCATCTAAAAGTTCACATTCACATTGTAAAGTTCACATTATAACGTAATTCACATTGTAAAGTTCACATTGTAAAGTTCACATTCACATTGTAAAGTAATTCACATTGTAAAGTTCACATTCACATTGTAAAGTTCACATTCAGAAAAATAAAACATATAAAAAATATAAACATGCATGCCTCTAATATTGTGATCTTTTATCAATTAACAATCCTTCATTGTGATATCTGTGTACATACAAGTCATCATAAGCTTCAATATTTGGTGGTGTTGGCAACCCAACTGAGAATGGACTGGAGTCATCATACTTATCATAGTAATGTTCTTCATCTATAGGATCTTCAATGAACTATCTTTTACCATGAAGAACAACCAACCATTTATCATTTGTACGATCATTGATATAAAATACTTGTTTCACCTGTGATGTCAATATGAATGGTTCCCCTTTCTTGCCAATCTTTTCAAAGTTCACTAATGTGAAACCCAATTCATCCACTATAACTCCTTTGGTGTTATCAACCCAATTACATTTAAAGAGAAGAATTCTGAAATCTACGTAGTCAAACTCCCATATCTCTTCAATGACACCGTAATATGACATTTTAGCTTCACGTGGAGTCTTATCCTTTGCACTTGCAAAAAATAATGAAGATGCTTGAAGGGTGACCCCACTATTTTGGACGACACTCTTATCATCTTGATGCTTTGTGTAATTTGAGAATCCATTTATGTCAAACCCTTCATAAGACATAACATTCAATTTTGGTTTAAAGGTGAGGCATTTAATAGTTTCAGTAAGATTATATGGTGTTTAAGATAGTTGATGTAAGACTTTATCTTCAAACCACTTAATAAATGTCTTATTATGCTCTCTAGCAAGCCACATTGAATTGGCTTGAGGATATTGTCACTTGATGAATTGTTATGTTCCTTGATATAAACACTCACTTCATCGATGTTGTGTAAAATATACAAGTGACCTTGTTCCAACTGCTCACGGCTGATTAGTTTCATCCGTGATCCCGAAATTCCTTTGCCAAAATGCTCCTCAATATTCCTGTCATTAAAAACATGAGCGTCATTACCACTCGAAAGTCATTGCAAAAATCCATAACCTCTCTCTCCACATAATCCTCAATAATGCCCCCTTCAGGTCGATAACGGTTTTGAACATCACCTTTAAAAACGCTCATGTATCGTTCAAAGGGATACATCCAATGCAAGAAAAATAGTCCCAACTTTTTCAGTTCTCCAGTCAAGTGGACAACAAGATGTACCATGATATCAAAGAACGAAGGAGGAAAATACATCTCAAGCTGACATAGGGTAACAACCACTTCTCTTTGCAATTTATTGAGAGTATCAGGGTCAATAACTTTGCTGCACTGACTGTTGAAAAAGAAACAATGTCTGGGGATTGCAAACCTTACATGCTTCGACAATATAGATCGAATTGCCATGGCAATATTTTTTGCATTAGAATGTGAAAATCATGAGATTTAAGACCTATCAACTTCAGATCTTTCATTGATACCAATGTACGAATGTTGGATGAGTAACCTTGTGGCACCTTAACATTTACCAAGCATTCACAAAAACTTTCTTCTCCATTCTTGAAATGTGTAACAAGCGGGAGGTAAGTATGTTCTCCGATCACTACTAACTACTTCTGTTAATTTTGTCCTTATTTCCATTTCATGTAGGTCCATTCTAGATTTTATCCCATCTTTAGTCTTACATGGTATATTCAACAGAGTACTAATGATGTTATCACACATATTTTTCTCAATGTGCATGACATTGATACAATGCCAGACTACCAAAGAACTCCAATAAGGAAGATCCTAAAATATTAACTTCTTCTTGAATAAAGATTTGTCACTCCGTGTGGCCATCGTACATTGTGATCTCTTACCAAATTCATTAGCAAAGTCTTTTACTCTTTCATAATATCCTCTCCTAGTATAGGTTTAGGTGCACTCCGTTCCTCATTCTGACCATTGAATGCTTTACACAACCTATGATATGGATTGAATTTTAGAAGAAACATTCGATGACTAAGATATATAGTCTTGCCGCCGTGTTTTAGTCATATTGAATCAGTGTTCTCTTCACATATAGGACAAGCTTTAGATCTTTTGACACTATATCCAAACAAATTCCCATATGCTGGAAAGTCATTCGCAGTGCAAAACAACATATCATGCAAACTAAATGTCTCTCTTCGTGAAGCATCATAGGTAATCACACCTTCATCCATGAGTTTCTTTAAGTCATCAATTAGAGGTTCAAGATAAATGTCGATATCATTTCTAGGTTGTTTAGGGCCCGATATCAACAACAACAACATAACATACTTATTTTTCATACACAACCAGAGAGGAAGATTGTATATAACAAGCATAACTAGCCAAGTGCTATGTTGGCTACTCAATGTCCCGTACAGATTTATCCCATATGTACAAATCCCAAGTCTTAGATTCCTGACATCTTCACCGAATTTAGGGTATAATAAATCAATCTTCTTCCACTGTGAGGAATCAGATGCATGTCATAGGATCCCATCATTATTTTTCTTAAGATCTACATGCCACCTCAAATTCTTCACATCTATTGGACTGAAAAATAAGCATTGAAACTGTGGTATTATAGGTAGATACCACATCACCTTGGCAGGAGAACCAGTTTTGGACTCCCCTGAAGTCATCAATTTATACCTTGATGCACCAAATTTGGGACAATCTTTCAAATCCACATAGTCCTTTTGAAATAATACACAATTATTTGGGCATGTGTGTATCTTCCTGGCCTCCATTCCCATTTGGCACAATTTCTTTAACCGGTATGTTGAGATTGGCAGCTCATTTCCTTCAGGAAGAATTTCTTTCAACAAAGACAACAATGACGTGAAGCTTTTATCACTCCATCTATTTTTAGCTTTCATCTTATACAATCTCAACACAACACTAAGCTTCATAAACTTACAACCTATGTATAATGGTATCTCAGCATCATGCACAATGTTTCTAAACATGGTAGGTGGATCAGTGTGCTCTACCCCAAAACTATCCAGCATCTCATCAACGATGTCTACCAGAATTGGTTCGTTCACATCTATGTCATCAAAGGCAATTTCTTCTTCCACACAAGCGCTGCTTGGTATGTATGCCCATAGAGAAAGTCATGAGATGATTGTAATGGAACACTCTGTAAATGATTTGAATAATAAAGGAAATTTCCAATCTATATGTTTTAAATATTTATGAGATGATAGTGTAACATGATAGATGTCTAGAGAACTGTTTTTACTCAATGATGTATGCTTTTAGGCTAAGGACCTAAACGATGAAATCATACGGATGTTAAGAGTATACATTCTTGTTTAGTCCCTAGTCAGTTGTTATTGTGTAAATAACCATAGACATCAATAACACTAAAGACTAGATTGTGTGTTGGTTGATGAAAAAATCTAATTAGTCATGATATAGTGATATCAAACCAAGCACATAAGTACTTGCTACAGAACAAGTGTACCAGACAGATCCACCATGAGAGTGACACATGGAACCATAATTTGGTAGTCACAATCAACTCTCACAGTGATGGTGGTGAGTGTGATCCTTTGACCTAAAATCACTACACTCAACACATGTCGTCGGATACACTTTGACATCATAAAACACAGTCCTGAAACAAGGGTTGTTATAAAGGTGATGATTGGGTGACTTTGACACATGGGGATTTTGAGGGGTGAGTGATAGATATGGGATTTGTCCCTCCTAAGGGAGTTTGATGTCCATCTCCACTTGATTAATAGGATTGAGAAAGGCATGTGCATGCATGTGTGAATCAATATGTGATATGGATGTCACACACATCTCACCCAATCTGCTCTGAGATCAAGGAAATGGATGAACATTGAAAGGATGACTGTACCATGCCTTGAGTTCATTCAGAACATTAGTGACAAAAGGAATTATACATTCAATGTAACACCATTCACGGATTGTAGGATTGAAAGTTGTTCTCCAACTTTCTATTTCACTTGGGTAGCACTGATGTGTGACTAGGCACCACTCTTTGCTTGTGAAGTCATAAGTGTTATGGACTTTCATTGCCAATGTGAAATGGACCTCTAGGGTCACACACACTGGGACATGTTCCTCGAAGAAGAGTTTCTCCATAAATCTTGTTTGGATTGATTACTAAAGGAGTTTAGTAGTTCAATTAAACACCAAATTAATTGATAGCTCAAAATCATGGTATTCAAGGTGTTGGATCAAATGATTAGAGTATCAGATTGATTGAAACTACGATTGACTGATCTACTGCCCCAACCGATCGGCTCATGTAGATGAACTAATCATCTTAGGCTAGTGAGCCGAGCGACTCAGGTCCATGAACCAATCGGTTCACATAGTTGAACTGGTCCGGTGACCAACTGAGTTTGTTTCACTTGTTAAATTTGATTTGGACAAGGACTAATATATAATTAGTTGGAAACAAACATGGAAAGTCAATTTGAGTTGGTCCAGGAGCATTAACCGATCGGATCAAGCATGAACCAATTGGATCAGATGCCCCAAACGATCAGTTCAGGTGTGAACTGATAGGCTGAGGTCACCAATCGACCGTTTCCTACTTGAAATAATCGGTTCAACTGGCACAATTTTTCAAATTTTGTAGAAAATTTCGAACCCTTCGACTCCTGCTTTAATCCTGCATTGCCCGGGGTAGAGAACCATGTCCCATGACCCTCCTATATATAGGGGTATTGGGGGCTTCTCTAACAGTACAACTCAGAACACCAATTGCTCTATAAAGTTGTCGTTCTGTCTGGTTGTGGTAACCAGGAGAGCCCAAGAAAGTGCTACCCGATAAGAGAGGAACAACAAGGGAAAGACAACTGTAGAAAAACAACTCGTGGAAGGAGAGTGTGTCAGTGACTAGTACTCTAACAGGAGGGTCGACTCCTTCCGGTGCCTTGTGCGACAAGACGATCAGAGTTCTAGGTGGTCCGTGTGGACTACTACAGAGGCGGGAGACTTCTGCTACTCGGAGGACAGTTGTCAATCCAGACAATCCCTGTGAGACCAGGAGCTACACATACACCATCCAAGACTGGAGGTGAAGTGTAACGACCCGCACTTTTGAGTGTCTAAAAGACCTTAAAGTCGCAGATCGTTATTCATAATTTCCAGGATCAGATTCATGAAATAATACAAAATAGTAAACAATTTCCATTAATGATCAAATATTTACATGTTTAGATAAAAAGCTCCTCTAAGGAGTTACATAACTTTTAAACATAATCAACTTTTACATATGTGAAGATATACCATTAAAACTAAACCTTCATGATTAAATTGTAGTGTCTTCAAGATCTTTATCTGTACCCTCATGTCCACGAATCAAGTATACTTGATACCTAAAACGCCGACAAACAAATACGCGATCAGTATATTTCTATACTGGTACGTGGATTCAAACAATAATCACAAGTACAGATATAAGCAAACATCTTTATCTTGCATGTAAGAATATAAACTTATTTTCATATTCTAACCCTTATCTGGTCTACTACCTCAGGTGTAATCACTGTCCCTCCAGGGCTCGTGTGCATTACCCTTAAAATCAGTATAACCCAGGGTTCAGAATACTATTATTTACTTTACATGATACTCATATGCACTTTATAGTTTGCAAGAACTAAATAAACAAGCAAGCAGTTTATTTGTCGTTCAATGTCATCGAGAAACATCGGCAATCTCGGAATTCGATACATGTATTCATAAGCGTAACCACGTACCTTATGTCATCACAGAAACCATGCAGATCTAGCATGTACTTTAAGAATGCATCCAAACATCCAATCAACCAACCATGTAATCAACCAATATCTGAAACAAAGCATACTATGTGTGTGTCACCATGTATTCACACTACTTTAATTAGATCTAGATTCTCTCCTAAACTAGGGTTTAGGGCTATCTTGTGTTTGGAACTGATATTAGGGATACCAACCCTAATTCTATCATATCATGGTTTCTCAGATTACAAATCTAGTTATGCATATTAGGTGAAACCCTAATCTTCAACTTAATCATATTTAACTATTCATGACATCTAGGTTACATTATCAGCATTAGATCATAGCAAGATGTCCACATTGGTTTTAAACACCCTAAATAACATGAATAAGATTTCTAATCTAGAATCATCCATTATTCGTCATTATCAAGGATTTCTTCATCATACAGGTCTAGATCAGGTATTAGCTTAACACAACTAATTCTAATCAATTAAACATCATATTAACCTAAATCTAGGCTTTCCTTTACATTAAACACATTAGAACATGTGTTGTACATACTTTTAGAACAGGAAGCATAACTAGACTCTCCAAATATTTTATTTGGATTCTACGTGTTCCACTGATCAATTTTCATATATTATATGTTGCAATCTGAGTTATAATTAATTAGCTATAATTATTTCAAGTTAATACTTAATCTAACCAATAGTAGAGTGCCACATAGGCAAATTACCTCTCATACGCTGATCTCTCGCATGAGCCTCATTTATGATGAAAAGACTTGGATGCCCTTGTTCTGTGAGTCAAATATTCATGTGACGAAGGGGCAATCTGGTCAATTGATTTTATTCATCTTTCTCCTCTCCGCGTGAGACCAACTCGGCTGCCGTTGTCTGTCCCCGCTCGATGCCTCGCGCGTTGTACCTCACACATGTGCATCGTCACCGGAGTTCAAGCCGCACCATCCTCGGGCCCAACCCCCTCGTCCTCCTTCTTCCTCATCACATGGCCGTCGACCAGACTCCTTCGTCTTGGTCTTATCTCATCCCGCACACATCCACGCCTATCCGAACTGGCGTTGCCCCGATGCAGACTCTAGACTACATGCCTCTTATTTCCTTCATCGTTGTAGGTCCGCTCCAACCTGGCGCTGCGACCAGCTCCATCCTCAGGTCCGATCCTTGTGTGCTGCTCACCTCTGGCTCCTCAAACCGTACTCCTTCCTCCATCCATTTCAGTGGTTCTTCACACGCTGGTCGATGCCTCTGTGCAGTCTACTCCGGCGAGGATATGGCTCAGCCAGCATCTCCTGCCATCTCCCTTTGACCTCCTTCTACAACCACCAATCATGTGGTGGCGTAAAGACTGCCCAGGCTCCAGGAAGTTGGGTATTCTTCCTCCTCGTGCACCACCCTCGCTACAGCCGCAAGGAAGGCTTCTCCTTTCTCAAATCTTCTCCTGCGGCAGACCCTGTTCCGTCCCCTGCAGCTGCTCCTTCTCGCGACGGTGTCGTCTGTTGCAACAACCACCTTAGCCTTCAACGACTCGGCCCTGGCTTGTCCAGGCGGGGACCTTTCCGCAAAGGGGTGATGCACCAGCACTTCAGAGACACCCACAACAGCCGCCGCCATCGTCGCCAAATCTGTGGCTTTCGTGGTGGTTGCGATGTTTCTTACCAGGCCGATAATTATAGAGCAAGTTCTCGATTGCATGGAGGGGTCAGGGATGGTTGATTATCATGAGATTACGAGGAGGGATGAGGGTCTGTTGTGCACCCCTCAAGTAGTGGGGAAAACATGTATATATATACACACGTATAGACTCGTAGTATAGGAAACGTAGGCACGAAGGGATTAGATAAGGCCCACAATATTTTCCTTTTAACAACAATCATCCCCGCATGATAACTTATTAAGTCCTTTCCAAAGGTGTCCCTTTTATTCTATAATTCCATGCGAACTAGGAAAGATATATTCTTTCTCCTTATTTTTCTCTTCTATAATGGAATTGCTTATATTCAATATTGGCTATGGGCCACGATTTCTTGATATGGAAAAAGTTTCTATTCTCATAATACTTGACCACATATTCCTCTCAATAAACTCCCTTTAGGATTCTGTTTCCTTTTCTCATTATCTTTATGTATCAAACTTCTCCTTTCCTTTAAACCATATTTCCTATTTCTCTTAGGAAACTTACATATCGTTCCTTTATTTGGCTTCCACGCAATAAATGGATAATCCTTTAATTAAATATCTAAGCCACATATTATCTTGGATTATCTTAGAAATCCTCTCATTATCTTAACTTGTAATTATCATTCAACATACCAAAAAGGCAACCCAAGGTAACACTATTTGGTATCCCAACCATGGTGTTTCCAATAATGGAAAGATAAGTATTATTTTAATTATCTAACACATTATTAACTTTATTCTCCTTTGGAAAACATTTATCAATATCATAACCCATTACTATATATTAATGCATGGATTCCTTTATCTATTTGTCTTGTGCCAAAAGCACTTGTGCGACAAAGGCAATTAACATTAGTATTCCACCAATAAAATCATTGAGGAATTATCAATTTAATTCATGCATCATATTTTATAGTTTAATTTTACCAAAATTTGAGGATATTACATTCACCCCTCCTTAAGAGGAATTTTGCCCTCAAAATTCAGGCCCACTAAGCCTAGGTAAAAGATACTCATCTTAGTTTCAAGTCTTAGGGTTAGCACCCCACTTAGACATCTTTAACACTTTTTCATTGTATATCAAATTTTTGTCTTATTACTAAGATTGGCACCTGAATCTAAATTCAAGTATATCTACATCTTTAGTATACACATCTTATCGTCACTTGATGATTTTGTTATTACTTGGTGATTTCTCTTTTCACCTAGGTTTCCAACCTATTATTCATTATTTACTCACAAGGTTGAGGTGACACCTCTAACCCTAGGTCACGTCATTACACATTAAATGTAGTATATTCGTCCTCATTATCTCAATAATTTTTTTTTCATAATTTGTGTCTATCCAATCTCCCTCCCTCATAATGAGATGCAATAAGCATTTGGCTGCAGTCCAAACACAAATTTCATTCCATTCCAAGAGTAGAGATGGTACATCTACATATTACCATTCAATTTCATGCATTAAGTTGAATCATACTCTATATGACTCTAAACTTACTTGTTCTTAATTTCACAACATTCTTATGTCCCATGAATCAAGTGTCCCTTTTCTTACTCTTAAGTTAGGGCACAACTTATCTCAAGTTTTTTTTTTCATGACTTCATTACATCTTTATATTTACATCTCATGTATCATTATGAGCCTTAGCCAAATCCTCGAGGTCTCTAGGGGTATAGGTACTTTTGGAGTGATCTCATCCTCATGCATCAAGGGAGTGTCTTTACATTCACCCTACTGGGCCACATGAACATCAAGTAGGTGGCCAACCTCCTGAGACATGGGCCTAGGGAAAACCAACTGTTACCTCCCGACCACTTGGTCATGTGCATTCAAGATTTATCAACTCCCAACCCATCGGTCCTATGTACCTCTAATACACCCTACTTGACCCTAGGATTGCTTTAGTACTCTACCCTCCCTAAGGGTTTCTTTTGAGATGTCACATCTTTTAAGCACCTTATTCTCTTATTTAATTCTTTAACCATAATTGCCTTCATATCTCTCTTTTGAGTACACATAATGCAGTGTTGTCCCATCATTGGGCTCGGGCCACCTTCCCTCCAGGGCTTGGTGCCATGTCGGTCTTCCCTCCTGGGCTTGACCTCTGTGATCTTCCCCTCCAGGGGCTTGATCCTAAACAACTGCATTGTGGACTTAGGCCACCTTCCCTCCTGGGCTTGGTGCCTGCCTGGTCTTCCCTCCTGGGCTTGACCATTTCATGACCTTCCCTCCTGGGCTTGGTCGTCCACTTAGGCCACCTTCCCTCCTGGGCTTGGTGCCTTACTGGTCTTCCCTCCTAGGCTTGACCAGCTGTGTCACTCAGAGTTGGCATCCTTGGGTTCAAAGAATTTAAGTGCTTTCATCATTTTTTTGTAATCTTTAACTCTTCACTCTTCTAGGTGAGGATTAAGGTTATCTCAATATTTAAATATGTTTATTCATTTACCTTTTAAGGGAAAGTCCTAGCCTAGGGTGCCTTCTTGGCTCATAGGAGGGGGTTAGGCTCTCTAGCCACAACCTGATCCCAAGATCTAAGGTTTTGCCTCCCTCATAGGTCATCTTTCCACTCTTTGGGTTGA
This sequence comes from Alisma plantago-aquatica, assembly GCA_963693085.1. Lineage (NCBI taxonomy): Eukaryota > Viridiplantae > Streptophyta > Magnoliopsida > Alismatales > Alismataceae > Alisma > Alisma plantago-aquatica. The sequence goes on from OY856410.1 coordinate 718,986,671, forward strand.
CCCACCCCAGGTTGGCACACTAACCCTAAAGGTTTCATGGATATCTTCTTTTCTTTTATGTCTAACATTTTTTTTCTTTCTTTTCATTAGGCATAACTTTTATCATCAACCCATGTTTACTCAATCTCTGGAATACCCCCTCATGGTCTCTGTTCATTCAATGAACTTGGGTCACCTTCCCTCCAGGGCTTGGTGCTACCTCGGCCTTCCCCTCCAGGGGCTTGGCCACCATCACTAAACTTCTAGAGACAACATGAGGAGTTTGAGTAAGTTATACTCAAACCTTTCATTTTCTGATGTATTCAACTATTGGGTTTTTATATCTCTTAAAACTTATCACATAAGTTTTATGCTCCTCATGCCCATATGCATGGGAGACTAGGTTACCTAAACCATCCCTTATCTTTCTTATTCGTGATTTCAAATTTTACATGGGCAGTGTCCCATACCACCACACCATGTTAATTACCAATTTTAAGTTTCACATGGGTAGTGTCCCATACCACCACACCATGTTGATTACTTATTTTAAATTTTCACATGGGCAGTGTCCCATACCACCACACCATGTTGATTACTGATTTTATATTTTTACATGGGTAGTGTCCCATACCACCACACCATGTTGATTACCGAGTTTATAATTTTATATGGGTAGTGTCCCATACCACCACACCATGTTGATTTACAATTTCAAGTTTCACATTTTACTTCTCTTATTAATATTTTCTTTTCAATGATTTTAAGCACGAGATGAGAAGTAGAGGAAAATGTGAGATGAGGAACTTCATTTTTTTTTTCTAAAATTTCTAAAGATAATTTGAAATTATATACTATTAAGTATTAATTGATGAATCTGTGCTCTGATACCAAATGTAACGACCCGCACTTTTGAGTGTCTAAAAGACCTTAAAGTCGCAGATCGTTATTCATAATTTCCAGGATCAGATTCATGAAATAATACAAAATAGTAAACAATTTCCATTAATGATCAAATATTTACATGTTTAGATAAAAAGCTCCTCTAAGGAGTTACATAACTTTTAAACAGAATTAACTTTTACATATGTGAAGATATACCATTAAAAATAAACCTTCATGATTAAACTGTAGTGTCTTCAAGATCTTTATCTGTACCCTCATGTCCACGAATCAAGTATACTTGATACCTAAAACGCCGACAAACAAATACGCGATCAGTATATTTCTATACTGGTACGTGGAATCAAACAATAATCACAAGTACAGATATAAGCAAACATCTTTATCTTGCATGTAAGAATATAAACTTATTTTCATATTCTAACCCTTATCTGGTCCACTACCTCAGGTGTAATCACTGTCCCTCTAGGGCTCGTGTGCATTACCCTTAAAATCAGTATAACCCAAGGTTCAGAATACTATTATTTACCTTACATGATACTCATATGCACTTTATAGTTTGCAAGAACTAAATAAACAAGCAAGCAGTTTATTTTTCGTTCAATGTCATCGAGAAACATCGGCAATCTCGGAATTCAATACATGTATTCATAAGCGTAACCACGTACCTTATGTCATCACAAAAACCATGCAGATCTAGCATGTACTTTAAGAATGCATCCAAACATCCAATCAACCAACCATGTAATCAACCAATATCTGAAACAAAGCATACTATGTGTGTGTCACCATGTATTCACACTACTTTAATTGGATCTAGATTCTCTCCTAAACTAGGGTTTAGGGCTATCTTGTGTTTGGAACTGATATTAGGGATACCAACCCTAATTCTATCATATCATGGTTTCTCAGATTACAAATCTAGTTATGCATATTAGGTGAAACCCTAATCTTCAACTTAAGCATATTAAACTATTCATGACATCTAGGTTACATTATCAGCATTAGATCATAGCAAGATATCCACATTGGTTTTAAACACCCTAAATAACATGAATAAGATTTCTAATCTAGAATCATCTATTATTCGTCATTATCAAGGATTTCTTCATCATACATGTCTAGATCAGGTATTAGCTTAACACAACTAATTCTAATCAATTAAACATCATATTAACCTAAATCTAGGCTTTCCTTTACATTAAACACATTAGAACATGTGTTGTACATACTTTTAGAACAGGAAGCATAACTAGACTCTCCAAATATTTTATTTGGATTCTACGTGTTCCACTGATCAATTTTCATATATTATATGTTGCAATCTGAGTTATAATTAATTAGCTATAATTATTTCAAGTTAATACTTAATCTAACCAATAGTAGAGTGCCACATAGGCAAATTACCTCTCATACGCTGATCTCTCACGTGAGCCTCATTTATGATGAAAAGACTTGGATGCCCTTGTTCTGTGAGTCAAATATTCATGTGACGAAGGGGAAATCTGGTCAATTGATTTTATTCATCTTTCTCCTCTCCGCGTGAGACCAACTCGGTCGCCGTTGTCTGTCCCCGCTCGATGCCTCGTGCGACGTACCTCACACATGTGCATCGTCACCGGAGTTCAAGCCGCACCATCCTCGGGCCCAAACCCCTCGTCCTCCTTCTTCCTCATCACAGGGCCATCGACCAGACTCCTTCGTCTTGGTCTTATCTCGTCCCGCACACATCCACGCCTATCCGAACTGGCGTTGCCCCGATGCAGACTCTAGACTACATGCCTCTTATTTCCTTCATCGTTGTACGTCCGCTCCAACCTGGCGCTGTGACCAGCTCCATCCTCATGTCCGATCCTTGTGTGCTGCTCACCTCTGGCTCCTCAAACCGTACTCCTTCCTTCATCCATTTCAGTGGTTCTTCACACGCTGGTCGATGCCTCTGTGCAGTCTACTCCGGCGAGGATATGGCTCAGCCAGCATCTCCTGCCATCTCCCTTTGACCTCCTTCTATAACCACCAATCATGTGGTGGCGTAAAGACTGCCCAGGCTCCAGGAAGTTGGGTACTCTTCCTCCTCGTGCACCACCCTCGCTACAGCCGCAAGGAAGGCTTCTCCTTTCTCAAATCTTCTCCTGCGGAAGACCCGATTCCGTCCCCTACAACTGCTCCTTCTCGCGACGGTGTCGTCTGTTGCAACAACCACCTTAGCCTTCAACGACTCGGCCCTGGCTTGTCCAGGCGGGGACCTTTCCGCAAAGGGGCGATGCACCAGCACTTCAGAGACACCCACAACAGCCGCCGTCGTCGTCGCCAAATCTGTGGCTTTCGTGGTGGTTGCGATGTTTCTTACCAGGCCGATAATTATAGAGCAAGTTCTCGATTGCATGGAGGGGTCAGGGATGGTTGATTATCATGAGATTATGAGGAGGGATGAGGGTCTGTTGTGCACCCCTCAAGTAGTGGGGAAAACATGTATATATATACACACGTATAGACTCGTAGTATAGGAAACGTAGGCACGAAGGGATTAGATAAGTCCCATGATATTTTCCTTTTAACAACAATCATCCCCGCATGATAACTTATTAAGTCCTTTCCAAAGGTGTCCCTTTTATTCTATAATTCCATGCGAACTAGGAAAGATATATTCTTTCTCCTTATCTTTCTCTTCTATAATGGAATTGCTTATATTCAATATTGGCTATGGGCCACGATTTCTTGATATGGAAAAAGTTTCTATTCTCATAATACTTGACCACATATTCCTCTCAATAAACTCCCTTTAGGATTCCATTTCCTTTTCTCATTAACCTTATGTATCAAACTTCTCCTTTCCTTTAAACCATATTTCCTATTTCTCTTAGGAAACTTACATATCGTTCCTTTATTTGGCTTCCACGCAATAAGTGGATAATCCTTTAATTAAATATCTAAGCCACATATTATCTTGGATTATCTTAGAAATCCTCTCATTATCTTAACTTGTAATTATCATTCAACATACCAATAAGGCAACCCAAGGTAACACTATTTGGTATCCCAACCATGGTGTTTCCAATAATGGAAAGATAAGTATTATTTTAATTATCTAACACATTATTAACTGTATTCTCCTTTGGGAAACATTTATCAATATCAGAACTCATTACTATATATTAATGCATGGATTCCTTTATCTATTTGTCTTGTGCCAAAAGCACTTGTGCGACAAAGGCAATTAACATTAGTATTCCACCAATAAAATCATTGAGGAATTATCAATTTAATTCATGCATCATATTTTATAGTTTAATTTTACCAAAATTTGAGGATATTACATGAAGACCATGCAAGCCACGAGGTAGTGTCTCCGAGCAACCCTCAGGACAAGGTATGTCTCTACAAACCATCTTTCCTAGTGTATAGATGTTGACACGATTCCTGAGTTTTGTGTTTTGGGAGAATTTTTTTTTGTTTCCCCTGCCTTCTCTGCCTCCCCTAAAACCCAACAGTGGTATTAGAGCCACATCAACTACTCGATACTTTAGGATTATCGATATGATCAATTTTGGTTTATTGTCTTTATTTATTGCATACGATGTGAATAAAATTGGCTTTATGCATGTCCAATCCTAAATCCACAAATCCTAATATACATATATGATATGTAATATGAATGCACTCGATACACGTCTCCCTTAAACAAGTTTTGTGGTGGATGTATAGCGTGGTTATGGCCAATAAACCCTAATTCTGTGTATGGTTGAATGTGGATGCTTGCATCTTGGTCTGTGCATCGATTCCCTATCTCCTATTCCTGATGTAACTCGAGATTTCTTTCCTACCTTTGCTCCCTTTGAATGTAACTTGAGGTTTCCTTTTTCAAATGTAAAATAAGATAGATATTTTATTTCCTGTTATGTCAAATAATGACGGACAACCTGACGACGACAGACGGTCGGTTCAAGTTGTGAACCGATCGGTTGGCATTCTTGACGACTGGTTCGAGGAGTGAGACGAGGGTTGGTGACCTGAGGAGATGCATGAAGACCAGTGAACCGATTGGCTGGAGGCACCAGTCGATCGGCTGGTGGCACCCAACCGACCAGTCTGATGGTGAGCTGATCAATCATGGAGATGAGTTGATCAAACCCAGAAAGGCAAAGCACGTTGTTCATCTTGTACAAGTTGCATGTGATGTAGACCTAGATGACCGTGATTCCTCTTGGATCGAGGAATCACATTAGGATGGCCATAATTATTACTTTTATCATTTCACATGTTTTCTGTGGGATATAACATGTATATGATACTTACTATATTGTGGTGATTGGATATATATATGTACCTATAAAAACCAAATCCCTCATCTAAATATTAATTCTTTCACACCTTCCATTAGCGACACACATAAAAAACTCAATCAACCAAGTGTAGGCTATGCCAAAGCATGGTGTGATGTCTATCTCGTAGAAATGTGAAGGGTAAACATGTAGGTTTTGTCAAAGCAGGGTGCATGTTTACCGTGTCGGCTTTTGGGATAGACTTAACTGGTGATTCTTAGAGCGTCTAAGCCTAGAGGCACAGAATGTTCATGGAAAGGTGTTGCACATGTTCATTCATCAAGAGTTGCATATGATTCAATTGACATGATGGCCTATCTAAATAGTCAAGTTGTGGGCAATCAGCCAAAGCTGACTCATGACTTGATGAAATAAGGATCTACCCACTAGAAGATTATGTGCTGCAATCTTCCAAATTGATGGTGAGGGCTGTCAATTTGAATCAAAATAGTGGGAGCAATAATTAATTAAAGGCATAATAACTATCATTAAATTTTACTCAAATCAAAATGAAATTTTGACAAATACAATTTTCTCTTGTAGAATGGCAAAAGAATCATCTTTTAAAATGGGCAAATTAATTGAGAATAAATTCCATAACTAGTTGGGGATGATGAGAAATGTTCTGCACCATCCAAAGATGTCGGTGACCTTTGAGTCCACTCTATGTACGCTTAAGGCATTGTTTGAGACAAGTGAGAAGATGGATAGTTCATTGATAGATATCAATGGAATGAAGTATTAGGACATAGGTAAGGGAGAGAAGGGTTCTCTCACCAAACCAAATTCTTTTGCACTCAAAACATGGAGAGGATGGAAGGAACGATGGAAGAAGAAGCGAGAGATAGAGATCTCTACTTTTGGTGCATACATGTTAGAGATTAACTTTACTACTTCTTTGTCATGGGTACTTGATACCAGATGTGGATCTGACGTGGTTGAACTACATGTTGCCAATGGGGCAAGAGTTTCCGCCAGTGCCATAGGAACCTATGAGTTAACTCTACCTAGTGGGCTAATAATAGAGTTGAAGAACTACTATTATGTACCTACCATAAATAGGAATATCATTTCCGTCTATTATTTGGACAAGGATGGTTTTGAATTTCTTATTAAGAATGGAAAGTGTTCCATTTCAAAAGATGGGATCTTTTATGGCAGTGCCCCAATGTCTTATGGTCTATACTTGATAGATCTAGAGACAAGTGTATACAGCATAAACACCAAAAGGCAAAAGCTCAAATAAAGCATATCTTTGGCAATGTCATCTAGGGAACATAAATGAGAAGCGCATTTCTAGACTCCATAAAGATGGTTATATAGACTCTTTTGATTATGAACCAATAGAGACATGTGAATATTTTTTGTTGGGCAAGATGAACAAGACTCCCTTTTCAGGTAAAACTGAGAGAGATAGTGATCTATTAGGACTCATACATACTGATGTATGTGGGCCTTTTAGAACTAATGCCAGAAATGGGTATAAGTACTTCATTACCTTCACTGATGACTTCAGTAGGTATGGATGTGTACCTGATGAAACATAAGTCAGAAACCCTTGAAAGGTTCAAGGATTTCATGAATGAAGTACAGAACCAACTTGGTAAAAGTATTAAAGCACTTCGATTCGATCGAAGTGGAGAATACTTAAGCCAAGAGTTTGAGGACCTTCTGTGAGCCTGTGGTATTGTATCACAATGGACTCCGCCTGGAACACCACAACATAACGATGTGTCTGAAAGAAGGAATCAAACCTTACTTGATATGGTGCGATCAATGATGAGTTTTTCTCATCTTCCAATTTCTGTCTGGGGTCATGCTCTTGAAACCGCAGCGTTTACACTTAACCGAGTATCATCTAAATCGGTTCAAAAGACACCATATGAGATATGGACTGGGAAGCATCCCAATATGTCTTTTATGAGGATTTGGGGGTGTGAGGCATATGTCAAGAAAATGTTTCCTGACAAGCTAGGCCCTAGATCTGATAAATGCTATTTTGTTGGATATCCTAAGGAGACCAAGGAATATTACTTATACCACCCAACTGACAATAAAGTGGTTGTTGCCAGGGATGATGTGTTCCTAGAAAAGGAATTTATTTCTAAAGGAAGCAGTGGGAGGAAAATAGAGCTTGAAGAGGTTCAAGCCCAACAAGAAAATATTGAACCAGTAGATGTACAAGAGGAACATAGAGATTCATGAGGTGTTGTGGAATCTCAGTCTCCTCAAGTAATACAAGGACCTCATAGATCTAGTAGGACATGCTTTGAACCTAAGAGGTTTGGATACCTTGTGACTCAGGAAGGCGGTGAGTTGATCATAGATAATGATCCAACTACCTAACTAGAGGCTATGGAGGGACCAGATTCTGAGAAATGGCTTGAGGCCATGAAATCCGAGATGGAATCCATGTTTTCCAACAAAGTATGGACTTTGGTGGAACCACCAGAAGGGGTAAAACCCATAGGGTGCAAGTGAGTCTTCAAGAAGAAGACCGACATGGATGGCAATTTGCAAACTTTTAAAGGCAGTTTGGTTGCAAAGGGTTTCTGACAAGTTCAAGGTGTTGACTATGATGAAACGTTTTCTCCAGTTGCCATGGTTAAGTCCATCAGGATCATGATTGCTAATGCGGCTTACTATGACTATGAGATTTGGCAAATGGATGTTAAAAGTGCATTCCTTAATGGGAATATAAATGAGTATGTGTACATGACACAACCTGAAGGTTTTTTAGATCCAACGAATGCCAATAAAGTTTGTAAGCTACAAAGGTCAATCTATGGATTTAAGCAAGCATCTCAGAGTTGGAATCTTCAATTTTATGAGGAATTCAAAGTGTTTGGCTTTATTCAAAATGAAGATGAACCTTGTGTGTACAAGAAGGTTAGTGGGAGCATGACCACATTCCTGATATTGTATGTGGATGACATACTATTGATGGGGAATGATGTCTTAGCTTTACAGAATGTAAAGACATGGCTTGGGAATACTTTCTCAATGAAGGACTTAGGAGAAGCATCCTACATTCTAGGTATTAATATCTATAGAGATAGATCTAAAACACTTCTCAGACTCAGTCAAAGCACGTACATTGACAAAGTGTTGAAGCGGTTCAACATGGAGAACTCAAAGAGAGGCAGCATCCCCATGCTACATGGAGTCACCATCTCTAGAGCTCAATGTCCCCAATCTTGTGAAGAGAGGGAGCGTATGAATGGGATCCCATATGCATCAACCATCAAATCCATCATGCACGCTATGTTGTGCACACACCCAAATGTCTCGTATGCCCTCAGCATGACGATTAGGTACTAGTCAGATCCCAGGGATGCTCACTGGACATCCGTAAAGAACATCCTGAAGTACTTGCGAAGGACTAAGGATCAGTTCGTTATATACAACGGCGAGGAAAAACTGGTTGTAAGAGGTTACACCAATGCAAGCTGCCAAACTGACAAAGATGATTACAGATCGCAATCAAGATTTGCATTTTGCCTAAACAATGGAGTCGTGAGATAGAAGGGTTCCAAGCAAGAAACATTTGTTTATTCTACTACAGAGGCTAAGTATATTGCTGCTTCACATGTAGTAAAGGAGGTTGTGTGGATTAGGAAGTTCATCATTGAACTTGGTGTAATTTCCAGTATCTGTGATGCAATTGAGCTTTATTGTGACAATAATGGAGCTATTTCTCAAGTTAAGGAACCCAGATCACATCAGCAGTCCAAGCACATACTGAGGCACTTCCATCTCATACGATAGATCGTACAATGAGGAGATGTGAAGATTTGCAAAGTACCAACTAAAGAAAACATAGCTGATCCACTGACGAAAGCCTTTTCTCAGTAGAAGCATGATGGTCATGCTAGGTCACAAGGACTGAGGTTCCTAGGTGACTGGCTCTAAGTGTAAGTGGGAGTCTGTTGGTATGTATGCCCATAGAGAAAGTCACGAGATTATTGTAATGGGATACTCAGTAAATGATTTGAATAATAAAGGCAATTTCAAATCTATATGTTTTAACTATTTCTGAGATGATAGTGTAACATGATAGATGTCTAGAGAATTATTTTTACTCAATGACGTATGCTTTTAGGTTAAGGACCTAAACGATGAGATTATACAGATGTTAAGAGTATACATTCATGCTTAGTCCCTAGTCAGTTATTATTGTGGAAATAACCATAGACATCAATAACACTAAAGACAAGATTGTGTGTTGGTTGATGATATAATCTCATTAGTCATGATATAGTGATATCAAACCAAGCACATAGGTACTTGTTAGAGAACAAGTGTACCAGACAAACCCACCATGATAGTGACACATGGAACCACAATTTGGTAGTCACAGTCAGCTCTCACAGTGATGGTGGTGAGTGTGATTCTTTGACCTAAAATCACTACACTCAACATATGTCATTGGGTACACTTTGACATCATCAAACGTTGTCCTGAAACATGGTTTGTTATAAAGGTGTTGATTGGGTGACTTTGACACATGGGGGTTTTGAGGGGTGAGTGATAGATATGGGATTTGTCCCTCCTAAGGGAGTTTGATGTCCATGGCAACTTGATAAGTAGGATTAAGAAAGGCAAGCACATGCATGTGTGAATCAATATGTGATATTGATGTCACACACATCTCATCCAGTCTTTTCTGAGATCAAGGAAATGGATGAACGTTGAAAGGATGATTGTACCATGCCTTGAGTTCATTCAAGACATTAGTGACAAAGGAATTATACATTCAATGTAACAACATTCACAGATTGTAGGATTGAAAGTTGTTCTCCAACTTTCTATTTCACTTGGGTAGCACTCATGTATGACCAGGAACCGCTCTTTGCTTGTGAAGTCATAAGTGTTATGGACTTTCACTGCCAATGTGAAATGGACCAGCAGGGTCACACACACTAGGACATGTTCCTGGAAGAGGAATTTCTCCATAAATCTTGTTTGGATTGATTACTAAAGGAGTTTAGTAGTTCAATTAAACACCCAATCGATTGATAATTCAAAATCATGGTATTCAAGGTGTTGGATCAAATGATTAGAGTATCAGATTGATTGAGACTACGGTTGACTAATCTGCTACCCCAACCGATCGACTCATGTAGATAAACCGATCGACTCAGGCTGGTGATTCGAGCGGCTCAGGTAAATGAACCGATCGGTTCACATAGTTGAACTGGTCGGGTGACCAATCGAGTTCATTTCACTTGTCAAATTTGATTTGGAGAAGAACTAATATATAATTAGTTGGAAACAAACATGGAAAGTCAATTCGAGTTGGACCAAGAGCATGAACTGATCGAATCAAGCATGAACTGATTAGCTCATATGCCCCAAATGATTGGTCAGGTGTGAACCGATCGGCTGAGGTCACCATCCGGCCGTTTTGTGCTTGAAACGATCGGTTCAACTGGCACAGTTTGTCAGATTTTGTGGAAAATCTTGAACCTTTCTACTCCTACTATAATCCCTCATTGCCCGGGGTAGAGAACCTTGTCCCATGACCCTCCTATATATAGGGGTATTGGGGCCATCTATGACAATACAATTCAGAATACCAGTTGCTCTGTAAATTCATCATTGTCTCTGGTTGTGGTAACCAGGAGAGCCCGAGCAAGTGCTACCCGATAAGGGAGGCATAATAAGGGAAAGACAACTGCAAAAAAGTGACTGGTGGTAGGAGAGTGTGTCAGTGACTAGTACGCTGACAGGAGGATGCGACTACTTCCAGTGCCTTGTGCGACAAGGCGATCGGAGTTCCAGGTGGTCCGTGTGGACTATCACAGAGGCGGGAGACTTCTACCGCTCGGAGGACAGTTGTCAATCCTGACAATCCCGGTGAGACCAGGAGCTGCACAAACACCGTCCAAGATCGAAGGTGAAGACTGTGCAAGCCGCGAGATAACGTCTCCGAGCAAGCCTCGGGACAAGGTATGTCTCTACAAACCATCTTTCCTATTATATAGACGTTGATGTGATTCCTGAGTTCTGGGTTTTGGGAGAATTTTTTTTGTTTCTGTTGCCTTCTCTGCCTCCCCTAAAACCCAACATTGCTAGCAACATCCACTGATTTTAGGTTTGAAATCTCTCCATGTCAGTGCCATTCTGTATAGCCTTATACAATCCCTTTGCACATGACATGACTTTTGATATCTTCACCAGTGTTGACTTTCATGTTGTTACCGTAATGCCTACATAGACAGTAGAACCTATCTCTAGGTTTTTTCCTATGTTCCTCGACAAATCTAATAAACTAATCAAGACTAAAAATAAACTCTGGGGTGCAATGATTTGGAATGGACATCAGTGATCTGTCCATTCTATGATCAAAGAGAAAACAAGTATATATTAGAACAAGATTGGGGTCTATCGTTAAAAGATTAGAGTTTATGGTTAAAATTTTAAGGTTTAAGGTCTTATATATAATAAATGTGTACCACCTATCCCATTCTTGAACACCTAATCTCACTAGTAAGTGTATAATGTGTATTGGGTTTTCAAAAAAAATCGACAACATTTCCCCACTATTCTCCAAGTACATATGTACTTAGAGAATAAACAGGGAAATGTTGTTGAAATTTTTTTGAAAACCCCATCTTAAGTGAGATTAGGTATTCAAGAACAGTCTCAAACCGGGGACTATTCAAGATTTACTCCTAATGAGTAAATCTTGGGGGGGGGTTTCTAGGCCAAAAAAATAGAACACCAGTCCCTTGCTCACAACCCCATTCAACACACAATTTTCTTATAAAAACACTTGTGGACAGCCATAACAACATAGCAAAAAACTCAACATGTCACAACAGAAACATGTCCTTTACCTAATATACAGATATTTGTAACCAAACTCATTTGGAAGATCATTCACATTGTTTCCTGCAAGAACATCATGATCTCCCCATACCTCATCCAGGCTCGTCATCATATGTGTGATACATAAGCTTAATACAACATTATTTAAAAGGCACGATGTTCATGTGACATCAACTTAGTGTTACAACAACATAGAGAGAGAAAGTACTCTATCATTATAATAATCACACAAGAGACTATGTACCATCATCTCTTACTTGTACTAGGGTTAGGTTAAGAATTATGAGATGAATTTGGTCAAGCATTGTCATCATGTATAGAGTCAACAACACATGATGAACATATAGTCCAGTAATCTACATCAACCGTTCAGATTTGGGGCTCAGGATGTGTGGGGGAGTGTTAATAATCGTGAAGAAGATAATAGGCGCAGAAGAAGAAGAGGAGGAAGAAGGGTACCTTTTGAGGAAGAAGATGGGCGACGGGGGCGTCGGCGAGCAGGGAGCAGGGACCGACGGCGGCGGTGAGCAGGGAGTAGGGAGAAGGGAGCGGCGGCGGCGAGCAGGCAAGCAGGGAGCGGCGGCGGCAAGCAGGCAAGCAGGGAGCGGCGGCGACGGCGAGAAGGGAGCAGGGAGCAGGGGAATAAGGGGGAGGGAGCGATGGGATCGTGAGACCTGAGCTCAATCAGGAATGAAATAGAGAAAGGGGAAGAGTCTGATTTGCACATGTGCTATTAAGTTAACAATAGACGTCGGTTATTAAAGAAAACCGACGCTTAAAATAAAAGGTGTCTAGAAAAACTGACGTCTATCTACATGTGCCAACAAAAAAATTGTTCTGGAATTATGACCAGAGTAATCAGTTGTCGTTGAAAACTGACGCCAAAGGGGGTGAAAATTTTCGTGGAGACAGCGCGTGAAAACACATCGGCGTCGGTTATTGCAAGCAAACTGACGATAAAAATGGATCCAATTTCTGTCTCGCGAAAAACCTTTATTCGTCGATTATTTTGTCAACAACCGACGTCGTATGTTAAATTTTGGAGGTAATTTTTTTCACTGGAAAATTTGGATTTGATGGTCGATTTTAGGCGTCGGTTGCTTATTGAGGAACCGACGCTAAATAAAAAGTAATACCCGTGTCTGGCCGCTCTTACCAGATAGATGTCGGTTTGTATATTCAACCGACGTACATGTGAATGTGAATGTGAAGTTATAAACCATTTCTGTAGTAGTGGGTGGAGAATAAAGCAAGAACCTATACCTGTTCACGATTAACTCCTTGCAGGACCGTATTGGTTCGTGGACGCATAGAACTTTGTCCTTGGCTAGCAGAGTCACATTAGCAAAATCAGTCCTAAATTCCATCCTGAGTTACCTGATGCAATCCACGCACCTACATGTGGGGTATGCGATCAAATTGACAAAATAACCCGTAACTTCATCTGGGGCAGCCGTTCGGGTGAGAACAAGATGTCACCAGTTGCATGGAGGAAAGTGACTGCAAATCCCAGGCACGGTGGCTTGGGAATCAAGCAAGCGCGATCCCAGAATGAGGGAATGCTGTTCCGCAATGTCTGGGACTTTTTCACTGATCACTCAGTGCTGTGGGTGCGAGCTATGTCAGCAAAATACCTAAACAAGACAGATGAAGGGAGAAATACGGGATCAAGAATGTGGAAATTCATCCTCGTGAGAAAAGGAAAATTCAAAGAATACGCGGCTCGTGTTATGATCTCCGGTACGTCTACTTCGGCGTGGAATGATAAATGGGTGCAAGCCAAGCACTATCCCTTGTTACTTCATCCTATTCCAGAGGAGCTGCTAGACCTGACAGTGTCCTCAATGGCGCAAGATGGAAAATGGGACGCGGGATTTCATTCGACACTGGTTCCAGCCGGAAACGGCGGACAGGATACTAGATATGTTACCTCCACGCGGAGCAGCATGCCCAGATGGGTGGTGCTTCACATTGGACCACAGGGGGCAATTCAAAACAAAAGTATATATATGACAGCCTAATAAGGGACCAGACGATGAGAACTCCTGGCAAATGGCACAGGCTGTGGAAACTACAGGCACCGATGATAATAAAATTGTTCATTTGGAAGGTGATGCATGATGCCTTAATGACAAATGTGAATCGTAAATGGAGGGGCTTCACCATTGATGCTAAATGCCCAAGATGCCATACAGCAGATGAAACCATCACCCATGCATTGCTGGAGTGCCCTGACATCAGAGGCGTATGGGATGAAATTTAGTCTAGATGGGGCATACAGAGATTGTCAAGACAACCTGCTCAACAGTACCTGGCATCTAATCTCCATGAATCACAAGGTCGGCTATTCAACCCCCTAATCGTAGCCATAGCTATGGATGGCATTTGGAGTAGAAGGAATGCCACCATCTTCGAAGGGAAATAGGTCAATCTTGGTGACCTACTACATTCGATCAGAGCATCATGGATCCATATCTCACAAGCTTTCCCGATAAGGCAGCACCCAACACCTTTGCCGGATAGGAGAACAACATGGTGGCCACCGCCAACTACGGGGTGGGCACTCAACGTAGATGCAGCCATTAATCTGAAAAAAGGGAGATCAGACACTAGCCATGTCATTCGGGACCACAAAGGAAGATGGATTAAAGGAGGGGGAGAAACTACTACATTTGTCGATGTGGTTGAGGCAGAGTTATCAGCTATAATGCGGGGAATGGAAACTCTGCTATCTGAAACGACCCCTGTGGAGATCAGGTTGGACAGCAATCTGGCAGTGCAATACTTGAACGAAAGATGATCTATCCCAGAGAAATACACCCTATATGGGAATCACTTCCGAAGACTGTGCACATTGAAAACTGATTTCAAACTTGTTACAATCATAGGGACATGAAAAAACTAGTTGATGTAATTCCTAAGGCTTTTGTGCATCATGACTCACAATGTAGTATCTGGTCACAGTGTCCTGAGACTCATGCAAATCTATATAGTGCAGAGCTTAGGCATGTGATATAACAAAGCAGTCTTTGTATTACCTCTTATATTCAATAAATCATGAGGTTTTAAAAAAAACATCATGAAGGTGTTATTGTTGTATCTCTAAATCTAAAGTGTAGTTATTGCAACGACCCCGTCTCCTGATAACCTCCAATTAAGGGAGACCAAGAGGTCAGAGTCGTTAACCTAATTTTCCGGATTAAAAGTTTGACAAATAATTAATAATAATTATTAAATTCTACCATGACTGTACTGAAAAGCTGGAATAAAATAAAACTTTACATACCTTTTAAAAACTTTGGATATCTAACTTCTATCTACAACTTCAAACTATTCTAACTAATCCTCCTTGCACTTTAATTCTTATTTTCACAATATGCCACTTTACTGTTTGTCCTTTTTAATATTGTACCTAAAACAGCGACAAACAAAACGTCGGTCAGCATAAATGAATATGTCGATATATGGGGACAACTAAAATATCACACATAGGGCTAACAACCTAATTATCACAATCAAGTTAATTAACAATTCAATTTACGCTTTCATTGTGTCAAACTCCACCGCTTTTGTCCTAACCCTGGAATACCCCCATTAGAGTTTCTCTTTAGCCATTGATTTAAAGCCACCTTCTCCATCTTGAGCTTGGTGCTTGGGGTCACCCATCATGGTGCCCATTAGTCATGCAATAAAGAGTACCTTCTCTATCATGAGCTTGGTGTCTGGGGTCACCGCTCATTGTTCCCATGGGTCTTCCCTCTTGGGCTTGACCTCATTGTATCATCCATCATGGTGGCATGTAGGTGCGAGAATATACACTTATATCATAATTGTGGTAATAGTAGTTACTTTATGATTTACAAGTATGAACATCCAAACTGATTGGTTGCATTCAATGAGATCAATCATCCGAAAAACCTTCAGGAAACTAATATGATTAACCATAATTAACCACATACCTGATCCAGAGCAACTTGATGTCCAAGCAATAATGATAAAGAACAATCAAATAAGCAATCAACAATATCCTAAAATTAATGCAATACATACAAGTGTTATAGTTTATCTAAAACATTCTCAAGATTGACTTGGATTCCATCTTAGGCTTTCTAGGCCACTTTAGGGTTTTATTAAGGTTTTAGCCTCCATAATACTTTTATCACATTTCATGCTCTCTTAGTTCTCAAACCCTAACATCAACATCATAAGCCTACTTAAAAGTCAATTAATTCTATTATTCCCCTTTTCCACTAAAATTACCATCTTTATCCTTTTAAGTTATTTCAAGATAATTAGACTTAATTATCACTGTTAGTTTCTTTCGAATTCACAACTCATATTTCATTATAGTTCAATTCACTTATGAACTCTATTTATCGCTAATATCACATTAATCCACCAGGAAACCCTAAAACATTGTTTACTGGCTCATTTGAAGGGAAACAAACCTTGCATGTCTTTATGTGTGTGACATTATTAAAATACCAAAATGCCCTCAAGAGACATGATAGATTAGAACATCTCTATGGTAAAAATTATTAGTATAGTTAAAATTCTTTTTAGACAAACAACATGTGATAATCAGTTCTAGAGCCCAATCCACATATGTGAAATCCAATCCTAGCTACTAACAAAACTAGGAGACCACTTTGGTATATTCACGAGACCACATTGAGGTCAGAGAGATATACTCAAGTGGGATAGGAGAAGGACCCTCCCCATGGTTCATATCCATTAAAGGTAGAGGTGAAACTTCTCGATGAGCACACCAGAAGTGAGAACAATGAAAACTAACATTACACAATGGCTCACTGCCACTGATCAAGGGTAAACATATTGAATATTCATGAAAAGGAGGGATAGAACTTGAAATTGGGCAAGGGGTCGGTCATAAACTAAAACCCTAACCAAAATAGGGAAAACCTTAATACCTCAAAATAAACTAAATCATGGCAATAAAGAATTCTATGGGATCATCTGGAGTTGTTTCAATCATTTCCATGTCTCATGATGGTCACATATGTCAAAGAAAACTCACTACAATCACTTTGATCATTGAAGTTGATTGGATATACTAGGAACTAGCAAGGGCCTAGTGCATTTGAAAAGGGTGTAAAGTGGTGTTTTGGAGGTTCAGGGACATATTTATTGGAGTTTAGAAGATATTAGAGAAGAGGGTATGAGCCAAAAATAGGACAACGGAGAGAAGATGGCAAGGTGTGTTAGTGTTATATAGGTCGCAGTTAATATGGAACATTGACATCATGGTTTTAGGATGAATACGTGAAGCTAAAGAAGAAAGAATTGGAAGGTTTGGTGGAATGGAGAGAGAGAAAGATATGGAAGAGAGGTAAATATGATTGTGTTTGGTAAAATGGAAATAATGGAGTGAGAGAGAGAAGGTGGGAGTTATCTAATAAAATGGAGAGGGACATATGAAAAGGGAAACATACTTTGTTCATCATATCAGTGTTCCCAAAGTAGAAATAATGAATAAAAAATGCCACAGAGATAAATATTCACAATTTTATGTAAATCCATTGCATTAACTAAATTTGATTCATATTAGGGCGGATGATAGTTCATTTTCTTTCCTATTTTATTTTACCTATGAAGGGTTATCCAAGTAATACTAAATTTAAAACATAGACTAATTAAAGCATGTAGAACCCAAATTTGATATTAGTTCCCATTTGCGGTCCAACTATTACTTTATTTATTATCTTAGATATTATATTATATTTCTTTCCCTAATGAAATTATGGCCTCTATGATTATTCGTTTAAAGTAAAATCTTGAAACTAAACTATTTGAGATTTGATGAATCCAAATTGAACATCACTTTCTCATATTGAGATCATTAAATGGATCATAGAATGTATAAGGTTGTTTTAATATTATATAAATATAAGATATTATAATGTATATTGTGTTATAAAATTTGTAATTTATTAACATATACATATTTTTCACTCATGAGAAAAGTATGTCATATTTTATATTTCCATAAAACTTCCTCAATTATCCTCCATTCTATTTATTTCTATGTTTTATAGGTATTCACCACTTCATTTTCAAATGTATGTTAGTTTTTTCTATATTATGAATTCCATGCTTTATGGAAAACTAATATGAGAGATTTTGCATTTTCTCACTAGTTTCCACTTGTTATGACTTCTATCCATATATTTGATCACTTGTGCCCCAAGTGTAGAATAAATATAAGTAGTACGTCTTTTATGATCAAGAGTCAGGTATTACAGTCACTCCTATGGGAGTTACATTATTTATTTTGTTATTGGCAAGTTTTATTATAAAATCCTCATACTCTTTGATGTCACTCTTTAAACCAAATATCTAGCCTAATTTACTTGTTACAACTTTCTTTGCCATTGTAAAAATATTTTTGTAACACATACTTTTCTTTGTTTCCCTTTTTGCTGGGTGTCTTCCCAACCACCCAGATGCAGAGCAAGGTGATGAATAGGACTTGAAGATCAAGCTTGGCTTGGACTTAGCTGATGGATGTGTTGCTTGGAGACAATAGTGGAGTAGTCTAGTTCCCTCTACTTAGATCCTCTTTTTGTATAAAGCATGTACACCCATATTGGGGAATTTCTATGTACACATTATTTTAAATTGAATATAGTCAAAATTTTATCTTCAGCTGCTATCCCAATTGTGTTTTGTTTACCATTATTATTAGTAGAGAGGTGGATTGATTTCACTTCTTTACAACATGGTATCAGAGCCAATGGTAGTCGGATCTTTGACTATTTCAGTTTGTCTCCCTAATTAGAACCCTAGACTTGCATAGTTTCCTTTAAGTGACATGTTTTCCTAGATTTGATCTACCTTGATGATAGGTTGACTTAGGAACCAATAGTATCACATTAGAACCTTGATGAATAAAATCCTAAAATACTTATAATTAAAACATGCCTAACTTGATGTTGTTTAGGTTTTCCTTTAGGCAACTATTAGGGCATGCAGTTGAAGCAAGGGTTTTGGGGCTGGCAAAATTTTCCTCCACACCACTAGCTTGGTATACGAGGACTCCCGTGCGCATATGATACGAGCCTGGCATGAGCTGATACGAATTGCCCGAAATAGTTTCCTTTTAGGCAATAGTAACTTTAGACATATATGTTGGATATCTTTGAGAACCCTAAGTTTCATATGTATGATGATTTGCTTGAGGATGGATACCAAGATAGTTTCCTTCTGTCCCTCAAACCACAAGCTTGGATAAGTTTATCCCTAGAACCTAGACCTTAGAGTTTGAGTGTTTTGGAAGAGATCAGACTGCGCAGTGGAAGCATGATGGATCTTGATAATGGTTTAGTTAGACGTATCCTTTAACCCTAGTGTAGTAGGTCAAACCCTTTAAGGGGTGGAGTATTGTTAGTTGATGATGTTTGAGTAGTTAGATTTCGTGGGCGACATCCAATTTAGGGGGGATGGAACCCTATAACATCTTGATCTATCTTTAGAAACCCTAACTCCATAGATAGGAGGTTAGTATGATTGGATCCTTAGTCGTGGCCAAACATGTAATAATGGTAACCCTTACATGCTTGTTAATATGTAATGAACATATAATGATCACCTAAGGAATAAATCATATGCTTGAACCCTAATGAATATCCAATGCACTTAATATGAATATCAATGCTAATTATCAATAAGTAAGATATTAATAATGTCATGAACCAATAAACCCTAATGATATGATGAGTAAAGTTATAATTTTTAATTAATGCATTCTAAGGATGAATAAGTAAAATAAAATAGTCATGTTGACCTAAACCCTAAAGTTGTAATCATCTAACCTTAACATATACACCCTTATTCCTTTCATGGTACATTAGTGATGTTAAGTGTCATAATTAGTTAACATACCTTGTTACACATAAATGATATATATATATGACCGTCTAATCTCATATTTATCAAACAATATAAAATGCAAGTTACCTTGTTATCTAATAAACATGTGATTAGTCACATAATGTTAATCAATTCATTAATATGTAATATGTCTCACCTTGATCATTAAAATACATATAATGGATTCAATATGAATATGAGATGCTTGGAATCCACTTAAATGTGCAAAATAAATAATATAAATGAATAAATATGAATAATTATTAATGGTGACATTAATGTGAGCAATAAAGATAATGTGACCTTATGACAACGTTAATATCAATATAAGTAACTAATGTGACATTAATTGAAATAATTATATGTACAACCACAAATTGAATAGAATGTATTATTTCATGTAAAATAATTTGTTATAATTAATAAAGTGGTAATATGAGGATGAAGTATAAATCTGAATTATTAAGGACAATGATCAAATATAATAATGAATGTTGAGATAATTGAGTAACCTCTAATTGTGCATAATAATGAAATATAACCCTTTGGCAATAAAGTGAATATAACATGACCTAATTAATATAATGTTGAAAATGTGATATCATAAAGAGTATAATGTTAATAAGTCAAAAATATAAATAAAGTTAAATCTCTTAAAAAGAAATATCTTAATAATGGACCCTAAGTGATCGTTGAGAACCTGACCTATTTTGAGTTGTATGTGAAGTTTCTAAACCCTTAGGTGTAGGTGGAGTATAAGTTTTGGTGGAAGTTATTTGGTTGGAGGAACAACCTGAAGTTTTGGTGATGTGAGGTTGCACACTCACCCTTCCCTAATTTCTAGTGATTTCAGGGACGAAATCCTCTTTAAGGGGGTGGAGTGCTGTAACATACTGAGTCTTGGACATTTTGCCTTTTTGGTCTTCTTTTCCATCTTTTTCTTTCATTAATATCCTCTATGTACCTCTTTGTACTCTTTTCTATAAGTTTTGTCCTTCATTTTCGTTCCACATGTCTTTGGATTTGATTTAAAGGAATTATGATGGTTATTGGATAAATCTTTCCCAAATATTCTTAATACAAGGTTGTATGCACAAATGCTACAGTTAGATTTAGATAATGGGTCTAAAATGCAAATTTCACATTAAGTAATAAAAAGAATAAAATGTTTTGTCCTGGAACTTTCTAGCATTTTCTAGGATAAGAGAAATAAGAGAAAAATCTGAATTGTATATAAAGAAGAAGATAAATGTAATAATAAAAGGTAATATGGAATTAAATGGATGGTAGAGGATAATGAGAAAGATATTGCACCAAAATCATAATTGGAAACCCATTAGGATAATATGATACTAAAATTCATTTTCCTTACCAAAAAGTAACTTAAGGGTCAAGTATCATTTAAAGTGGAACATAAATATAAATAATAATATCATTATCAAAAGAAAAATAGGAAATAGGCCAATAAAGTGAAATAAAATACTTAGTGCTCTCAAATTAGAAAACTAACTCCAGATTCGTAATCTAAACATAAAAATAAGCCTTTGGGCCTCCAAATGAGGAGAGAGAAAAACATTAAATCACTTTAGTCAATTTTAATTAGGAATCAAATTTACAACTTTAATTTGGCATGAAATCTCGACCTTGGATCGTGATCTGAAGGCTCGCTGGTTGTCTTCTTCCTCTGTCTGTTTTGGCAACATGTTCCTTGTTTTTCAAGTTTTCAAATCCATTTATCTCGAGTTTTACTCAATGAAATTTAATGATTTTTGTTCCTACGAATTCCTTGTGCAAATCCGTACCGTTTTATACCAATATTTTTGTGTTTTGACGAAGATTGGAGAAACCCCCAAAGCTTGCTCTCCAAGCTCCCACGGCCAACTATGAAAACCCTAACCTACGTCTCCTTGCTTGTATATACCCATACACATACATGAGACGGCACCTTTGCAACTCAACCATGTTGTTAATTTCAAGTTTAGTGGACGTTTGGACCATCAACTAGCATCCGTAGACTCCTAACCTTGTGACACCCTTTTCTTCCTCATCTCTTTGTCTCTGACAAAATAAAAGGTATGGTCGAGTTTGTATTGTCTTTGGCTTTCATTTGCATATCTAAACTAAGTATTTGGTTTAGTGTAGCATTTTTGCCTAAAAATCTAGCAGCAGTAGCTTGCGGCACTATTCATGTCAACGGGTGGAGAAGACGACCAGCTATCTTTTTTTTTCATTTTTGTATCTTTACGCCTTTACCCCTCCACTCCTTCCTCTTTCCTCGGTTCCACGTGGGGCATTTATGTCCTTTGCTTTTCATTTGACCTGGAGTTGACAAGGCTAGTTGGGCTCCACGTGAGCACGGGCCAGCCTCCCGTTGGGCCGGGTCAGCTGTGTGCAGGCCCCACTCCTCTCTCTCTCTCCGCTCATTTTAAATGACTCTGCCTACGTGGCGAGTTCTGATTGGTTGATCTTTGAAAAATCATATCTTTTTATTCGTTTGTCTAAAAATAGAAATAAAATATGTTTTGAAATAGGGAGAACGAGGTCTATCTAACAAAAATATTTTCGTGGTTTGAGTTCGAGTTTTTTGAATATGTATTTTTCGAGTTGTTTTAATTAACTAATAAATATCGAAAATAGCCTAAAAGTCAATATCTCGAAAATATATAATATTATATGTTATTTTGATCAGAAAATCCTAACTAAGACAATGATGATGTTTTTGATATCTAAATCGATAGTTTGTGGAAAAATTTCATAGTTTCGGTGATTGAATCTTTAAAATGAATGCATATAATTCTAATTTATAAATCTAATGATGTATTAGGGAAAGTGGGTTCTAAATTCGTGTGAAGGGTTGAAAAGAGAAATTCTAGGACACTTGAGGCTAAGGTATGTGTTTTGATTGTACATCTACCTATCAGTTGGGAAAACATTAAGCCATTACCTATAATTTCTTATGAGGTTTAACTTGATCTAAATCCTTGATTCTTGAAACCTAAATTGCTTATTGCCTCAAAAATAGATGTAGTATTATCTTGATTGGGTATTCATACCCCACTGCCATGTTACATATTCTTTTGCTTCACCTTGCCATAACTCTTTTGTTAGCATGTAACTAAATGAACTATTTAATCTTTAAGTAGTGGTACTTATGTACAACCACCCATAGAGGGCATGTATATAATCGCCCTAGGGGAATGTTTATAATTCTCCCCAATAGAAATTATAGGTGACTGGAAATGTCTTATTCTTCCCTCACCTAAGGTTAGAGGTCTGGTAGATGCCTCAACCCTACTTAGTTAGGTAGACATATTAATTTACATGCAAAATCCTTATTTATTTTGTTATTGGCAAGTTTCATTATAAAAGCCTCATACTCTTTGATGTCACTCTTTAAACCAAATATCTAGCCTAATTTACTTGTTACAACTTTCTTTGCCATTGTTAGAATATTTTTGTAACACATACTTTTCTTTGTTTCCCTTTTTGCTGGGTGTCTTCCCAACCACCCAGATGCGGAGCAAGGTGATGAATAGGACTTGAAGATCAAGCTTGGCTTGGACTTAGCTGATGGATGTGTTGCTTGGAGACAATAGTGGAGTAGTCTAGTTCCCTCTACTTAGATCCTCTTTTTGTATAAAGCATGTACACCCATATTGGGGAATTTCTATGTACACTTTATTTTAAATTGAATATAGTCAAAATTTTATCTTCCGCTGCTATCCCAATTGTGTTTTGTTTACCATTATTATTAGTAGAGAGGTGGATTGATTTCACTTCTTTACAGTAATTGTATGTTAGGATACTTGTATTTTAAGGTAGGCCTTTTCTAATAGACTTCAATTATATGAGTTGTGAGTTAATAGTATCCTTAATTGAAGAGTGGTAAATAGTAAGAGGGAAGTATTGAATGTGTTATGTATGTTTATACTTGAGATTCCTTCACATCTATAGAATGTGGATAGAATAATTATTTGTTGCATGTTAAGCCTATTGTGAGCAATGAATGACATGATGTCTATATGATTATATTGTTATTAGTTATAATGTCTTTGTTAATACTTGATGAGAACTATGATACGGAATGAAAGGATAAGAAATCAGTTGATATATAATTTACATTCTTTGATTACTCTTGAAAGACCCTAATGAGGGCAAATGCTAGACGATAGATTACATTCGGGGCTGAAAGCCCATTGATGATGATAAAACCTAATGGGGGTCAATGTTGGACAATGAGATTATGTCATGAGATGAAATCCCATTGATGATGACTGCTATGAGATGATGTATAAATGTAAAGAATTATATGTGAGGCAAATTATAGATTGTTGTACTTATTATTTTGGTCATTGTATTTCTTGATGAGCCTAATATGTCTCATGTTATTCTAGTTCTGTGAGAATACAACATGATTTTTTTAATTCTCTTAAGATGAGTAAAAGAGATTAATAACAAGTGAAATAGTAGCACATATAGTTAGGTGCCCCAAACACTGTGAATTTCCCTCAAGATCCACATTGGGGAAATAAAATAAATCTCCTTATAGTAATTGATGAATTATGAGAAGGATTTCCTACATGTGGATCAATAACTTAAAGGTTAGACCACCCGTGATTTAGGAGTGACTCTTCCGGTATGTAATATATTGTGTTTTTGGTTCCTATCTCGTGTACCAGATATGAGGATGTGAGCCTCTTTAGGCAACCTTGAGGTGGCCAGGGTCTATGTTTGATATCTTAGGGTGGCCGGCTAAATGTAAAGATAGTGACGATTAGTCATTGACATGAGAATCAGGCACGGGGACTTCTACTTGGTGAGGTACATGACAAGTAGTTTCAGGGCAAATGAAGAAAATATGTGAAGCTTTGTAGAATATGATTTGAATGTTTGATACATTCCCTATACTACTAGATAATGATTTACACTTGTTGATTTTGTTTCTTGTTGTGGAATACAATCATTTTGTTATAGAGATTATCTCCCTCGTACTCTTATATATCTAGTTTGACATATGATCTTATATATTGATAAGTAGTTAATGTTGGGATTCATATCCACTCTGTGTGTGATTTGGATTTCTTGTCATTTGATAATATTGTTTGGTAAGCATGTCTTATGTGGACTTCAGCTTCAGGACTGCAAGAAGTGTTCTTGGTCCATCCGATGGAGTGTCACAAAGATGATGTTATGAACTATTGATTTTGAATGTTTACATCTTGACTTGTTACTCATACTAAAGAATTTTCATTCTATATTAAGTAGCATCTACTAATTTGTTCTTACACATGCTCTAAAAGATGTTTTAAAGTTGGATTTGGATTCAATGATTTCCTTAATTGTTTGATTAGATTATCATTTTAAACTAGATTTGATAAGATATTAGAGCTATCTGCTAGAATTTTTAGTATCTGCATATTTTTTTAAGTTCATTATACTTAATCTGATGTTGATGCATGTACCTAGCTTGAGTGGGAAGTATCCACTCATTGGGTCTTGATATGAGTCTGATGAGGTTGTTTCAAATGTTATAGGTATAATACTATCCATCAGAAGGGTCATGAAAAAACCAATATAAATAGAATAATCTAGATATATTCGATGTACTCTCTCTTTCTTGGGATGGGCAGTGTATCAAATTGTTCATTAATGTACATGTATATGTTGTAAACTAAATGACATGGGAGAAGTAAGACTTGATGTTGATTTTAAAGGAGTTCAATAAGAATTGTTATATCTTAATGTTATGTCCTTGATGTGACATTGGTTTATGAAAATTGTGAAGAAAAAAGGGGGAAAATATATGTACTTTTTGTATATTGTTTTAATGGCCTTTGTTAAGAATTTGTTGCTTTGTTTCATATTGGGATTAGGTTTAGGGTTTCTATCTAATTGTTAGTAGTTATTCTAATCAAAAGAAAGGGGCCTCACCATGTGGCATTAGAGCCTAGATTAGGTGAGTCTGCAAGGACAATAGGATCTAGGACTAAATGATAATGTGGATGTTGAATATAACATGAATGATGTGCATACTGACTGAACTCAGTATCCAAATACTCTGGTCAAGTATTTTGGCGTTGATATAAGCTAGTGTGGAAACGTCAAATATACTTATTTTGGATGCGCTGACCAAGTATATATATGAATACATTTTGGGAGTATAAGAATATGTATGATTGTAATAAAAGGATAAAATGGTGAAAGAGAAAGGATTATATAATTCAATGTGATGCCTAAGACAAGCATGACATTTCATTTGAGATGGATGAAAGTGTAATGGATTATTAAGATAATCTTTAACAAATTTTGTAACATGAGTATGAATATGAAATTATAAGAAAAAGTTGATAACTAAAGATGAAGCCCACTAAATGATCATCTTTATGAAGAAAACTCATGAATGCGTATTATAATGTGGAATGAATTATAATCTTGATAAATGAGATACATAATCAAATTTTAAAATAATATGAAAGTTGATGTGAATAACATCTTAATAAATGATTTATTACTAAGATTTGTGAAATAAGTCTTTTTAATACTCAAATAGATATTTGATGCTGAAAAGGGATGAAATATCCATCTAATGCCAAGAAATAATGTCGTATGAAAAAAAGATAAAATGGAAATCCTTATAACTTGACACTGAGAGAGATGAATGACTATATGATATGATATTACTCCATATATTTTCTTGCATTTTGGGATGAAATCCCAAAAGGATGGGAGAATTTGTAAGGACCTATTTTAAAAGTAGTCATCTACTTAGGTTCACTTGGATGATTGCATGCTTAATAAGATTGATCATTGTTTAAAGCTTGATTAATGATAGTTATATAATCTTGATTCTTCAAAACTAATTGGAACTCCAAATATGATTTTATTTCAAGTAATTTGAGTTTGAGAAATAAAAACCCTAATTGGCTAAAATTAGGGTTTTTGTAGCATATGAATACATAATTTGATAAGTATAGTGGTGCACAAAATTTTTTTAGTATTTTATTTAAAAATATAATTTAGATTAAATCTAGATATGTCTTGGACTCGAAATTAAGTATTCTTGTAAAATAACAAAATTATTAAATATTTTATTACATGCTTGTCGGCCGAGTTTTCCCTGGACAAATTACTCAACCAACCATACTTTTAGGATGAAATATAGTTATTTGGCATTTAAATTTTATCCTTTAATTTGTAGATTCAATTGATCTAAATTTTTAATTTTAGATTTTAAATGCGATTATGAACATCTTACTAAATTTTCATAATTTTTGGATAATGTTTGAGATCTACAAAATGTGATTTCGGCAGAGTGTTTTTCACTAACGACTCGACCGACCATGTTGTAGTCTATAGTATAGTGGTGCAGTATTTGATTTTTCTTTAGTTACTAGTAACTATGAATTATCTAAAATTTTAATTGGAGATCTGAAATTAGTTCACCCATAATATAATAAATTTATATAAATGTTGGAGTAGGTTTAAGTAAATGATTTGTAGTAACATATATCACAGAAAATTTGGCTTAAATAAATGAAAGTGTAAGTTGGGTCAATTTGCAATTGACCTAAGCACCTTAATTGATCTATATGAGATACATAACACCCAAGGATATCTCATATTTCATCACTCCTATCAGAAAAACAAAATTCTAGAGAGAGAGAGATGAGAGCTAGGATTTTGAGAAGAGAAAGTGGTAGAGATGTTGACCTAGGGTTTCTATAACACCCCTGACCTAGGTTTTGGGATAACCCTAGAACCTTTGCTTAAGTAAGTTTCTTATAACATTGTTTTAATATTTTTAAAAGTAATTAAGCTTGAGAAGAGTTTATTCATCAATTTTGAACTTATTTGCAATTTTTTTGTGCCTTATATGATAACTTTGGTAAGAATTGCAATTCACCCAAATGAAAGGTTTATGTGCAATATATCACCTCTAGAATGTTCATTATCTATATTAGTATCAACTTGAGGAAATAAAAATAAGGGGGAACCTTGTTTGAGTCATGGTTGATGATAACACCTTTGAGGTGAAAGAACCAAAGAAGTGTTGTGTGTCTTGAACCCTAGATTAGGTTGTATCGAGTTTTGAAGTGTATATGGGAGTGCCTATCAGCTTGGAAGACATAGAGGAGGTTCCATATTGGTTTTTTAACCTTTGAAGGTGTTCATGGAGGGCTAAGAACCTCATGTAGGTGAATCCTAATGGTTTGCATGTTCCTTGCAAAAGTGGTATCAGTTTTCACATAAAGCAAGATCGGGTGATGATATCTTGTCAAGCACGATACCCAAATAGACAATATCATACCTATGGACTATCCTAAAGATTTTTGCATGGCAAGATAATTATGGTTGTAAGAAGTTAACTCTCATTGACACGTGTCACTTAAGTGCACATAGTGATGACACCTTATACACACTCTCTTTCATGAACCTCAACTATATATACCTCTCTTTTCACCTCCTAATAAACCTTTCAGATCCTTTACTACTTCTTGCTTAGAGGACGACCCTAGGAACTCAAGCAACAAAAAGAAGGAAGAGAATCTTTCCTAAGGTGAATCTATGATCGTCTTCAACCTTGGAAAGACTATGCTTCTTGGATCATGATTCTATCCTTCTCTTTTTTCTTCACCAAATTCCTAACTATGGTATCTGCTTTCATAGAGAAGTATTCTGATCAAGTCTGGGACTTTTGATAAGTAATATTCAACCTTGGAATGAGGACCTTTGAAGCTTGAAGCTATTGAATTGATCTTAAGGCGTGTTATATAACTTGAACCCAATTTTATCATTATTCACCTTCTATCATGCAATACTTGGCGATTACTTTTCCATATCAATTTTTTGTTTGATTGATGGTTCTATGAGTTCTGTTGGATATATGGGGTTGTTGCCCATGAACTAGAGTAATAATGGATGAAAACTTTGGAGCTTGAAGATGATGAAATCGATACGCATAAATTGATATGGATTGGTGAAAACCCTAACCCAAGGGTATAGGTATGAAAAGTGATATACATGAACTTCTATCTTTTTGGTTTGATTTCATGAGTAGAACTACTATTGTCTCTATTGTTTAACTTATCATATAAATGCTAAGAATAAGGCGGCCAATATCTATGAGATATCCAAGTTTACACATACATATGCTTGCACCATGACATGGACGGTCGATATGGTCAAGTCCTAACCCTAACCCAATATCCTCATAATATGATATCCCTTTTTCCCAACCCCTGTGTGATGGGGGACACCCTTAGCCTGACATACTTTGTGGAAGTATGGTCAATAAATTCATTAAAGTCTTGATTGATATACCATGTAATGGTGAAGTCAATAGTTGAAAGAAAGTAAGGTGTTGATGAGGGTTCACCTGATACAAATTAAACCCTACAGGGAAACACTTCATGTTGAGCAATGACCAATACTCAAATGGTTAGATAGGTCGATACCCTAGCTGATGTTGAGTGGTCAATGATGAACTATTTGATTGTGGGGGTTGATACCCTAGTTGAAGGTGAGGCTGATACTCTAGTTGAAGATGAGGTTGATACCCTAGTTGATGGTATGGAAGATACCCTAGTTCATGATGTGGTTGACACACTAGTGGATAGAGTGACTGAAACATAAGTTGATGATGTGGTTGATACACAAAATGATAGTATGGCCTACACACAAGTATATACTATGACCGATATACCTCAATCACCATACAAACGATGCTACTCTAAGCATCTTTAAAATGATATCATTTGATATGCCTTGACCGACACAAGTGTATGTGTCTAGGACAACACAAGTGAATGTATCTAGGCCGATACAAAGATTGGAATGAAGGTTGATACAACTTAATTAGTGAGGGCTGATACACCATGAAGAGTGTAGGTCGATACATCTTGAATATAATCAATGAATGCAGCATGAAAGTAATGAGATGAATAGATTTTAATAAATGTAGGTTGATAACACTAAAGAAGGTTAAATCAATGTAATAAGTATGTTGAAATCAATATCCTAGTAAGGATGAGAGAGAACCTTGTACTAATCACATAAGAAGGGTAATATCTCATGTTGATAATCAGTTGATGATACTTGATGAAGTATGCTTGAAAATTTATGGCAGTAATATAACTCTTATAATGTGAATTAGGGTTGGTTGATAAATATGAAATTGAAAACCCTAAATCATTTACAAGAGGTAACCTTAACCCTAATTTTGAGAGGGTTGCTGTCACATACTAGGTCTCAGACCCTACCCTGGAAGTTGACATATTGGACTTAGCCAAATAAGGTTGAAGGTTAGACCTAAATAGATGTTTAGTATAACCCCAATGAGATAATTCATGTATAGATCACCTTAATGTAACCTAATGTTCTAACATTAATATTAGGTTTATAATGGATACATAAAATATGCCACATAACTCATTTTGGTGGTAATATGGAGATAAGAAACTTAATTGGATGAATAATTTAGATAATGGGTCGTTAATGGGCCATATGACATATCTCATAAAAAAATGTCTCAAATTTGGAAACAAACTTCATATTAGAAATCTACATATCAAAATTAGCCTACATGTCAAATTATATCTAATTTGGACCACCTTGAAATATTAGGATAAGTTTAAGAGAGAAAATAAGTAAAAGGCATACGTAATAAATAATGTGATTATATAACTTACAAATATGTAAATAATGGCAAATTCATATTAAACACACCAAAGAAAACTTGTGTATGAAGTTTGGTCCAATTTGGATGTTGTTTGTGCACGTTATGCAATTTTAGGTACATTTTGGAATTTGCTGCAATTTACCCAATTGGAAGGTTTTATTTGCAAATTGTCACATGCATTATAATACTTATACATTCCTTCACCTTTATAGAGTTTTTGAACCATAGGGAACCTAGTTGCACCTTGGTTTGAAGTAGTTTTCTTTCCAAGGGCATTTTAGGGACAACTCTCTTTATAAATGACATTATCTTTAGAAGCTATCAACCAATGGGGTTATTTCTTTGATTGGAGGTCGGTTGGGATGGCCTATAAGTATCCATAAACTGAAATTTGATATTTAAGAAGCCTCTATGAGCTGTCCTCTTGCATGGCCATGAAATCCCTAGGCTAAGGACACATGGAAAGCTCCATGGACACCTCATGCTCAACTTCTTTCTTATCCATAAAGGTTTGAATGTTGATAGGCACCCTTAGCCATTGAAAACATAGAAAGTAAGTTGACACCTTGAGCTTGACTTCTTCCTTATCCATAAAGGCTTGCATGTCCATAGAAACCCTTATACATGACACATGGAAAGTCTCATAGACACCTCATACTTGACCTCTTCCTTTATATAGCCATTTCTACTCTGTTTTACCATGAAGGTTCTGTCCCAAGGTAAAAGGAGGTGCCTACCTTGGTGAAGAAGGCTCCTAGAGTTCCAAATTTCTCTATTTAGGATTTCTTAAGCTCCTCCTTGGTGATTTTGACCAAAACTAGTAAGTATCCTCCTTTCCTTCCATATTTTCATGTTGTTAGTGTTCCCTCCACCTTCCTCTAGGTCAGAACCATGGCCTTCTGATGCGATGATTTTGAGTCACATTTATAGACCTCTTTATATGTGTTTTATTCTTTTATTAGTCATTTTTATGGTTAATGTTGCATAATTCATCCACTTTGGTCTTTGCTACTATTTTATGTCAAATCCCCTTTATTTCATCATTTTGAGCATTAATTGTCAAAATATTATTATTTGTGTGAATTTATGTGGTTTCGTGTTTGAATTTCAGGGAAAACAAGTATTTGCTTCTGTCGATACCATCGACGGAAGTCGATACCATCGACCGGACCACAGGTTGCCAGCTGTGATTATCAGCAAAGAGTCGATACTATCAACAGGGATGTTGATGGTATCGAGCTACCATCAGGTTGCTGGCGAGAAAGCAGTCGATAGTATCGACACCAAGTCGATACCATCGACGCACAGAGGCTACAATGTCAGAATCTTGCAAAAAACCGACGCCTAAAGGAAGTCGATACCATCGAATCGCGTCGATGGTATCGACACCGTAAGATATGTGTTTGCTTTGGAATGATTTTAATCGGACGGCCGTGGTTATTTAAGAACCTAATTCAGGAAATAAACCTAACGACAACTGCCCAGATGGGAGGGGACATCATTAGTTGTTGCACACATCCCGAAGAGCGAGGAGAAGAGAACGGGGCACGAGAGCACGCCCCAGCCGATCCAGACGTTGAAGAAGACAAATTCCAACAAAGAAAGGCGGAAGAATGTGGATTCCATGCCAAGGATCGATTGAACCGTCTCCGTTCAGGGGTTTCACCACTCAATTTCGTTTTGCTCATGTTTCCCCTTTTCTCTACTACATTGTAATCTGAAATGAACATGCGGGGATAATCCCCTTCGTCTTTAGGACCGGGAGTAGCCCGGGGATTCATTGTATGATGATTTTATAATAGTAATTCATATCTTATCTCTTAAATATGTGGTATAATTTCGTTTTCTCCAATATATTGTTATGCTTGATCACCATAATAATAACCTAATGCCCTTAATTACTTTGAAAGCAGAATTAACGACTGAAAAGAGACGGAATTTACATTAATTGACAAATCCCCTAAACAAGGTGGTGTAAGATTAATGGTGGATACCGAGAGATCGTTTATAATTCACCTAGTTTAAGGCATAGGTTACTACGACGGTGGAACTGACCTAGACATAGGTAGTGAATTATACCACGACAGTGGGAAATTCTGATTTCAGGCCACTACCTGGATAGAGAGATAAAACTGAATAACTATATAGAATTTAATACAATGAAAACGCGTGGTGAATCTGTAACCCTAAAGATTCCCTTTTGAATTGATTAAACCAACATTTAATTGATTGCTTGTTTTGTTTTGTTTTTATTTTCTTTTAATTTCAACAACAACTCTCAACTTTTTAATCGGCTTAGATGATTGTGAGTAGTTAGTAGGAGTTCCCCACGATTGGACGTATCCCTGAGTTTGACTCGGGCCTCACAAAGGCCTGTACTACTCGACGCGTTCACTTGCGTTTCTACGCACGGAAAAATTGCGTCAAGTTTTTGGCACCGTTCTCGGGGATATGGCAATTTGTTGGCACTTCGAGTGCAGTGAGTGGCCACTCTGAGCCACCTTTTTATTTTCTTTTTAATTCCAAAAATTCATATTTTATTTTCTAAGCATTTGCAATTGTCAAGCACTGTACTAAATTTAATTTTTCTATTGTCAGGTACCGTGCATGGTGCATACGCGGAGTACATACTACGCGGGACACGCATCAGAGGTTCCACGGTCAGAACCAGAAGACGAGGGCGAGTACAATTAAGATGAGCTAGAGGATATAATTTCTGAACCTGGACAAGAAGAGATGGATGAGCCACAAACCATATGGGAGAAGATTAAGGCTTCTTCCTCGCCTGCTTCCAAGGGGCCTATAAAGAAGCAAGCGCTGAATATTCCGACCCACAAGATTGATCCAGCTTTGATTAACTTGGTGAAGTCTAATTCTTTCCATGGGATCAAGAATGAAGACCCCGTTGCACACATTAGTCAATTCATCAAGAATTGTGATATGATCAAAATCGACATATTTCCACAACATGTGTTGTACTTGAAGCTCTTCCCGAGTTCTTTGGCGGGAATTGCGCGCGAATGGCTGCATAACCTAGACGATGACCATGTGGAATCTTGGGATCACATTGTAGAGGTCTTCTTTGAGAGGTTTTTCCCGCCCAAGAAGACTAATGACATGATAAGAAAGATCCATAACTTCACCCAACAAGCAGGAGAAACCTATTCTGAGACCTGGGAAAGGTTTCAGATTATGCTCAGGTGATGCCCGCATCATGGGTTGGATAAGGAGACTGAAGTCAAGATCTTCTATTTTGCTCTCTCCGAGCATGATAGAAGCAAACTAGATTCAGCCGATTCCAGATTCTTCTTGAATAACACAGACACAAGGTGCTGGGAGATTTTGAGAAATATGGCCAAGAAACAATCATGGGGTGATAGGAACGCCGTGGAGCAGGTCAAAGTAGTAGGCCAATCTAAAGCAATAAAGGAGCTGAATGACAAGCTAGATCTTCTAGCTAAGAAATTGCTTGCCAAAGAGGATGCATCAGCTGATGAAGAAGCCCAGGTTAAGTTTGTGCAGCAACAAGGCTATAGAAATAATGATTATTCTTGGAGGAAGGACAAGAAGTTTTCTTGGAAGGATCCGAACAATTTCTTGCAAGATCTGGATGCTAAACCCCAACCAAGAGCCGAGGATAAAAGCATTGAGCTCCTAAGTCAAATGGTGCAGCAGAATCAGGAAATGATGGCTATGTTTGGAAAACAACTGCAATCTTAGGGTGATATCTTGACCAAATTTGGGCAAACGCTGCAAGGCCATGGAGCACAGATGCGGGCATTAGAAATCACTGTGACTCAGATTTCCAATGAAGTGGAGACCATCAAGCACGCCAATCAGCAGAAATAGGCTGGGAATGCAGATGTGGCCCAAGCACACCATCAAGTTAAATACATGTCTGTGATAAGCAATGAGGAAGAACCCCAGGTGGCAGAGACAAAGGATCAAAGCAAAATGACTTTTGATACGGAGGAGACACCGGCAATACCGTATCCTCGCACTTATTATGGATTGCCAGGCAGAAACACTCTTTTCAGGAAATCCCGCAAAGAGCCCATGATGGTTGCGTCCCCACCTAGGCGAGAAGAGCAAGTTAAGGTTGTCTTTCAAGGTGTGGATACATCTATTGTGAGAGAGGAACCACAACAATTTACAAATGTTGATGATGTTCCGACAACATCCACGCCAGAGAGAGTTAATGAAGCAAGCTTAGGGGAGATGTCCCCGAAAAGCTCTTATGTGCCGCCTCATAAGCGTGTTAATGCAACAGTTGTGTCAAGTCTGGACAACCCAAAGCCAAATAAGGAGCACATGCACTATAGAAAATTCTTGGAGATGTTCAGAAAGTTGCATATCAACATTCCGTTGGTAGAAATGTTAGAGAAGATTCCCGACTATGGAAGATTTATTAAATAGATCATCAATAAGAAGCGGCGGATTAAAGACACTGATATTTGCCGAGTGAATGAGATGTTGAGCTCCATTATCTATGGGAATTTACTGCAGAAAAGAAAAGAATCGGGAGGCTTCTACATTCCATGTTCGATAGGTGATAGACACTTTCCTAAAGTGCAGTGTGATTCGGGAGCCAATATCAATCTTATGCTTTTGGCGACATTTCAAAAGCTTGGGTTGAAAGAGATCAAGAAATCGGCTGTGACGATCGAATTGGCGGATGGGTCCATAGTGAGACCATATGGAGTGTGCGAGGATGTTCTTGTCAAAGTTGATAAGTTCATATTCCTGGTGGATGTCATTGTTATGGGCATGACATAGCTCCAAAGCTGCGAAATGTTATTGGGAAGATCGTTTCAAGCAACGGCGGATGTCGTTACTGCCCTAGGAAGAGGTACACTGTCCTTGGGGATTGGACAGGATCGAGTTGAATTCAAACTACCGCAAGGTCCTCTGAGTACACACTCCACAGTTAAAAGATGATGAGCTGCATGTCATCTAGCCTAAGACGTTAAATAAGGGCGCTTGTTGGGAGGCAACCCAACCATCAGTACCTTAGATTAGTTCATTTATATTCGTAGTTTAATTTGTTTTTTCTTATTTGTTAGTGTAAAAAAAGATATCGTGATTGTTTGCTATATGTGCAGGGCTGAGGCAGAGTCGATACCATCGACCCTTGTGTCGATGGTATCGACCTTGGTACAGGTTGACGGCTGTAAGAATCACACTGCGTCGATACCATCGACGGCCTCGTTGATGGTATCGACCTACCTACAGGCAGATCGCAAAGTCAAGGTCGATGGTATCGAGATGCCTGTCGATACCATTGAGAACTCTGGAGATTTTCATAAGAAATCGTCTCAGTGATGTCGATACCATCGACGGGTGTGCCGATGGTATCGACACATTCAAGTGAAAAAGGCGGCGGCCGAGCCTCGTGAGGATTTGCCCTAATCAAAGAGTCGATACTATCGACTTGCGTCGATGGTATCAACCATCCACGTCAGCGATCCGGGTTTCAAGATCCAGCCATCGACGACCATCGATACCAGCGAGGGGGTGGATAGCATCGACAAGTGTCGATACCATCGACTTGCGTCGATGGTATCGACGCGCCGCAGTACCCGTCGTGGGATCCCACTGCACCACAATACCCGCCTCCACCACAGGAGTAATCCGGTATCATTGTTCCAATCTTTAAGTTTGTTTTTTACTATGAGGCCATAGTCGAATTCAAGCTTGGGGGGGTAGTTGGAACAACTTTATCTTTTATTGTTTTTAGTTTTGAACTTTATTGTTTTTGTTGTTGTTATTTGTTTCTTGCAATTTTAGTTTTTGTAGGATCCACATGCTATCTAGTGTAATCGTGGATGTCATAAAGTTTGTGTCATCTCATTAACTGTGCATGGGAAAATCAAGGGAAATTTAAAATTTTTGTGTGTTGGAAAGCTTGACTTGTTTAACCTTGGGCACATATCCTACGAAAATGATTAGTTTTGTCAACTTTAAAACAAAATTTCACAACTGTACTCCTAATGATTCATGAAAGTGGACGGAAATGGTTGTTTGAGCCTAAACTGACCAAATGGTAATGAGACTCTAATTGGATGTAAGAGAGAGAAACCTCTTAACTACTACACAGGTCAGTAAGAAGGGACACATAATATCTTTCTAAGGTTCAGTCATCTAGTCTTGTGATCTTTCCACCTCTTTGCTTTTCACAATTCACCACAAGAATTGGAAGTACTTTACAGTTTTCACTTCTTTGACAGCATTTCATATAGATAGGTTCTGCATTGAATCTATTTTCGTATGCTTTGCATAAAAAGAAAGAAAAAATTAGAATAGTGATACATGCACATTACCCTTAGGTGCATGCCATGTAGTTGCGTTCATAATTTTCATGCATAAAGTATATCATGTATCTCAATTTTTTTCCAATAGTGAATTAAATAGTTCCATACCTTCTAAATAGTGCAAATTTCTGAGTATGAAGAAAAATAAGACCAATAAAATATTCATTATCAATTATGGATATAAGGGTTGAAAAATGAATAAAAAAAGAAAAAGAGAAAAATCTGAATAATGAAAAAAAGAAGAAAAGAGTTATTTAGAAGCAATTAGAATAAGAAGGAGAAAGGAACACAATTTCACCTACATTATACGATAAGTGAGTACATGATGTAGCTTAATTAGATGTCCATCTCATTTTGAGACGGATGGTTAGTACATGCATCATTCCACCCAATGTTAGGCATTAGGGAATTTTTCATGTGCATTTGCATCATTTAGGACATTTTTGTTTTATGCATGTTGAAAATGTATAATACTTCCACTTTCTTCCATGAACCACCCATCTTCATCCACCCGTTGCTCGGATTGGTAGGCCACCGTGAATTTCTCCTCACTAAGGTATATCAGGAGAACTGCTTCCATGTATATGGTAGTTAGGGCGAGCAACGTAGTATAGGAGATCACAAGATGCACCAAGTCTGAACCGGTAAGTTTTACTATGTTAAATGCCTTATGTGATAGTGTTAATCAGTTTTGAGGTCAATTTCTTTTATGGATGATTACTGTCGCCTTCAGGGTAATTACCATTCCGTGGTTAGAGAGGGCCAGTATGTGAATGTTCGGTGGGAGTCATATGGAATGTTGGTTGTGGTGTGTTGTTCTTCAGTTGACATTAGCAATTCTATTCTAAGGATTAGTTGCTCGAGGGCGAGCAACGTTCAAGCTTAGGGGAGTTTGATGCGATGATTTTGAGTTGCATTTATAGACCTGTTTGATATGTGTTTTATGCTTTTATTAGTCATTTTTATGGTTAATGTTGCATAATTCATCCACTTTGGTCTTTGCTACTATTTTATGTCAAATCCCTTTTATTTCATCGTTTTGAGTATTAATTATCAAAATATTATTATTTGTGTGAATTTATGTGGTTTCGTGTTTAAATTTTAGGGAAAACAAGTATTTGCTTCCGTCGATACCATCGACGAAATTCTCTCCAGCAACCTGATGGTAGCTCGATACCATCGACGCACGGAGGCTACAGTGTCGGAATCTTGCAAAAAATTGACGCCTAAAGGAAGTCGATACCATCGACTCACGTCGATGGTATTGACACCATAAGATATGCATTTTCTTTGGAATGATCTTAATCAGACGGTCGTGCTTATTACGCAACCTAATTTGGGAAATAAACCTAATGATGGTTGCCCAGATAGGAGGGGACGTCATTAGTTGCTACACACATCCCTGAGAGCGAGGAGAAGAGAATGGAGCACGAGAGCATGCCCCAGCCGATCCGGACGTTGAAGAAGACGAATTCCACCACCGAAAGGTGGCAGAACGCAGATTCCTCACCAAGGATCGATTGGACCGTCTCCGTTCAAGGTTTTCACCACTCAATTTCGTTTTTCTCATGTTTCCCCTTTTCTCTACTGCATTGTACAATGAGATGAACATGCTGGGCTAATCCCCTTCGTCTTTAGGACTGGGAGTAGCCCGGGAATTCATTGTATGACGATTTTATAATAGTAGTTCATCTCTTATCTCTTAAATCCGTGGTATAATTTCTTTTTCTCCAATATATTATTATGCTTGATCACCATAATAATAACCTAATGCCCTTAATTACTTTGAAAGAAGAATTAATGGATGAAAAGAGACGAAATTTGCATTAATTGACAAATCCCTTGAACAAGGCGGTGTAAATTAATGGTGGATACCGAGATCATTTATAATGCACCTAGTTTAGTGTATAGGTTACTAAGAAGGTGGAACTGACCTAGACATAGGTAGTGAATTGTACCACGACAGTGGGCAATTCTGATTTCAGGCCACTACCCAGATAGAGAGATAAAACTGAATAACTATATAGAATTTAATACAATGAAAACCCACGGTGAAATCGTAACCCTAAAGATTCCCTTATGAATTGATTAAACCAACATTTAATCGATTGCTTGTTTTGTTTTGTTTTTATTTTCTTTTAATTTCAACAACAACTCTCAACTTTTTAATCGGCTTAGCTGATCGTGAGTAGTTAGTAGGAGTCCCCGACGATTGCACGTATCCCTGAGTTCGACTCGGGCCTCACAAAGGCCTGTACTACTCGATGCGTTCACTTGCGTTTCTATGCACGGTAAAATTGTGTCACCTTCCATGCTGAAACCCCACCAAGAACCCATAAACACCTCATCTCAATGTTTTTTTGTTACGATTTTTCACCTCTAAAGTGGAGAAGGTTCTTCTTGATCGAGATAGGAGCTTTCTTGAAGAAACCAGCCTCTCTAAGCTTGGGAACCTTACTTATTGGACCTGTCTACCTTCCCTAGAGGTTCTTTGGAGGCCTAGGCTTGACTTTTACTATTTCGATTCTGAAGTTGAGGTATGATGTGTACCCTATTCTTCTATGTTGAGAAATTCACCTATTCTTATTCATTCTCTTTGTCCTATGGACATTAGCCTATACATAGTGTCTTTTATTTTGAAAATCATGGTTCATGTGAACTACCTGATTTGATATTGATCATGTGATTATGATATTCTTTTGAAATCTTATCTTATGCTTTGTTCATGGTGGAACTCTAAAAGATGATATGTGATGTCTTTTGCCCACTTATGAGGTGGATATATATATTGGTCACTTTTG
This sequence comes from Alisma plantago-aquatica, assembly GCA_963693085.1. Classification (NCBI taxonomy): domain Eukaryota; kingdom Viridiplantae; phylum Streptophyta; class Magnoliopsida; order Alismatales; family Alismataceae; genus Alisma; species Alisma plantago-aquatica. The sequence goes on from OY856410.1 coordinate 719,026,389, forward strand.
CGGTGACTACTTTATATATTCTGACTATACTTATTACTTACCTCTACATTTAACATGCTATGTGATTCAGTAGAACTAGAGTAGTGTAATTGCATTAATTTTTATGGCAGATGTATTATTTCCTACCGAGCAGATGTGATATTTCCTCCTCTTTTAGGATGTAAAGGAACCTCAGACCCAGGGCAAGATGTGTGATTCTTGGCCCATGTTTTATATATGTGGGATATTGGAAGTATTCCTTTCTCTATTGGGTTTCAAGTTTATGAGACTTGACTGCCTTTGTGTTTATATTGTTCTAGGGTTGTGTTTATCTCACATGTACGCAGGTTGATGATATGGGGTGTGTACCCTAATTCTTTACATGTGCTTGTGTGGCACAATCTTTATATTTTATTAATGGCAAGTATTCTTTTGTTATCATATGATTCCAATTCCTTTTATCTTGATACCCATTTGGGTGGTCTTTATCCTTTCTATGGGAAGACTTTTATATTTGATGTCCTTTATTCCATATATTTCTCAATTTCCTATTTAGTATGCACATACCAACCTTTATTGATGTCATCTATTTTCTCTTCTTGTTGGGGTATGCCTCCAACCCTAGGTGAAGGACTTGGATGATAAGGCACGATGTTTTGGAATAGCTTAAGGAGTTAAAGCTTGGAGACAAAGTTGTTATGGTTTAGATTTCCCTCTACTTAGATCCTTATGTTGTATCATACATGTAAACCCTTATGGGATATTATGATGTACTTTTGTAATCTTTTATGAAAATTGAATATAGTCATTATTTTTATCCTGCTGCTATACCTTGGTCTTTTTCATACCATTATAATAAATTTGGAAAATTTATACCTATTCCAACATACCTTTGAGTTTGTTTGGAATGGATGTTAATTCTTCAAAGTTTTAGTAAGGGGGTGATCCTGTCTCCTTACAGTTGCAATTTGAATGTTTCTCTTTATGAAATGGTCATGATATTTGCTTCATATTGCATTTTCTATGAAATCCTAAACATGCAGATATTATGAGATGATGAACATATCCATGCATGAGCTATGATGATTTAGCATAATATACATTATATAAGGCCTTGTGAGCCATGTGATATACTTTTACTACATGTATGACTTACATGTGGGTCTGATGACCTAGAGATGATCAGTACCTAGTGACAGGTGACACTGTTCAATAATGATATGAGGGTTTGATACCCAAATCATATGATCGTGATAATGATAATGTTAAAGGGATGAAAATCCCAATGAAGTGTTGGGGGGGACTGAGATCCCAGTATAAGTGAACAAGATATGTACCAATTGATATGAGATCTCTTGAAAATATGTTACACTTTCCTATATAGAATTTATCTAAAATTCATGCTTGTAACTTGATTGATGCTAAAAGACATTATAATGCACTTAATGTATCAAGTGAACTAAAAATGTAGTTGCCCTGGCCATAGAATCATTCATTGTCAGGATTTGCTGAATGATGAAATGAGTTTTACTCAGAGTGCATATTTTTTTAATATTCGAGAGTGCAAGATGAGTATTTTCTTGCTTCCTTCAAATCCTAGAATTTGGCCTTGAGCCATTTTCCTAAAAAGAGTGTAGCTATAGGCCGTATCTCTAAAGCAACATCAGGATTGGCGGTAAGTCATACCCTAAGAAGAGTATGGTTACAGGCCATGACTCGATATATACAAGCATGATTGATTATAGTTCATATCCTGAATAGAGAACATGCTACGCGTTGTATCTCTATAGCAAAGAGCCTTTATACCCCAAGCTAGCTAAAATGTAGATTGACTCATAACGTCACTTCCACTCTCATACTGACTGAGAAAGGAGAGGTTGTGGATTCTGGATCTTCCATAGACCTATATGGTATTGATGCTAACTTCACAGTGGTTAGTTGGAGATGGGAGGTATATTACCATCTTCATAGGGCATAATATGGTGGAATGTTCAAAGATATGATCAGTTGTGTAGTGTATTTATTTAAGGATCAAATATGAAAACATTGGTCGAAGCATTTCTTTTGTTTTATATTGTTTAGTTTATAATAGTTATACATGTTCTTCATATTCATTTTAAAAAAGAAATTAAATTATATTTTGCTCAGTTGAATATTCTTGATCTAATAAGATATTGAGAATTCTCTTCTCGTCATGTAATCAACAATTATGCTATTCAATTCAATATAGATTTCTTCTTCTCTCATTCATAAAAGTTTAATTGTGAAAATAATATTGTTGGTGGAGAGTTATATCTTTCGCTGGGACAAGATGTATCACCCTGTGGGTACCACAACGTTTTAGGTGGATGTGCATGAGGGAATAGAGACCGTGCAGCAGAAGGTGGACAACAACATCAAGGACTGTAGTAACATCTCAAGTTGAATGTGTTGTTATGTGTCTTATAGATATAGAGTCCTATGTGTCTTCCTTGTACTCTCAAGTCCTTTGGGAGATAGTGCATAAAGAGTTTTATAATCAATCTAAGATTTTGGCTAGTACTCAATGCATAATGTTGCTTTTGTGTATGTTTTGGTAAAGCAACTATTATCTCATATCCTTGCAAGGTGATGGAACATTATATGTACAAGTAAACCATGATGTATATATATGATTTTTTTCTTTCTTAAAAGAGTTTCATTGTAGTGGATAATGGAAAAAAGGTTTTAATTTTTAGTGATTTTTGATAATCTGCTGTTGATGATTAATTCTACATAGTTTTCTGCAATTAAGCTATCACGATGATAGTGGTCATCACAGTTTCAGCATCTGAGTATGATTGAATCAAGTAAGCTTAGATTCTTTACAAAAACTTTCATGTTGAATATTCTCTCAAATGTCAAGTTTCCATCCCTCCTCTAATTTGATTCAAAATGATATAAAGTATCCCTCGTTTCTCAAATTTTTTCTCCTATTCCCCATTTCTAGGGTTTTCGAGTTGAGAGGAGGAAGAAATGGATCCAGTTCCTAGAGTTTGATTGAATTTCTAGAAATTTAGTGTTTAACCTACGTTTTATGGTGATTTTAACCTTAGGTGAGTGTTTATATCCCTCTTAAGATCTGTATTCATGTTGAAAGCCTAATTCTGTGAATCTAAAATAATCAAAAATCTTACTTGTATTTGTGTGTGATTGGATATTGATTTAGAAAGATATTAGGGAATCAAATTCTACTGATTTAATTATTTATCATTGAATTGAACTTTCTTAGTTCCTAATATATTAATTGACATTCAATGGAAAATTTTGTGGATAGAGAACTATCCTATTTCATGTGAACATTTCCTAAAAAATAGCCCAATTCCTGATATGCTTGGGAATGGAATCGATATGTATAGAATCATAGTTGAATGGTATTAGAATGCATTATACAAGTGTATTATTGAATATTACTGAAATTGAATATGATATATACACAAGGATCAATATGAGGCGGCGATATTCCCTATTTAGGGTTTGTGTTGCGAGTGAATCAAATGAGTTAATTAATTAATGTATAATTTTGAATGATGAATGACATATTTGAAAATTGAAACTAGGGTTTTCATGTGCGTGAATAGACCTAATGAACCCCTGCACACCATGATGGGATTACTGGATGATATGATTCTTATTATGTGTTGAACTAACGATGACTTCTTGAAAAACCTAGAAGTTTCGTATTAAGATGAGTATTTATGATAAATCTAGAACATGCATATAATTTTGTAAATGTGATCAAATGTTGAAGTGTGTGTACTAATACTTCAACTAAAAATTATGGGTCTTACTAGTATGATCTAACACTAATGCATATACTTTAGTATAAATTGTGGAATAATGTGTAGTCCTAACATGATTGAGGGTCCTTTCTTATAAGCTACATAATAATGAATTGCATGGATGATTAGAGATAATGATGTAAGAATGTGTAACCTAATCCATTCTCTTAAGTTAAAGTAAGTAGTATTATAATGGATATAATGATCTTTGTTAATTATAAGAATGCCATTGAAAGTCACTGACATGGTACACTTAACTAATTACAATAAAGGAGATGCATAAAAATAAAGGAATGGTGATGACAATTACAAATGAAATTAATGAAATAAGTATGATGAAGTATATAGTCTATATATTTTGATTACATGTGTTTTGTCATTAATTGCATGAAATGTATTAAAATCAGATTATGAAGGATATCAATGAGAGAGAAACATTATATATTAAGTAAATTTGAATGATTGATTTTAAGAATAGTGGTGAGCATCCTCTTGAAAGAAATTAAAAACTAATGAATATGAAATGAAACAGAAATGGTGAAAATTAGTCGATGGATCTAAACCTAACCCTAACCCTAAAATTATGAAGTATATGATGCTAATGAATAATGATCTCAAATTTGGGATTAATGAATGCATATGAGTATTTTTAATTAAATTACAAGACATGGTACAACGATATGAAATTGTTTATAAGAATGTTCTCTTGGATTGTAATTGTATGTTAGGATACTTATATTTTGAGGATGGCCTTTTTTGATATACTTCAAAAGAGATCACTTATGCATTGAATAGTATCCCTAATTGAAGAGCGGTAAATAAAAAGAGGGAAGTATAAAATGTGTTATGTATGTTTATAATTGATATTCTTTCATATTTATAGAAATTTGATAGAATAAGTACTTGTTGCATGTTAAGCCTATTCTGAGCATGATGAATGACACGAGATGTATATATGCTTATATTTTTGTTAGTTGTAATATCTCTATCAATAATGAAAATTATGTTTGATATCAATTCATAAAAAATATGTTGAGATAGAATTTACATTCTTAGATTACTTTTGAGAGATCCTGATGAGGGTAAATGCTAAATGATGAGATTACGTTTCATATTGAAAGCCCACTGATGATGATCAAACCATGATGGGGGTAAATGTTGGACAATGAGATTATTTCTTGGGATGAAATCCCACTAATGATGACTGCTATGATATGATGTGGAAATGTAAAAAATTATATGTTTTGCAAATTACATATTGTTTTACTTCCTGTTTTGGTCATTATCTTTCTTGATGAGCCTAATCTATTTCATGTTATCTAGTTACACGAGATTACACACATATGATACATGATGTTTTGAATTCTTTTAGGATGAATATAAGAGATTAATAACAAGTGAAATGATGACACATCTAGTTAGGTGTCCTGAATACTGTGAGTTTCCCCTGAGATTCACACTGGAATAACAATAGGAATCTCCTTTTAGTAATCAATGAATTATGATAAAGACTTTTAGAGTGTGGATCGAGACCTTAAAGGTTAGACCACCAAGATTTAGGAGTGAGTCATCTAGACTAGATCTGGTCCTAAAACCTTGTTGTGAAAGTCTATGTCCATGACAAATAGACTATGATGAAATAAAATATGTGAATTATGAAAATATGAAAATGTTTTGATATGAAATATATTATTTTTCTAGTTCATATATTGAGTACATGAGATGAGGACGTTAGCCTCTGTAGGAAACCCCGAGGTCTCCATGGTCTAATTTTGATATCTTGGGGTGGTTGTCTAAACACTACGATAGTGAAGGTGAGTCATTGACACGAGAATCATGAATGGAGACTTCTATTTTTTGAGGTACCAGTAGTTTCAGGGAAAATGAATAAAATATGACAAGCCATGTAGAATATTATTTGAATTTTTGATACACTCCTTGTACTACTAGCTAATGATTTGCTATTGTAGATTTTGTTTATTTTTGTGGAAAATAATCATTTTTTATAGATATTACCTACTTCATACTCTTATATTTCTAGTTTGGAATCTGGTCTAAAATATTGGCAAGTGGTTAATGTTGGGATTCATATCCACTGTGTGTGTGATTTGAATTGCTTTTCATTTGATAGTATTGTTTGGTAAACATGTCTTATGTGGAGTTTAGCTTCAGGACTTCCACGATGTGTTCCTGGTCTGGCAAGTGGAGTGTCACAAAGATGATTTTATTATATATTGATCTTGAATGGTTATATCTTGACTTCTTACTCATACTGAAGAATTGTCATTCTAAATTAAGTAGTATCTACTGATTTGGTCTAAGACATGCTCTAAAAGATGTTTTAAAGTTGGATTTGGTTTCAATGATTTAGTTATTTGTTTGATTATATTATCATTGTAAAATGGATTTGATTAGATGTAGAAACACCTATTAGACTTTTCAGTATGTGCATGTTTCTTTTACATTTATTATACTTAATCTTGTGTTGATGGATGTACCTAGCTTGAGGGGGAGGTATCCACTCACTGGGGCTCTTTATGAGTCTTATGAGATTGTTTCAAATGTTCTTAGGTATAACGATATCCAACGGAGATGTAGTGAAAAAAGATACAAATAAAATAATATAGAAAGATTAGATTGTCCTTGTACTCTCTCTTTCTCGAAATCGGTAGTGTATCAAATTGTTCATTATTGTGTGTGTATATGTTGTAAACTAAACTGCATGTGAGCAGTAAGATTGGATGATGATTTTAATGTAGTTGAATATGAATTATGATATCTTAATGTGATGTTCTTAATGTGACATTGTTTTATGAAAATTTTGAACAAAGAAAAAGTAAAAAAATTACCAACAATTTTTGTTTATTGTATTAATCGCCTTTGTTGAGAATTCGTTATGTGGTTTAATAATTGAGATTATGTTTAAGGTTTCTCTATAATGTTTGGCATTTGTTCTAATCAAAAGAGAGGGGCCCGAAAGTTGGTCCCCGACCAAAGGCCATGCCCATCGTGATGCATCAAGAGGAACAAGAGAAACCCAGCCTATTTTGGAAGTCATTTAATGTCTTCAAACAAGAAAACATGATTTAATTATTATGAATTGGTCCCTCTTTCTTATCAATTTTCTATAGGGAACTAGTAACATCCTTCTTCTATGAAATTTGGAGGGTAACTCACTAATACCTTACCAAAATTATATTAACATTTTGATATTTATTGGTATAACTCTCATAGATGAAACTTTCTCTTCAAGTATTTCCCTAATATCCACATTAAATGGAAAGTCATTTTCATACCAAATTCTAGTATTATCTTATTTTCCTTATTATTCCCCATAATCTAGATATCATATCAAAATAACTTCATTTGATTCCCCTTATATTGCAAGTCAGGATTAGATAATTACTCCATCAATGATCTAAATCACATATTATCTTAGAATGATTTGGAAACTCCCTATTATTCCATATTTTGATTATATAACAACTCAAAAATCCATTGTATTTCATTTATGTATGATTTTTTTTATTTCTTAAAGTTTAGCCACAAGGACATATTTTCTAAGCAAATAGTCTCATGGGTTTTACTTGGGCCATCAGTTGAACCCATGCCTCAAAGTGGGTTCAAGTGGTTCATTGAACATAAAGTTGCAAAAATATGGTTCAACTAACATAATTGCATATCATTTATCACATCTTCTAATGTCCCATTATTGATCGTGATATTCTTTGATGGCATTCTTTCCTGTTTTTTTGAACTAAAGACAAATTTGGAAAATTTGAGGATCTAACAGATATTTTTGCATTGTCAAAAAAATTTCATGCTTTGCCTCAAAAATGGGCATCTAAAAATCATGTCTTTGGATTTCTAACTAATGTGATGATGGATTTCATTCCTTGTTCCACTATTAATGTTCTTACTTCTATGATTAGCAAGTAGTCCTCCCAAGGGTGCAGGGAGTAGCCCTACTACTAATTTTTCTCTTTTCTACTATCGATATGTTTGTATGAACATCACTTTTTTATGAACAAATGTTTAATACTTGAAAATCTTATTTAGACAATTATTTTTTTATGTATATCAGATCTTATATGTAGAGAACTTCGAATCTAAGACCTAATATGTCATTTGATTCATGTTAAATCCGTGACGAAAACATTAGATAGGTGTTATTTGAGGTGATGGATAATGATATCTAGGTAATTCTAGATAAATCTTAGAGTAATATCTATCTATTTTTTATCCTAATGCTGAAAAAGGAATTTAACCATTCTCAATATATGTATGTACGTACATACCAATGAGAGAGTGAATGATAGGTAGCAGTTGTGAAATTTATCCACCCTAGTATCTCCATTCATTGATATATGCAATTTAATCCAGATTTTTAAATATCAAAATCTTAATTTATAAACCAAAATCAACTTCTATGGTAAGTGCTAGCTCTTATCAGTTACATTGATCATATTGTTATAAAATATGTTCTCTTTGGGTTAATCCAAAACTTACTACGATAAGATTCATCTGCTTGTGGGTGAGATTCTCGAATGTTGGCTAAGTTAAATTGTAGGGATTTCATCCCAAGGGAATTTGGTGTATGATAATCTTCCACATCAGCCGCCACTAGAGTATATATAGGGGGTTAGGGTTTTGTGGGATAGATCACAAAATAGACAATAGGAAGTAGCAGGGATTATGTATAGAATGACCATTATGGAGTAGAATGGTTGTGTGGTGTAGGCAAATGGAAGGATAGGCTAGGTAGAAAGACCATTCTGGGATGGAACAACCATCTTCATGGTTGTGGCATGGTCATTCTGGCTATGAAGTAGCACCAACCATTCTGGATGAGGGGTGAACTTTTTGTAGAATAGGTTGGAGTGTATAGGGAAGTCGTAAAAAGAAGAATTCTAGCACGATCATTCAATGACTTGGGCAACCATTCCAGGGCCTAGGTAAGGGACTTAGGTCTTTAGTGGATTTCTGTGAGGTTTATGGTGGAATGGTAGTGGAATGTGGAAAATGACCCTTTTTGGACAATTGTTCTAGGTGTGGTACACTTAGGACATGAAGGTACTTTGAAGGATATTAGTGGTCACTTTACTTTAGTTTTGTTTTTGCTGTTGTTTTTGTAGATTGACCGTTCTTGGGGGCTTAGAGTGCACTTTGATTTTGTAAAGATCAATCTATCATGTTTCTTACTTCAATTCCTTCCTTGGTCACTTGGGGTAGTCCAAGGTAGCTTTAAGGTTCACTTTGGGTTCCTCCATTATTGAGTAAGTCCTAGGATCATCCTTCTTGTCTTGATTCCCTAAATAAGTGCTAAAGTACCTATAAAAACATGTCAGAGAATCAATAAGTGCATTTGTCACAAAATTAATTTATTGGTAATTAGCATGCATTCTACATATCTTATTGTGAATAAAAGGTAAAAATGATACAATATGGGGACTTAAAAAAGGGTTCTATCAGAAGGCATCATTTTTATCTCCTCCATGGTGAATCAGTTAAGCCTTTTGGGTGTAATGTCTTATTCTACATAGTATTTCCAATCAGGAATGATGTATTTACATATGTTGAGCCTATGATTGAATATCTTGTAGATATATTTCATGATATGTCTAATAATATCTATTTTTTTAGAGTTTTGCCTATAGCACAGACAAGAGAGCATATTTGTGTGCGTATTTTATAGCCATTACTAATCTTAGAAGTTTTTTATTATAGTTGGAACCTTCTTTAAACCATGAAATGCTATATATTTTATTTCTAGATAACATCTTAGATTAGAAACATGTTTTGTATTTTGGGTTCAGTATGATCAATTTCAAGATCATGTTAGTTCGATTCACTTGTGTATATTCCCATAATTGGAACACCGAATTATAAACTTCTGAATTAGATTTTTAATGTTATGAAAAATAATTTTTGGAGCTTTATTTCTTTCATCATAGTTCCAATATGTGAAAACTAGATCAATATATTAGTGGTAGTTAGTCCACTATTTTGTGGCTGTAAATCTTTGTGTCTCCTGAGGTATAAACTTGGTATTCATATGATAGGTAAGTGATCCTAAATATTGTAATCTCCAAAAGGGATGATAATAAGGGGTATTGGTCTTTCCAAAGGTAGAGAAATCTATTTAGTATATACCATGATGAACCTATAGACTAGGTATGTCTAGAGATACAAAATTGATGCTGATATAAACATATTTAACTTTTTCATGTTATGCTAGTTTTTATATTTAGTATCATACATAAGTAACCTTTCATGATTAGATGTGCAATTGAGATCCTAACCCATTATTCAAGGTTTCATATTTTTATCATTGGAGAGATTATGACCCTCCACGCAATAGACATTTTAATTGTGGCTTGGTTCTCTATAGATCCTCAATAAAAACCTGAATTTTTTTTCAATGATAGTGACAAGATGAAGAATTATAAAATAACCCAAAATATGGTTAGTACAATGTATAGTTATAACGTCCCAAATCATACAATACCACCATTGAATCTATTAGAAGTTTCTTGTATCATTTTTGTGATATGGTTTACCCCCTATGTATTTGAGTTAACATTGATTGATGAAGGTTTTTTTAATAAATAATCAATTGTACTGAATTGGATATAAGGAAATGTATAGTTGATCATTTTCTTTTATCCATGACAGTACCAGAAACATTCAAAGATTATATATTTGTAATAAAAGAGGGTTTATATAGTGTAAACATAATAATATAAATTGTATGAGAATCATTGTTCATCATCTAGAGCTTATGGTTTATTACTTTCCATCACATATTCTTCTTAATATCACCTAAGGGTATATTAGCAATAAGATCATCTGCAAAAGATATTTCAATATTATTTGAGAAGTCTCTAAAAGAATTCCAACTTTTCCATCATAAAAATTGTCAGACTTGAATCACTAAATTTGGTGTTATCATAAAACTATTAGCTATGTGTTCTTATGATTTAGCTACTTTTTGTCCATAAGTTAATTGACCTTCATCTCTGCTTGGACATTGGATTTATCTTTCACGTTGTCCTCTAGAGTGTCTTTTTCATTTTGAGTGTTTGTTTTAGCGTTAAAATCCACCCATATACTCAAGGCTAATTTCTTTATTGCTTGGTCCATAGTTTTATTTAGTGGGATGAGCACCTCAGGACTAGATGTTGTGTATTGTTGTGTGTATGGTGGTGTTATGTTGTGTGTATGTGTGATCTTGGTGTTAGTAATCTATTTTCTACTGCCTCTAAAGGAGGTTGATGGATTAATGAGTCATTGACATTTTGGAGCATGTTTTCTCCTTGCTAGTGAAGGAAAGTTGTTTGTATAAATACATTGTAGAGAAATCTTTCTCTACAATAGTGGCACAATGTTTCTTCCCATGTCCTCTTCTTTATTCTTCTATGTATCTATATTCATCAATGTTTTTGTAAGAACTTGATTTGGATACTTGTGTGTGAATCACTAATACGTATAGAGAGGCTTTCTTTATATTTGGCACCTTCTTTGTATCAAATGCTCATGTGATGAACTACGTTTAATATAATTTCAACGTTTCATCATTATTATCTCATTTTCTATGCAGTGATTGTGGAAACCCCTGCCCATGTCTTCTACCTCCTATATTTCTTCATACTCAAAGAGATACAAATTTAGTGGATCACAATCTAGAAATTCAACTACCTACTACACGAGAGTGAGTAGGAATTGCTCCGTAACTATCTATGTGCTTGTAACTATTGGTTAGTGATTGCTTTCTTTTACATATATTTTGGAAATCCTTTATTGTGTGCATGGTTGGTAGTTGAGAGGCATCAATCCAGCAACCAAGATTATCAATTGTCAAGAGATATTAATCACATATTCAGAAGATGGGTTAGAAAAACAGAATCTAGTCCAGTTTGTAAGTTTGTCATATGTTTAGAGGATGTCATGGAAGCAAATATTCTTTTCTTAAATTGATAAACATGAAATTAACTTTGTATTTAGCTAATTTAGAACAACTCAACCCATCTCTTTATTGAATCATTGGTTAATGGAATTGGTTAAATTTGTTATACATTGGCTATTCACATAGATGAGCTTAAGATATTTCTACTTCTATTGCATACTTCTAGTTTGTGTTTCTTATGTTTATGAAAACAATGAGTATATCAGCACATTGTAGTCACAAGACTTGATACATTCTCAACAAACTATAGACGGTTTATAAAGTTAATTATTCAAAACATTATATCATCAATCTCCCATTCCTCCTCAAATTTCCCTGGGTTAGATTTAAATGAATAGATAATGGCACGAAGTGAACAACATAGTTCAATGTGATGCTTTTACTAATGCAACATAGGATGTTCAGTTCTTCATTGTTGTCATTTATCATTGCATCAAATACAAGTTCTCTTTGCATTCTTCCTTTTCCAACAATAGCAAAGCATTGAACGTGTCTGACATTTGTTGCATTCATATTTTATTTTGTGAGTTAGCTTCAATAATCTTAGAATACAATACTATTAAATTGAGTTCCTAATTGAATTCACATGGGCCAAACGGCCCGGACTGGAAAACACCCTATTCCTTAACAATGTGTTATTCTCTGGTTAGCATCGAATAATGAGGATATAGATAGAATAATATTAATAAAAAAGTGAGACGTTCATTCCCGCTCGTTTACAATCTGGCATGGCGATATAGGCACCATAATACTAAATTAGTGCTCGTTAATTGTAGAAGTATGTTGATCATCAAAGCAACCGAGCAAGCCATAATGAACCATTAAATGTTGATCATAACAATAAGTATGCTCATCACTTTTATGGCCATTTCATATTTTGTAAGTTTTTTTGTAGTTTTAACCTTCTTTAGACCATTAAGTTTTATATATTTTCTTTCTAGATAATCTCTTAGTCTAGAAAGTTTTTTTTGTATTTTAAGTTTAGTATTATCAATTTGAAGATCATGTCAATTCTATTGAATTGTGTATATTCCTATAATTGGAACATCAAATTTTAAACTTCTTGATTAAATTTTTAATGTTATCAAAAATACATTTGGAGCTTTGGTTTTCATCATACGCCAATTTTCTAAGACTAGATCAATACATTAGTGGTAGTTAGTCCACTGTCTTTTGGTTGTGAATCTTTATGGCCCTGAGGTATAAACTTGGTATTTAGTATGATAGGTATGTGGCCATGAATCAAGTAATTGCCCAAAAGGGAGGAGAATAAAGGACATAGGTATTTCCAAAGGCTAGTGTAGAGAAATATATCTAGTATAGACCATGATGAACCTATTGTTGGTATGTATTACCAGAGAGAAAATCATATGATATTTGTAATGGAATAAATTTTAATTGATTGAATTAATAAATGAAGGAAATCTTCCAATTTGTTCTGTTTAATTCAGTTATAATATAATGATGTAACACTATATATGTCTAGAGAATTATATTACTCAATGATGTTTGTCTTCAAGTACGTGACTTGGGGAAATGAGATCATACGAATGTTAAGAGTACATATATATATTCTCATTATGTCCCTAGTCGATTGTTATTATGGAAGGTTGATAGACAACAATGACACATAACCTCAAAGTGTGAGTTGGTTGATGACAAAGTCTCATTAGTCATGATATGGATATATCAAACCAAGCAGATAGATACATGTTAGAGAACAGTGTATCAGGAAGACCCACCATGAGACTGACACATGGAAACCATTACCATGGTAGTCATAGTTTGTTTTCATACTGATGGTGGTGTTTGTAGTTCTTAGACCTAAAATCACTACACTAATCACATGTCATTCGATATGATTTAACATCATCAAATGCAATCTTAAAACATGAGTTGTTATAACGGTGATGATTGGGTGAGTGTGACACATGGAGATTGAGTGTAAGTGATAGAGATAAGACATGTTCCTCCTAAGGAAGTATGATATCCAAGGCCTCTTGATTACCGAGACTAAGAAATGCATGGTCGTGCAAACATCACTCAAAATGTGATATTGAGCTTACATAGATCTTAGACAATTTGCTCTGGTTCAAGAAACAAGATTGAATGTTGAAGAGGGTGACTACTATGTTCCTTGAGTTCAATATGGCTATCAGTGACAAAGTAATCATGCAAATACTATAACACCAAGCACATATTGTAGGTTGTAGTTGTTCCCCAACTTTCCATTCACTTGGGTAGCACTGATGTGTGACTAGGCACTACTTTTTGCTTGTGATGTCAGAAGTTAGTTATGGACATTCACCACCAATGTAATATGGGACATATAGGGTCACACACATAGGTCTTAACTTAGAAGATGAGTTCAATCTTGAATGATTATTGAATTGATTACTAAAGTGTTTATATATTCAATTCACACAACAAAATCAGCTAACTACACTATCATACGATCGGCTCACTCAAGTGATACGACAGTTTGGAGTTCTAGACGGTCGACTCAAGGGTTGAGTCGGGCGTTTGGGGTATCAGGCTGATTGAAATTGAATTGTCTAAGTTATACTCAAATTGAGGTGTGAATAGACCAGTTCAATCTACTAAACGGATGGGCTTGGTGATGAGCGAGACAAATGTCTCACTTGTATGAGATTGCTCAATTCATAGGAAATTCGATTGCAACAATGAATTAGTTCTAATGTCATGACGTGCATGAATTGAATTCAAAATGTCAATTTTGTATGTTGTAGGAAAACTATGAAATGACTATCTCAAAGTATGATACAACCATCTTATATGTCAGACGACCATTTGGGTTTCCAAACGATCATTTTGGTGGTCTGAGAATGCAAAAATTCAAGATCTTCTGGTCCCTTCTACTCTTGCATAGACTTGGAACCTTGACCCAAACCCCACCTATAAAAAGAGGGGTACTGGGGGCTTCCCAGAGCACAACATAGAAAATTGAGAATTAGTTTCTCTGAGAATTGTTGTCCTCTCTGGTTATGGTAACCAAGAGATTTGAAGAAAGTCCTACCCTACTAGGGAGGTATAGCTACATGAGAGAACAACTAAGGATCATTGTTGTGGGAGAACAAGTTAGCGACTAGTACGTCAATGAGAGGGACAACTCCTTCCTGTTCGTTCTAGCAAGATGACATGAGATCTAGGCAGTCTTTGTGTACTAATCTAGAGAGAGGAGTTCTTTGGCTTCTGCTAGGAAGGTAACGTCAACTCACAATCTATGGTGAGACTGTAGGAGTTGCAACAAAAGTAGTCCAACCTATTGTCTATGGTGAACATCAGGAGCTGCACAGACACTGTCCAAGAGCAACTAGTCAAAAGTTGCATATCTACAACAATGAGGAGATGTCACTGGACTTGCTCTAAGACCAGATATATTCTAGAAACCATCCTTCCCATCTTATGGTTATTGACAAATTTGTTGATTTATGAGAAATATGGTAGATAAAAACTTTGTTTCTTCTACTTATTATGTAGCCATGTTTCCCTATAGTGGTATCAGAACCAATGTTAGTTTACTATATTATGGGGAAATATATATGATCGGATTTTGATATTATCGTTCTATTATTGCATTTGATGCCAATAATATCTATCCAATCAAATGCCATGATAATCCCAAACTAATATATATATATATATATATATATATATATATATATATATATATATATATATATATATATATATATATATATATATGTATGTATATCTATGCTATATATATGTAATTTACATGTGTCGCCCTAAAAGCGATTTTGATGATAGATGTGTAGAACTGTTATGGACAACAACCCTTATTATTTGTACATGGTTGTATGTTGGTTTATCCTATTATCTCGGTCTTCATACCAAGCTTCTACCTTATCTTTCAATGTAAAAATTAATTCTTTCTTACACATGCTCCCCTTGAATGTAACTTAGGGTTTCTCTATATATAAAACTAGGATAATTTTCTTTCCTATTATGACAAAGAAGAAGGGTGTTCTAAAAATGCCAACCTACTGTCTTGGAGATGAAACAGCTAGTTGGAGGACTAAGGAGGATCATGTGGACAATTCGAACTGACTGGCTGGTGGACCCGACCGATCAACTACAGGAGACAATAGATGGTGGATAGAAAACCACTCAAACAATGAGACGACCAAACGACCGACCAGGATGCAAGACAATCTGTTTATGGGTTGAACCAATGAACTCAGATTGCCAGGAACAGATCTTCATGAACAATAGGTTTCTACATGTTATGTAGACCTAGGATGTGGTAATTCCTTGTGGCTCGAAGGAATTACATTAGGCTATCCATAACCATCGCTTTTGTTTATTGCATATTCCATTGCGGGGTATAGAATGTATATGACATGTACTATATATGTGGTGATTGGATAAAGTATATGTATTTATAAATAAAAATTATATTAACTCTTAGAAACTTTCCAACATCAACCCACATGAAAATCTTGATCGACCAAGCGTAGGTTACACCTTAATGTGGTGTGCCATCTATCTCGTAGAAGTGTGTTGGTAGATATGTAGGTTCTGCCTTCGTAGGGTGCACGTCTATTGTGTTGGTTGTTGGGTTAGGATTAAACTAGTGATTCATAGAGCGTCTAAGCCCAGAAGCATGCTGATGAGTATGGAAAGGAGTTTCACTTATCATCTATCAAGAATTACATATGATGCAATTGAAAAAAGTTGTCTACCTTGGTAATTAATTTTGTTTTGCGGTGTTGATCGGGTCATAGTTGAATTATATTAGATCTAGCTCACTAGAATATTGTACAATGCAATATTCTGAATTCATATGTGAGGACTATCAATTTGAAATAAAGTAGTGGGAGTGATAATAATTAAAGACCTAGTTAATATCGTCAAATTTTAAATCAAATAAAAAGTTTTTGACAAATGAAAATTTTCTCTTGTAGAATTAAATGACGAATAAATACGCATTGTAATCAGTCCTTAAGATAGAAAAACTTGACGGGACAAATTTCCACGACTGGTTTTGGACTTTGACAAGGGTTCCCAATGAAGGGTGCAAGCTTTACATCCTTTACAACCCAATGCCAGAAATTCCTTCTCCTAATGCGTCTATGGCACAAGTGAATGCTTATTGGAAGCATGCCAATGATGCCTTAGATATAAAGTACCTTGTGCTTAGATGCATGAACTATGAGCTACATGAGCAGTGTGAGGGCGTGAGTGTTCTTGAGATGGTAACACATCTTAATAAAGTGATACTTGGCCTTACAAAGAAAGAAAGGGATGATATCCTAAAGGTGTTACTCGAGTATAAGTTGACAGAGGGAACCTCAGTAGAAGAACATGTTCTCAATATGATTGGACATGTGTATCATCTTGAAGAATTGGGATTCACCTTTAGCCAAGATTGTCCATAGATATGATTCTAAAGACATTGCCAGAATTATATATCCACTTAATTATGTGTTATCACTTGAATAATATGGCCAGACCGATGTCAGACTTGCTTGCCATGTTGGTTCATGTTGAAGCAAGATTTATGAAGGAAATTCTTGTGATGGTGATCAGTAGAGTTGAGTCCAAGGATCAAAGTAAAGTTGAGAAGAATTCCAAGGTCAAGCCCAAATCCAAATCTTCAACACTCCAGATAAGGAGAAAGAAGAGTACAAGAGGGACTCATCCTTTGTACCTGAAGGCATTCAGGAAGAAGAAGATGGGGATGGTAATCTCCACTTAAGGTATATACGTTATTGAGATAGACCTATCTACTTATTCATTATGGGTACTAGATATCAGATGTGGATATCACATATGTTCTAATATGTAGGATTCGAAAGGAAGTAGGCCTTTAGGAAAAGGTGAGGCAAAACTATGAGTTTCTAATGGTGCAATTGTTGTGGCTAGCACAGGTGGAACCTATAGTATATCTTTGCCCATAGGGTTTTTAAAGATTTAAATAACTTCTATTATGTACATGCTATAAATAGAAACATCATTTTTGTATCTTGTATGGACAAGGATGCATTTGAATTCCATATAAAAAATGGTCGATGTTCAATTTCAAAAGATGGGATCTTTTATGATAGTGCCCCAATGTCCTATGGTCTTTACTTGTTATATCTAAAGACATATGTTTATAACTTGAATACCAAAAGACTAAAACACAACAACTCGAACAGAAAATACCTTTGGCATTGTCATCTAGGGCACATAAATGAGAATTGCCTATCTAGACTCCATAAAGATATGGTTATCTAGATTCTTTTGATTTTAAATCAATGAAGACATGTGAATTATGTTTGTTGAGAAGATGGCTAAGTCCCCTTTCACTAGAAATAATGAGAGGGATAGTGATATATTAGGACTTATTGTTGGGTTATTGAGGGAGGCAGAGAAGCAGCGGAAACAAAAATTTTCTCCCAAACCCGGAACAAAAGGAATCGCGTCGACATCTATATGATAGGAAATAAGGTTTGTGAATCATACCTTGCCCCGAGGCTTGCTCGGCAACAATGCCACGCGGCTTGCACAGTCTTCACCTCCGGTCTTGGACGGTGTCTGTGCAGCTCCTGGTCGCACCGGGACTGAAGACTCCTCCTCCTACCGGACTGTCTGATGACAGTTGTCCTCCTAAGCGGCAGTGACCTCCCGCCTCTGAAGTAGTCCACACGGACCACCCGAAACTCCACTCTCCTTGTCCCACAAGGAAGTGGAAGGAGTCGCACCCTCCTGTTGACGTACTAGTCGCCAACACACTCTCCTGCTGTCGACTGCAACTGCAGTTGTCCTTCCCTTGCTGCACCTCCCTTTGCGGGAAGCACTTGCTCGGGCTCTCTCTCGGTTACCAAAACCAGAGAGAACGACAACTTTGCAGAGCAATCAACTTGCACTGAGTTGTACTCTGAGAAGCCCCCAATACCCCTATGTATAGGCGGGTCATGGAACAGGGTTCTCTGTGCCCGATAATACGGGACTAAAGCAGGAGTAGAAGGGTTCGGGATTGTCCACAAAAAGCAACTGTCTCGCAAGCTGAACCGATCAGTTCACAAGTGAACCGGTCGGTTGGGGACCTGAACCGATCGGTTCACCAATGAACCGATCGTTTGGGACCCTTGAACCGATCGGTTCACTCATGAACCGGTCGGTTGGGGTTCCAGGTTGGTTCCCGATTGACTTTCTTTGTTTCTCTTTCCCAATTGGTATCGTATACCAATAGAATTCTCAATCGAATAGGGCAATTGAAACGAAAGGAAAATTCTCACCAATCCTACTTTCCCAAGTTGCTCGATTGCACCAGTTGAACCGATCGGTTCAACACTTGAACCGGTCGTTTCACTTTGTGCATGAGCCGGTCGGTTCAACAATTGAACTGACCGGTTCAGCAACCTCAGCCGACCGGTTCATCACATGAACCGATCGGTTGGGAGTGCAGATTGTGCAGAATCAGTCAAATGCAATTTCAATCAATCCGATACTCCAATCAATGCGTCCAACACCTTGAACCATATGATATCGAGCTATCGATTAATTGAGTGTTTAATTGAACTACTAAACTCCTTTAGTAATCAATCTAAACATTGCTTGTGGACAAAACTCCTCTTCCAGGTTGAATCCTATGTGTGTGACCCTGCAGGTCCATTTCACATTGGCAGTGAAAGTCCATAACACTTATGACTTCACAAGCAAAGAGTGGAGCCTAGTCACACATCAGTGCTACCCAAGTGAAAATAGAAAGTTGGAGAACAACTTTCATCCTACAATCCGTGAATGGTGTTACAGTGAATGTATAATTCCTTTGTCACTAATATCCAGAATGAACTCGAGGCATGGAACAGTCATCATGTCAATGTTCATTCTTTACCTTGATCTCAGAGTAGACCGAGTGAGATGTGTATGACATCAATATCACATATTGATTCATACGTGCATGCGCATGCCTTTCTCAATCCTACTCATCAAGTGGCCAAGGATATCAAACTCCCTCAGGAGGGACAAATCCCATATCTATCACTCACCCCTCAAAAGCCCCATGTGTCAAAGCCACCCAATCATCACCTTTATAACAACCTAGTCCATATCTCATATGGTGTCTTTTGAACCGATTTAGATGGCACACGGTTAAGTGTAAACACGGAGGTTTCAAGAGCATAACCCCAGAAAGAAATTGGAAGATCAGCAAAACTCATCATTGATCGCACCATATCTAACAATGTGTGATTCCTTCTTTCAGACACACCATTATGTTGTGGT
The DNA here is from genome assembly GCA_963693085.1 of Alisma plantago-aquatica. NCBI lineage: Eukaryota > Viridiplantae > Streptophyta > Magnoliopsida > Alismatales > Alismataceae > Alisma > Alisma plantago-aquatica. Next base: position 719,046,390 of record OY856410.1, read on the forward strand.
GTTCCAGGCGGAGTCCATTGTGATACAATACCACGGGCTCGCAGAAGGTCCTCAAACTCATGGCTCAAGTATTCTCCACCTCAATCAGAACGAAGTGCCTTAATATTTTTACCAAGCTGGTTCTATACTTCATTCATGAAATCCTTGAACCTTTCAAGGGTTTCTTACTTATGTTTCATCAGGTACACATAGCCATACCTACGGAAGTTATCGGTAAAGGTAATGAAGTACTGATACCCACCTCTGGCATTAGTTCTAAAAGGCCCACATACATCAGTATGTATGAGTCCTAATAGATCACTAGCTCTCTCACCTTTACCTGAAAAGGGAGTCTTGGTCATCTTGCCCAACAAACAAGATTCACATGTCTCTATTGATTCATAATCAAAAGAGTCTAGATAACCATCTTTATGGAGTCTATAAATGCGCTTCTCATTTATGTCCCCTAGACGACAATGCCAGAGATATGTTTCGTTTGAGTCGTTGAGTTTTTGCCTTTTGGTGTTTACGTTGTATACACTTGTCTCCAAGTCCATCAAGTATAGACCATTAGACATAGGGGCACTGCCATAAAAGATCCCATCTTTAGAAATGGAACACTTTCCATTCTTAATAAGAAATTCAAATCCATCTTTGTCCAAACAAGAGATGGAAATGATATTCCTATTTATGGCAGGTACGTAATAGCAGTTCTTCAACTCTATTATTAGCCCACTAGGTAGAGTTAACTCATAGGTTCCTACGGCACTGGCGGCAACTCTTGCCCCATTAGCAACACGTAGTTCAACCTCGCCTTTCCCCAAAGGCCTACTTCTCTTAAGATCCTTCACATTTGAACAAATGTGAGATCCGCATCTGGTATCAAGTACCCATGATGAAGAAGTAGTAAAGTTAATCTCTATCATGTATACACCAGATGTAGAGATCTCTATCTCTGACTTCTTCTTCCATTGTTCCTTCCATCCTCTCCATGTAGAAGAAATCGGATGGCAAGAGAACACTTCTCTCCCTTACCTACCCTCTTCTTCACCAACGCATTAAGCGTACATAGAGTGGATTCTAAGGCTCCTGGTATATCTGGATTGTGCAAAACACTTCTCACAATCCTCAAACAGTTATGGAATTTATTCTCAATTAATTTTCCCATTTTAAAAGATGATTCTTTTGCCATTCTACAAGAGAAAATTTGCATTTGTCAAAACCCTTTTGATTTGATTTGAATAAAGTTTGACGATAGTTAATTTGGCCTTTAATTAATTACCACTCCCACTATTTTGACTCAAATTGATAGCCCTCACCATCAATTCGGAAGATTGCAGCGTACAATCTTCTAGTGGGTCAAGATCTTGAAATCCTCTGAGCCATGGACCAGCTTGGGTTGTCACCCACAACTCAGATCTTCCAGGTAGGCAACTTTTGCCAATTGCATCATATGCAACTCTTTAAAGATGTCATCTGCAACTCCTTGCAATGAACATCTCCATGCCTCAAGGTGCTAGATCCTATCTAGGTCACCTTGTTAAGTCCGACCCAAAGCCAACACGATGAACATGCACCCTGCTTGGGCAGACCCACACATTCATCCTTCATGCTTCCACGAGATAGACGGTGCACCACGCTTGGGCGTGCCCACACTTGGTCGATCAAGCTTTTCACGTGTGTCGCATTTGGAAGGCATCTAAAACTTAATATTTAATGAGGGATTTGGTTTTTATATACATATACATATCCAATCACCACAATATATAGTACGTATCATATACATGCTATATCCCACATAAAACATGCATAAACGATAAAAAGCAATGATTATGGCCATCCTATTTGTGATTCCTGGAGCCAAGAGGAATCACGATCATCTAGGTCTACATCACATGCAACATGTACAAGATGAAATATGTGCCTGCCTTTCTGGGTTTGATCAGCTCATCTCCATGACTGATCGGCTCGCCATCAGGTTGGTTGCTCGGGTTCCACCAACCGATCGACTTGTGCCTCCAGCCGATCGGTTCACCAGTCATCGTGCATCTCCTCAGGTCTCCACCCGCTCATCTCGTTCCTCGAACCGGCCATCTGGATCACCAACCGATCGGTTCACTCCTTGAACCGATCGTCTTCAGGTTGTCCGCCGTTCTTTGACATAACATGAAATAAAATCTATCCTATTTACATTTGATTTGTGAAACCCCGAGTTACATTCGGGGGGAGAAAGGTAGGAAAAGAATTCTCGAATTATTTCGAGTTACATCAAGAATATAAGAAAGAGAATCGGTGCGCAGACCGAGATGCAAGCAACCACACAAACAACCACACACAGATATAGGGGTTTATAGGCCATAATCATGCTACACATCCACCACAAAACTCGTTTAAGGGCGACGCGTATCGAGTGCATTAATATTACATATCATAGATGTATATTAGGGATTTGTGGATTGGACATGTATAAAGCCGATATTATTCGCATCGCATGCAATAAATAAAGGCGAAAAACCAAAATTGATCACATCGATAATCCTAAAATATAGAGAGGTTGACGTGGCTCTCATACCACTGTTGGGTTATTGAGGGAGGCAGAGAAGTAGTGGAAACAAAAATTTTCTCCCAAACCCAGAACAAAAGGAATCGCGTCGACATCTATATGATAGGAAATAAGGTTTGTGAATCATACCTTGTCCCGAGGTTTGCTTGACGACAACGCCACGCGGATTGCACGGTCTTCACCTCCTGTCTTGGACGGTGTTTGTGCAGCTCCTGGTCGCACCGGGACTGAAGACTCCTCCTCCTACCGGACTGTCGGATGACAGTTGTCCTCCTAAGTGGCAGTGACCTCCCGCCTCTGAAGTAGTCCACACGGACCACCCGGAACTCCACTCTCCTTGTCCCACAAGGAAGTGGAAGGAGTCGGACCCTCGTGTTGACGTACTAGTTGCCAACACACTCTCCTGCTATCGACTGCAACTGCAGTTGTCCTTCCCTTGCTGCACCTCCCTTTGCGGGAAGCACTTGCTCGGGCTCTCTCTCGGTTACCAAAACCAGAGAGAACGACAACTTTGCAGAGCAATCAACTTGCACTGAGTTGTACTCTGAGAAGCCCCCAATACCCCTATATATAGGCGGGTCATGGGACAGGGTTCTCTGTGCCCGGCAATACGGGACTAAAGCAGGAGTAGAAGGGTTTGGGATTTTCCACAAAAAGCAACTGTCTCACAACCTGAATCGATCGGTTCACAAGTGAACCGGTCGGTTGGGGACCTGAACCGATCGGTTCACCAATGAACCGATCGTTTGGGACCCTTGAACCGATCGGTTCACTCATGAACCGGTCGGTTGGGGTTCCAGGTTGGTTCCCCATTGACTTTCCTTGTTTTTTTTCCAATTGGTATCGAATACCAATATAATTCCCAATCGAATTGGGCAATTGAAATGAAAGGAAAATTCTCACCAATCCTACTTTCCCAAGTTGCTTGATTGCACCAGTTGAACCGATCAGTTCAACACTTGAACCGGTCATTTCACTTTGTGCATGAGCCGATCGGTTCAACAATTGAACCGACCGGTTCAACAACCTCATCCGACCGGTTCATCACATGAACCGATCGGTTGGGAGTGCAGATTGTGCAGAATTAGTCAAATGCGATTTCAATCAATCCGATACTCCAATCCATGCGTCCAACACCTTGAACCATATGATATCGAGCTATCGATTAATTGAGTGTTTAATTGAACTACTAAACTCCTTTAGTAATCAATCTAAACATTGCTTGTGGACAAAACTCCTCTTCCAGGTTGAATCCTATGTGTGTGACCCTGCAGGTCCATTTCACATTGGCAGTGAAAGTCCATAACACTTATGACTTCACAAGAAAAGAGCGGTGCCTAGTCACACATCAGTGCTACCCAAGTGAAAGTAGAAAGTTGGAGAACAACTTTCATCCTACAATCCGTGAATGGTGTTACAGTGAATGTATAATTCCTTTGTCACTGATATCCAGAATGAACTCGAGGCATGGAACAGTCATCCTGTCAATGTTCATTCTTTACCTTGATCTCAGAGTAGACCGAGTGAGATGTGTATGACATCAATATCACATATTGATTCATACGTGCATGCGCATGCCTTTCTCAATCCTACTCATCAAGTGGCCAAGGATATCAAACTCCCTCAGGAGGGACAAATACCATATCTATCACTCACCCCTCAAAAGCCCCATGTGTCAAAGCCACCCAATCATCACCTTTATAACAACCCATGTTTCAGGACTACGTTTGATGATGTCAAAGTGTACCCAACGACATGTGTTGAGTGTAGTGATTTCAGGTCTAAGAATCACACTCACCACCATCACTGTGAGAGCTGACTGTGACTACCATGTCATGGTTCCATGTGTCACTCTCACGGTGGGTCTTTCCGGTACCTTGTTCTCTAACAAGTACCTATGTGCTTGGTTTGATATCACCATATCATGACTAATGAGATTCTGTCATCAACCAACACACAATCTAGTCTTTAGTGTTATTGATGTCTATGGTTATTTCCACAATAACAACCGACTAGGGACTAAACAAGAAAGAATACTCTTAGCATCCGTACGATCTCATCATTTAGGTCCTCAACCCAAAAGCATACGTCATTGAGTAAAACAATCTTTAGACATCTATCATGTTACACCATCATCTCAGAAATAGTTTAAACATATAGATTGGAGATTGCCTTTATTATTATTCAAATCATTTACAAAGTATCCCATTACAATCATCATATGACTTGCTCTATGGGCATACATACCAACAGACTCCCACTTGCACTTAGAGCCAGTCACCAAGGAAACGCAGTCCTTATGACCTAGCATGACCATCATGCTTCTGCTGAGAAAGGGCCTTAGTCAGTGGATCAACTATGTTGTCTTCAGTTGGTACTTTGCAAATCTTCACATCTCCTCGCTATACGATCTCTCGTATGAGATGGAAGCACCGCCGTATGTGCTTGGACCGCTGATTTGATCTGGGCTCCTTAGCTTGTGCAATACCTCCATTGTTGTCACAATAAAGCTCAATTGCATCACAGCTACTGGGAACTACACCAAGTTCAAAGATGAACTTCCTGATCCACATAGCCTCCTTTGCTGCATGCGAAGCAGCAATATACTCGGCCTCTGTAGTAGAATCGACAATGGTTTCTTGCTTGGAACTCTTCCAGCTCACAGCTCCATTATTAAGGCAAAACACAAATCCTGACTGCGATCTGTAATCATCTTTATCGGTTTGGAAGCTTGCATCGGTGTAACCCTTTACAACCAACTCTTCCTCGCCGCCGTACACAAGAAACTGATCCGTAGTCCTTCGCAAGTACTTGAGGATGTTCTTTACGGCTGTCCAGTGAGCATCCCCGGGATCTGACTGGTACCTTCTCGTCATGCTTAGAGCATGCGAGACATCTGGGCGTGTGCACAACATAGCGTACATGATGGATCTAATGGCTGATGCATATGGGATCCCATTCATACGCTCCCTCTCTTCACAAGATTGGGGACATTAAGATCTAGAGACGGTAACTCCATGTAGCATAGGGACGTTGCCTCTCTTTGAGTTCTCCATGCTGAACCGCTTCAGCACCTTGTCAATGTACGTGCTCTGACTTAGTCCGAGAAGCCTTCTAGATCTATCTCTATAGATCTTAATTCCTAGAATATAGGATGCTTCTCCTAAGTCCTTCATTGAGAAAGTTTTCCCAATCCAAGTCTTTACCTTCTCTAAGGCTAAGACATCATTCCCCATCAAAAGTATGTCATCCACATACAATATGAGGAATGTGGTCGAGCTCCCACTAACCTTCTTGTACACACAAGGTTCATCTTCATTTTGAATAAAGCCAAACACTTTGACTTCCTCATCAAATCGAAGATTCCAACTCCGAGATGCTTGCTTCAATCCATAGATTGACCTTTGTAGTTTACAGACTTTATTGGCATTCTTTGGATCTACAAAACCTTCAGGCTGTGTCATATACACATCCTCATGAATATTCCCGTTAAGGAATGCGGTTTTAACATCCATCTGCCAAATCTCATAGTCATAGTAAGCTGCAATAGCAAGCATGATCCTGATGGACTTAATCATGGTAACTGGAGAAAAGGTTTCGTCATAATCAACACCTTGAATTTGTCGAAAACCCTTTGCAATCAATCTGCCTTTATAAGTTTGCACATTGCCATCCATGTCGGTCTTTTTCTTGAAGACCCACTTGCACCCTATGGGTTTTATCCCTTCGGGTGGTTCCACCAAAGTCCATACTTTGTTGGAGTACATGGATTCCATCTCGGATCTCATGGCTTCAAGCCATTTCTCAGAATCTGGTCCCTCCATAGCCTCTACGTAGGTAGTTGGATCATCATCTTTGATCAACTCTCCACCTTCCTGAGTCACAAGGTATCCAAACCTCTCAGGTTCAAGGCGAGTCCTACTAGATCTACGAGGTCCTTGTGTTACCTGAGGAGATTGAGATTCCACAACACCTTATGAATCTACATTTTCCTCTGGTACATCTACCGGTTCATTGTTTTCTTGTTGGGCTTGAACCTCTTCAAGCTCTATTTTCCTCCCACTGCTTCCTTTGGAAATAAATTCCTTCTCTAGGAACACAGCTGTCCTGGCAACAAACACTTTGTTGTCAGTAGGGTGGTATAAATAGTATCCCCTCGTTTCCTTGGGGTATCCAACAAAATAACATTTATCGGATTTGGGTCCAAGCTTATCAGGAAACATTTTCCTAACGAAAGCCTCACAACCCCAAATCTTCAGAAAAGACAAATCAGGACGCTTCCCAGTCCATATCTCATATGGTGTCTTTTGAACCGATTTAGATGGCACACGGTTAAGTGTAAACGCGGCGGTTTCAAGAGCATAACCCCAGAAAGAAATTGGAAGATCAACAAAACTCATCATTGATCGCACCATATCTAACAATGTGCGATTCCTTCTTTCAGACACACCATTATGTTGTGGTGTTCCAGGCGGAGTCCATTGTGATACAATACCACGGGCTCGCAGAAGGTCCTCAAACTCCTGGCTCAAGTATTCTCCACCTCAATCAGAACGAAGTGCCTTAATACTTTTACCAAGCTGGTTCTATACTTCATTCAGGGAATCCTTGAACCTTTCAAGGGTTTCTGACTTATGTTTCATCAGGTACACATAGCCATACCTACGGAAGTCATCAGTAAAGGTAATGAAGTACAGATACCCACCTCTGGAATTAGTTCTAAAAGGCCCACATACATCAGTATGTATGAGTCCTAATAGATCACTAGCTCTCTCACCTTTACCTGAAAAGGGAGTCTTGGTCATCTTGCCCAACAAACAAGATTCACATGTCTCTATTGATTCATAATCAAAAGAGTCTAGATAACCATCTTTATGGAGTCTAGAAATGCGCTTCTCATTTATGTGCCCTAGACGACAATGCCAGAGATATGTTTCGTTTGAGTCATTGAGTTTTTGCCTTTTGGTGTTTACGTTGTATACACTTGTCTCCAAGTCCATCAAGTATAGACCATAAGACATAGCGGCACTGCCATAAAAGATCCCATCTTTAGAAATGGAACACTTTCCATTCTTAATAAGAAATTCAAATCCATCTTTGTCCAAACAAGAGACGGAAATGATATTCCTATTTATGGCAGGTACGTAATAGCAGTTCTTCAACTCTATTATTAGCCCACTAGGTAGAGTTAACTCATAGGTTCCTACGGCACTGGCGGCAACTCTTGCCCCATTAGCAACACGTAGTTCAACCTCGCCTTTCCCCAAAGGCCTACTTCTCTTAAGATCCTTCACATTTGAACAAATGTGAGATCCGCATCCGGTATCAAGTACCCATGACGAAGAAGTAGTAAAGTTAATCTCTATCACGTATACACCAGATGTAGAGATCTCTATCTCTGACTTCTTCTTCCATTGTTCCTTCCATCCTCTCCATGTAGAAGAAATCAGTTTGGCGAGAGAACACTTCTCTCCCTTACTTACCCTCTTCTTCACCAACGCATTAAGCGTACATAGAGTGGATTCTAAGGCTCCTTGTATATCTGGATTGTGCAGAACACTTCTCACAATCCTCAACCAGTTATGGAATTTATTCTCAATTAATTTGCCCATTTTAAAAGATGATTCTTTTGCCATTCTACAAGAGAAAATTTGCATTTGTCAAAACCCTTTTGATTTGATTTAGATAAAGTTTGACGATAGTTAATTAGGCCTTTAATTAATTACCACTCCCACTATTTTGACTCAAATTGATAGCCCTCACCATCAATTTGGAAGATTGCAGCGTACAATCTTCTAGTGGGTCAAGATCCTGAAATCCTCTGAGCCATGGACCAGCTTGGGTTGTCACCCACAACTCAGATCTTCCAGGTAGGCAACTATTGCCAATTGCATCATATGCAACTCTTGAAAGATGTCATCTACAACTCCTTGCAATGAACATCTCCATGCCTCAAGGCGCTAGATCCTATCTAGGTCACCTTGTTAAGTCTGACCCAAAGCCAACACAATGAACATGCACCCTGCTTGGGCAGACCCACACATTCATCCTTCACGCTTCCACGAGATAGACGGTGCACCACGCTTGGGCGTGCCCACACTTGGTCGATCAAGCTTTTCACGTGTGTCGCATTTGGAAGGCATCTAAAACTTAATATTTAATGAGGGATTTGGTTTTTATATACATATACATATCCAATCACCACAATATATAGTATGTATCATATACATGCTATATCCCACATAAAACATGCATAAACGATAAAAAGCAATGATTATGGTCATCCTATTTGTGATTCCTCAAGCCAAGAGGAATCACGGTCATCTAGGTCTACATCACATGCAACCTGTACAAGATGAAATCTGTGCCTGCCTTTCTGGGTTTGATCAGCTCATCTCCATGACTGATCGGCTCGCCATCAGGTTGGTAGCTCGGGTGCCACCAACCGATCGACTTGCGCCTCCAGCCGATCGGTTCACCGGTCATCGTGCATCTCCTCAGGTCTCCACCCGCTCATCTCGTTCCTCGAACCGGCCATCTGGATCACCAACCAATCGGTTCACTCCTTGAACCGATCGTCTTCAGGTTGTCCGCCGTTCTTTGACATAACATGAAATAAAATCTATCATATTTACATTTGATTTGTAAAACCCCGAGTTACATTCGGGGGGAGAAAAGGTAGGATAAGAATTCTCGAATTATTTCGAGTTACATCAGGAATATAAGAAAGAGAATCAGTGCGCAGACCGAGATGCAAGCAACCACACAAACAACCACACGCAGATATAGGGGTTTATAGGCCATAATCATGCTACACATCCACCACTAAACTCATTTAAGGGTGACACGTATCGAGTGCATTAATATTACATATCATAGATGTATATTAGGGATTTGTGGATTGGTCATGTATAAAGCCGATATTATTCGCATCGCATGCAATAAATAAAGGCGACAAACCAAAATTGATCACATCGATAATCCTAAAATATAGAGAGGTCGACGTGGCTCTCATACCACTGTTGGGTTATTGAGGGAGGCAGAGAAGTAGTGGAAACAAAAATTTTCTCCCAAACCCGGAACAAAAGGAATCGCGTCGACATCTATATGATAGGAAATAAGGTTTGTGAATCATACCTTGTCCCAAGGTTTGCTCGACGACAATGCCATGCGGCTTGCACGGTCTTCACCTCCGGTCTTGGATGGTGTCTGTGCAGCTCCTGGTCGCACCGGGACTGAAGACTCCTCCTCCTACCGGACTGTCGGATGACAGTTGTCCTCCTAAGCGGCAGTGACCTCCCGCCTCTGAAGTAGTCCACACGGACCACCCGGAACTCCACTCTCCTTGTCCCACAAGGAAGTGGAAGGAGTCGGACCCTCCTGTTGACGTACTAGTCGCCAACACACTCTCCTGCTGTCGACTGCAACTGCAGTTGTCCTTCCCTTGATGCACCTCCCTTTGCGGGAAGCACTTGCTCGGGCTCTCTCTCGATTACCAAAACCAGAGAGAACGATAACTTTGCAGAGCAATCAACTTGCACTGAGTTGTACTCTGAGAAGCCCCCAATACCCCTATATACAGGCGGGTCATGGGACAGGGTTCTCTGTGCCCGGCAATACGGGACTAAAGCAGGAGTAGAAGGGTTCGGGATTTTCCACAAAAAGCAACTGTCTCACAACCTGAACCGATCGGTTCACAAGTGAACCGGTCGGTTGGGGACCTGAACCGATCGGTTCACCAATGAACCGATCGTTTGGGACCCTTGAACCGATCGGTTCACTCATGAACCGGTCGGTTGGGGTTCCAGGTTGGTTCCCCATTGACTTTCCTTGTTTTTTTCCAATTGGTATCGAATACCAATATAATTCCCAATCGAATTGGGCAATTGAAATGAAAGGAAAATTCTCACCAATCCTACTTTCCCAAGTTGCTCGATTGCACCAGTTGAACCGATCAGTTCAACACTTGAACCGGTCATTTCACTTTGTGCATGAGCCGATCGGTTCAACAATTGAACCGACCGGTTCAGCAACCTCATCCGACCGGTTCATCACATGAACCGATCGGTTGGGAGTGCAGATTGTGCAGAATTAGTCAAATGCGATTTCAATCAATCTGATACTCCAATCCATGCGTCCAACACCTTGAACCATATGATATCAAGTTATCGATTAATTGAGTGTTTAATTGAACTACTAAACTCCTTTAGTAATCAATCTAAACATTGCTTGTGGACAAAACTCCTCTTCTAGGTTGAATCCTATGTGTGTGACCCTGCAGGTCCATTTCACATTGGCAGTGAAAGTCCATAACACTTATGACTTCACAAGAAAAGAGCGGTGCCTAGTCACACATCAGTGCTACCCAAGTGAAAGTAGAAAGTTGGAGAACAAATTTCATCCTACAATCCGTGAATGGTGTTACAGTGAATGTATAATTCCTTTGTCACTGATATCCAGAATGAACTCGAGGCATGGAGTAGTCATCCTGTCAATGTTCATTCTTTACCTTGATCTCAGAGTAGACCGAGTGAGATGTGTATGACATCAATATCACATATTGATTCATACGTGCATGTGCATGCCTTTCTCAATCCTACTCATCAAGTGGCCAAGGATATCAAACTCTCTCAGGAGGGACAAATCCCATATCTATCACTCACCCCTCAAAAGCCCCATGTGTCAAAGCCACCCAATCATCACCTTTATAACAACCCATGTTTCAGGACTATGTTTGATGATGTCAAAGTGTACCCAACGACATGTGTTGAGTGTAGTGATTTCAGGTCTAAGAATCACACTCACCACCATCACTGTGAGAGCTGACTGTGACTACCATGTCATGGTTCCATGTGTCACTCTCACGGTGGGTCTGTCCGGTACCTTGTTCTCTAACAAGTACCTATGTGCTTGGTTTGATATCACCATATCATGACTAATGAGATTCTGTCATCAACCAACACACAATCTAGTCTTTAGTGTTATTGATGTCTATGGTTATTTCCACAATAACAACCGACTAGGGACTAAACAAGAAAGAATACTCTTAGCATTCGTATGATCTCATCATTTAGGTCCTCAACCCAAAAGCATACGTCATTGAGTAAAACAATCTTTAGACATCTATCATGTTACACCATCATCTCAGAAACAGTTTAAACATATAGATTGGAAATTGCCTTTATTATTATTCAAATCATTTACAAAGTATCCCATTACAATCATCATATGACTTGCTCTATGGGCATACATACCAACACTTATACATATTGATGTGTGTGGATCTTTTATAACAACCACTGAAGATGGGTATTAGTACTTCATTACCTTCACTAATGACTTTAGTAGGAATGCCTATGTTTATTTAATGAAACATATGTCAGAAACCTCTTGGCAGGCTCAAGGAGTTTATGAATGAAGTACAAAACAAACTTGGTAAAAGTATTAAGTCACTTCATTCTTATCATGGTGGAGAATACTTAAACCTAGAGTTTGAGAACCTTCTACGAGTCCATGGGATTGTATCCCAATGGACTCCACCTGGAACACCACATCATAATGGTGTGTCAGAAAGAAGGAATTGCACATTGCTAGATATGGTGCGATCAATGATGAGTTTAACCGAGCTTCTGACTACCCTTTGGGGGTATGCTCTAGAAATCGCCTCATATGCACTAAATCAAGTACCATCTAAATCAGTTCAAAAGACACAGTATGAGATATGGCATGGGAAACGTCCCAAAGTGTCTTTTATGAGGATTTGTCGATGTGAAGTTTATGTTAAGAAAAGGCTTTATGATAAGCTCATCCCTGAATCTGATAATTGTTATTTTGTTGGATATCCTAAAGAAACAAGAGGATATTACTTTTACTCCCAATATGACAATAAAGTGTTTGTTTCCAGGGATACTGCATTCCTTGAAATGTATTTCATTTCCAAAGGAATCAGTGGGAGGAAAGTGGAACTTAAAGAGATTTGAGAGAAACAAGAGAACATAAAACTAATAGTTGAACAAGTGGAACAAAGAGAATCACAAGGTATTGTGTAGTCTCAAATTCCTAAAATAACATAGAAACCTCATAGATGTAACAGGACATGCCTTGAGCCTGAAAGATTTGGAAATCTTGTAACTTAGGAAGGCAGTGAATTGGTCATACATGACGAGCCAATAACCTATCAAGATGGTATAGAGGGACTAGAGTCTAGGAAATGGCTTGAGGCCATGAGATCTGAGATGGAATCCATGTACATCAACAAGGTATGGACCTTGGTGGATCCACCTAAAGGGAAAAACCCATAGGATGCAAGTGGGTCTTCAAGACAAAGACCGACTTGGATGGAAAAGTACAAACCTATAAGGGCAGATTGGTTACAAAGAGTTTCAGACAAGTTGAAGGTGTGTACTATGACAAAACCTTTTCTCCAACAACCATGGTTAAATCCATCATAATCATGCTTGCCATTACAACTTATCATGACTATTAGATTTGGCAAATGGATGTAAAAATGTCATTCCTTAATGGGAATCTTCTTGAGTGTGTGTAAATGACACAACCTGAGGGTTTTATAAATCTTCTTGGTTGATGAAGGTTTCTTTTTCTTGATTAATAATCAATTGAATTGAACCGGATTTAATAAAATGTCTAGTTGAGCATTTTCTTTTAGCCTAGATAGTACCACAAACATTGAAAGATGATATTTTTATTATAGAAGAGGGTTTATGCAGTGTAAACATAATAAAACAAATTTTATGAGAAGCAAATTCAACCACTCATCATCTAGTCCATCTCATATCCTTCTCAATATCATCCAAAGGCATATTAGTAGTAAGACCGTCAACAAAAGATTTGACAATGTTATTTGAGAACTCTCTAAAAGAATTCCAACATTTCCATCATAAAAATTATCAGACATAAATATTTGAATTTGTTATTATCTTAACACTATCAACTACGTGTTCTTGTGATTTAGCTTCTTTTTTGGTGTGAGTAAATTAATCTTCATATTTGCTTTGACATTGGATTTATCATTCTTGTTGTCCTTCAGAGTTTCTTTTCCATTTAAGTGTTTGTTTTAGCGTTGAGAGACAACCATATACTCTAGGATAATTTCTCTATTGCTTGGTCTAGAGTTTTTTTTAGTGGGATGAGAACCTCATGACTAGATGTTGTGTATTTTTTTTTATATATGGTGGTGTTATATTGTGCATATGTATGATCTTGGTGTTAGAAATCTATTTTCTATTGCCTCTAAAGGTGGATTATAACATACCCAGATTTAGGGAATTATCACCTTTCACTCCTTCTAAATTTACACTTTATTTTAACCCCTCTTATTAGACTGGAAGGTACTAGGGTGTTAATATCGTTTAAATATGAATGTTTAATTCTAAAATACAAAGATTTGAAGCCCTAATACAAGAACTTGGGGATATTCTTTAGTTTTGGAATTAATTGTGCAAAATTATCAAATTAAGGCATTTAAGTTTAAAATTACTCTTCTAGATTTTTTTCCTATGGGTAGGTTTGGTTAAGAGAGAGTTGCACATGAAATTTGGTTAAGAAATAATAAAGGAATGTATTTATATAAAGATAATACACTTTTCCTCAAATTGGGAATTTTACACATTAAATATTTCCAAAAGGCAAATTTGACTCCAAAATTGGATTTCTTGGGTCCTTATTACCTAACCCACCAAATTTTACTCTATTTCGATGGTAATTGCTCATCCAATTCGAAAGAGAAAGAAAAGAAATCAATTTATTTCACTTTATTCAAATTTTAATTTTGTAAGCATTAATGTCACACCCAGTGTGACAAAGTGAGTTTTTATAGTATTTCCTCTCTCTTAAAAGTTTCATAATCAAAATTGTTGGCCAAAATACCCTTGTATACTTCCCTCACTCAATTGGACAAATATGTGTCACAATTTGTAAAAATATGTGAACCCTAGTATGCTATTATGATAAAATACATATGCTAATTTATTTAGTTGTTGAACAGATCAAATATTCGATTTTGGATCCCAAATTTATACCATAGTCTCTCAATAAGGTCATGAAGCTCTCCTCAAAATTTCAAGTTAATTGGAGTAACCTTTTAGGAGATATAAGCAATGGAAAACTATGTATATATTAGCTATCACATCTTGTTGGACCCTGGCCCGGATCCGGATCTGGATCCAGTGGAAGAGACGACTGAGTCGTCTTCCTCACCCATTTCCCACAGAACGCGGCCTACTCAGTAGCGCCATTTTTTTGAACCCTCGTCTCTCTCTCACCCCTTGATCATATCTCATGAAAGTTGGTTCTTCAGTTCCGGTTTCTCCTCATCTTTCCAACGAGCTCAACAAATATCCCTAACGATCAAGGATTTGAAAAGGCCCAAATGGCGGCGCCATGGAGCCATTGGCCACTTCAGGGGAGGAAACCCTAGGCCTCAGGGTGCCTATTTAAGGCTTCCAAAAGCTACGCCAACCCTCCTTTTCTCATCCCTCAACAGCTATTACATGCTATGTTATCTGAACTCCCTCCCCAATCGGTCATCTTCAACCTCCAGACCTCCTACCACCTCGCTACCACAACCCTTCTCGAGCCAAATCCATCATCCTAACACCTTCACCTAGACACCGCAAGCACCTGCGACCTCTCTCACCTGACTGTGATCTCCTCTCCCCCTCGAACACATCCTCCACCGGTGAGCTCTCCCCCCTACTGCAGCGGCGCACCAATCAACAGGGAGCCACAATCAGTGGCTTCACTATCTGGGTTCGGAACGAGCACGCGAATGCACTCTCCACTGTACCTGCCCTCCAGCGAAACTCAGGAGTGAAAGAGACCTCGCTGAAGATCCTACCCTGTTATTTGATCTAGCAACAACAAAGGAGGAGGGGAAGGCGTGAAGCTAACAAGGTGCCAACGTGGACCCAGCTGGACCTATCAGTGGACACCCCTTCAGCAGACCTCAGCGCAAAATAACTGAAGCCACAAGCAGCCTCAAGTTGCTCAGGCTAATCATCGAATGCCATCTCAGCAATTCACAAATCATCTACAAATCCTTGGATCAATATGAACCGTAGATCCAGTCAGATCCGGCCATTGATCAAGGTAAATTCATTTCCTTATTTATCTTAATCAATAGAAAATTGATTTTCTTAGAAAAATCCTAGATAATGCTAGGAATGTCGGAATATAGTGAACCTATATACCTTTTTGACCAGAAAAATATTCTCTATCAAAATAAAATCAGATCAGGACCTAGATCCGTTTCATATTTCAAAAATAACTATATAAAGCCTAAAGGAACTCCTTGATCATAATTAATTATTAAAAATGGCTTTCTTGATGATATATGACTTCTAAAATGTTTGTAACCATTAGATGAAACCCTGATTTCTAAATAACTCGAAATCCTATTCTAAGTTGATAAGTGATCAAAGGATTAGTAGAAACCCTAATTTTAGCTTTCTCTTTCTACATGAAATTATAGGTATTTCTTTATAAGAAATCTGATATCACTAGATGACGATTAGTGATCATAATTTTGCCCTGAATTCTAATTCGAAACCTGATCTTATGGGACCATTAATATCTTAAGGTTTGTATTTCCCCTTTTATTCCAATCATCTTAGAAACCCTAGTTTTTGGAAATCTTCTAATTGATGAATTAAATGATATCTTTTAAGTAAACAAAGTAATGATGGATCAAACATATAACATCTCTAAACTCAAATAAAATAGGGGAAATCCCTGATCTGGATTAAGATAACATAAAAAGGAATAATAACTCAGGACATATTTTAGTCTTGGTCACATGGACCAATAGTAATGTTATACCCTTGCTTTCTCTACAGGGTGACTAAATTCTTGATTGACTCTAAATCTTTGGACATCTGATTTGAACAAGCAGGTATGTGGTCGTATCAGTATATGACTAGATTTCTGGTTGCCTATGATATGTATAACTTGAATTCTCATATTTGAATATTATTTCTTGGTTGACTAGTATGAGTTATACTTCGCCAAACATAATGTAAAATAAATGGTTATGATGGGTTGTAGCTACTAGAGCACATAGCCTAGTGTGGATGTATGTTGCCTAACATGGATGTATGTTTCCTTGGGCCATGTTAGATGTATGATGATATTATATTGTGCATACTAGATGTAAGTTAAGTGCAATATGTGTAGTACAACTGCATAAAAATGATTGTAATAAAAAGGATGTTTACCTGATTTTCACCTTAAGAAATGGTTTGATCTCTCCTTTCTTCTTGTTCAAATATTTTCCTTTATGCAACCTTATTAGTGTAACTTTTACGACGTACCAGCTCTACTGATGCTTTGTTTCTCATATTTTCTAGGTGCAAGGAACAATTGACAACAAAGTGAAATGCATGCCCAGAGTACCTGAAGGCGTAAAATAATAAATTTGGAGGATATATTAGATAGATCTTTTCCTCTTATCTCATTTCTTGCTAGATGTTAGTTTATTTCATTCCTAGTTAATGTTGAGGATGATTGAGATCCTGTGTAATAAAGTTAACTCTCTCTCTAGAACAATATTTTCTCTCCATATGTAATGACTTTATTATCTCTATGAATGAATGTTTGTGTGGCATTATATGATGAGGTGGACTTGATATTAGCTCAATCTATGTTTTAGTTGACTACCTTAATCTCTTATATTTTCCCTTTTGACATCTATAGATATGAGTGTACACATAACTATGAATGTCTCTATGGAAAGTATATAGAAATTGGGGGATGTCACAGTTGGTATCAGAGCCAATGTTCACACATCACGTCACACGAACTTCATTCACCCTATTTGAGTCTAGGGTAGTCCTTGAGTTAGGTATATGAAGGGTGGAGGTGTCTAGGATAGCATCTGCCATGGGTCTGACTAAAGTCTCCGAGCCACTTAGCTTGGCAATCACGAGGCTACCTTTATGGCAGTATAAGTCTACCTGGTTGATATCCTAAGTGTCCCCTACTCTTGGGCATACCTTAATTTAGGAATCTTCTCATCTATATATTTTCCCTCTCACCTCTTCTATAGGAAAATTTCTCCCTCTCATCTATGTTTTGAAATAAATTAAACTTTCCCACTTACCTTTGTTATAAGGTTAGGAAGGTGTCTCTCTATTTAGAAAGTCCTAAGGACCGACTGATAAGGATTTTAGGATATCCTCCCTAAATCATAATAGTCAGAATATTAATTATTAAATAATGAGAATAATGAAATATCATATGATAATAATGATGATAATGACAAGAATAATTGTGGAAGTAATAAATATAATGTGTTCAAATTTATTACATGATGCCTCCTAAGACTCGTAGCTCAGGGGACTCATCCTCTAAGAAAAGAAAAGAGCCTGAAATCTCTGAAGTAGATGTACCTGATGCTGAGTCCAAGGAAATATGGGAGGAATAGAAGAAAATCCTTCTAGACTTTATGGAAACCCTCACCACCAAAGGAACCCCTGAACCTAGCTCCTCTACGAAAAAGGAAGTGACGGTGATAGACTTCATTAAGCTCAACCCTGATAGCTTTTGGGGGGAAGACCAACCCGAAGTCATGGACAAGGCTGAGGCCTGGGTCCTTTCCATAGAGAATGCCTTCCGTACCCTAGAAGTGCCTGAAGAAAAGAAGGTTAAATTCTCCACCCATTTGCTTAAGGGAGGGGTGAAGATCTGGTGGGAGAATTACGGTGGGAATCGGGGAGAGGAAGTAGACAACTTGGTATGGGAAGCCTTCAAGACCCTCTTCACCGACCGTTTCATGCCCATAGCTGAGAGGAAGAGGAAAGAGAAGATGTACATGGATCTTAGGAAGGGTAGTCTCTTAGTGGCCGATTATACTCGGAAGTTTAGGCTTCGGAATGCTATGCCCCTATCCGGACTGAGGATCGCCTCACTGAGCACTATGTAGACTACTCTCCTCACACCTCAAAATCCTAGTTATAGCCTCTTGTCCCCGAAGCATTGATGAAGCCCTAGACATGACCCTTAAGTAGGAAAGGGAGCAGGGATTGCAGAAGCCTTCTAGCATGTGACATTTAGGGTTGACAACCACCGAGGAAGAGAAGTTCAAGAAGTTCCACCCCGGCCATAATAAAGGATCAGGGAAAGGAGGAGGTTCAGGGAAGAAAGGACCAAAGAATAGCAAGCTGATGGATTACCACAGCAAATGCAAGACTTGTGGACGACGACATGATAGGCCTTGTCGCTACACCAAGCCGGTCTGCTACAACTGCAAGAAGGGGGGACATTTCCTTGCCAAGTTCCCCAATGCATCTATCCTTGGCAGACCTCCAGCAGGTGCTCCACCCCCTTAGGGATATCGCAATTCCAGGGTGTTCGCACTAACAGTAGAGGAGGCTAGGGAAAATCCGAACCAGCTTGTCGAAGGTAACCTTAAATCTTTTTCATATATCTAATATCTTGTTCAATGCCTTTAATTATTTAAAATGTAATTATCATGTGTAGGCATTGTTTTCTTGAACGGACATCCTGTTAAAGCATTATTTGATTCTGGATCTACAAATACATTTATCTCTCGAAATCTGGCCTTAAAGTTGCACTTACATATAAGGGACTTGGGATACATTCTGGATGTGTCAACTCCTAGTAGAAAAATATTCACTACATTGCAGAAAACTGATGTTCTCCCTCTAAAATTTGAAAATCACGACATGCCCTTTGAATTCATTCTCTTAACCATGGAATACTTTGATGTTATTCTTGGCATGGATTGGCTATACACATATCATGCTTACATTGACTATAGAAACAAGATGGTAGTTCTCTCTCAACCTCATTCCTCTCATGTAGTGATCCCTCGGGGAAAAGGATTTTGTAATAATATAATAATATCCTCTCTTAAAGCTAAAAAGCTCATATCTAAAGGATGTAAAGTCTTCCTCGCATTCGTGTCAAAGACCAGTCCTGACAACGGTCCTGTAGAAAGACTGGAGGTGGTACGCGATTTTCTTGACATATTCCCAGAGGAGCTTCCTGGGCTGCCTCCAAACTGAGACATTGAGTTCTCCATAGATCTTCTCCCTGGAACCACTCCGATTTCTAGGACACCATATAGGATGGCACCTGCTGAGCTTATGGAGCTGAAGAAATAATTCAAGAACTTCTTTGTAAGGGTTTTATCCACCCTAGCGTTTCCCCTTGGGGTGCACCTATCCTTTTTGTAAAAAAAAAAGACGGTTCGATGTGGATGTGTATTGAGGATCGCATGTTGAACCAAGCTACCATTAAAAACAAGTATCCTCTCCCTCGTATTGATGACCTCTTTGATCAACTTCTTACTGCTAAAGTTTTCTCAAAAATTGATCTACGTTCTGGCTACCATCAACTTAAGGTCAAGGATTCCGATATATCTAAGACTTCTTTCTGAACTCGTTACGGGCACTACGAATTTCTGGTAATGTCGTTCAGGTTGACCAACGCACCTGGCGTGTTCATGAACTTGATGAACAAAGTCTACCAACCTTATATTGATGAGTTTGTGGTCATTTTTATTGATGATATTTTGATCTATTCTGATTCTATGGAGAAGCATCGAGAGCATTTGAGGTATGTCCTTGAGATTCTTCGAGCCCGGAAATTCTATGGCAAACTTTCTAAATGTGTATTATGGATTGACAAAATTATGTTTCTTGGTCATGTCATTTCTGGGGGTAACATATCTATTGATCCCGCTAAAGTATCGGATGTACTTGATTGGCAACCTCCTCGTAATCCTTCTGAAATATGGAGTTTCTTAGGTCTGGTTGGATATTATCGTCGTTTTATTCCAAATTTCTCTAAAGTGGCACTTCCTCTCACTAAGCTCACTCGGAAGGATGAGCATTTCATGTGGTCAGTTTCTTGTGAGTCTAGCTTCCAAGAGCTCAAACAGAAGTTGACGTCAGCACCTGTCCTTGTTCTACCCTCTGGTAATGAAGGATTTGTGATATTCACTGATGCTTCCCGACATGGTCTAGGTTGTGTCCTACAACAGAACAGGAAAGTAGTGGCCTTCGCTTCTAGACAGCTGAAACCCATTGAGTTGAATTACCCTACGCATGATTTGGAGTTAGCTTCTATCATCCATGCTCTCAAAATATGGAGGCACTACTTGTACGGGGCAACGTTCGATATCTTCACCGACCATAAAAGCCTCAAGTACATTCTGACGCAGAAGGATTTGAATCTCTGACAACGACGGTGGATTGAGTACTTGAAGGACTACGAATTCACCATTGGCTACCAACCAGGTAAGGCCAATGTGGTTGCAGATGCTCTTAGTAGGAAAAGAGTTGTTTGTCATCCCTGTCTGTACCCGAATGGAGGAACATGGAGGACCTAGCAAGTTGGAGACCACAATTCCTGGCTGATCGTATGCATGTCAATAACATCTCTATCACATCCAACTTGCATTCTGAACTTCTGGAGGCACAGAAAGCTAGTCCCGAGCTTGCAGATCTCTCCTCTCTCCTGGCTAAACCTCATACACATTTGTCTGTGGGTCTTGATGGTGGTATTCGATACAAGAACCGTATGTGGGTCCCTGAGTAGTCAGCTGTAAAGACAACCATTCTTAGTGAGGCGCATGGGTCCAAGTACACAGTTCATCCTGGCATGACAAAGATGTACAAAGACCTGCAATGACAGTTATGGTTGAGAGGCATGAAGCACGACATTGCAAATTTTGTATCCAGGTGTCTGACATGCCAGAGAATCAAGGCCGAGCATCAAAGACCAGGTGGTCTACTACAACCCCTTGAGATTTTGAAATGGAAATGGTAACATATCACTATGGATTTCGTAGTGGGATTACCCAGGATCAGGAAGGGGTACGACGCTGCATGGGTCATTGTGGATCGTCTCACCAAGGCAGCTCATTTTCTACCCGTGAAGACTACTACAAAAGTTTCTGAGTTGGCCGACCTTTATATGCAGGAGATTGTACGTCTGCATGGAGTTCCAGCATCCATTGTCTCGGACCGGGACCCAAAGTTCACTTCAATGCTATGGAAACAAGTTCAAGAAGAATTGGGCACCATGTTGAACTTCAGTACAACTTATCATCCACAGACAGATGGACAGTCAGAACGAACAGTGCAGATTCTGGAGGATCTTCTACGAGCTTGTGTGCTTGATTGGGAAGGCTCGTGGGACCATTACCTACCTTTAGCTGAGTTCACCTATAATAATAGTTATGAGGTGAGTATTGGGATGCCACCATACGAAGCTCTCTATGGACGACCGTGCAGATCTCCATTACATTGGGATGATGTCGGGGAACACACCTTGATGAGATCCGAGGAGATGCAGCTGTATGTAGATAAAGTTGCACTGATCAGGCAGAGGATGAAGCGAACTTAGGATAGGTAGAAATCATATGCAGATGCTAATTGGCAGGAACGTCAGTTCAAGGAAGGAGATCATGTCTTTCTGAAGATCTGACCAATTCAAGCTTTGGCCAAGAATAAGGGAAAGCTCAGTCCTCGTTATGTGGGACCCTTGGAGATTCTTGAAAGGGTTGGAGAATGTGCCTATCATATTTCTCTGCCACCTCAGTATAGTGCCATGCATAATGTCTTTCATGTATCTAATCTGAAGCCTTATGTCAAAGACCCTAGTCACATTCTGAACCATGAGCCTCTTGAGCTGAAAGATGATTTGACGTATGTTGAGTCACCAGTCAAAATTCTTGATTTCAAGAAAAAGGAGCTCCACAATAATTAGTGTATAGATATGGTGAAAGTTCTCTAGAGTTACCATGATCAAACCGATGCTACATGGGAGCTCAAGTCTGAAGTCGAGCGGAAATATCCACATCTCTTTCGGGCTGCTTGAATTTTGAGGGCAAAATTCTTTAAAGGAGGGGAGAATGTGACAAAGTGAGTTTGTATAGTATTTCCTCTCTCTTAAAGTTTCATTATTAAATTTTTTGACAAAAATACCCTCGTATACTTCCCTCACTCAATCGGACAAATATGTGTCACAATTTGTAAAAATATGTGAACCCTAGTATGTTATTATGATAAAATACATATGCTAATGTATTTATTTTTTGAACACATAAAATATTGATTTTGGACTCCAAATTTATACCATAGTCTCTAAATAAGGTCATGAAGCTCTCCTCAAAATTTCAAGTTAATTGAAGTAACCGTTTAGGAGATATAAGCAATGGAAAATTATGTATATATTAGCTATCACATCTTGTTGAACCCTGGCCCAGATCTGGATCTGGATCCAGTGGAAGAGACGACTGAGTCGTCCTCCTCGCCCGTTTCCCACAAAACACGGCCTACTCAGTAGCGCCATTTTTTTTGAACCCTTGTCTCTCTCTCACCCATTGATCATATCTTGTGAAAGTTGGTTCTTCAGTTCCGGTTTCTCCTCATCTTTCCAATGAGCCAAACAAATATCCCTAACGATCAGGGATTTGAAAAGGCACAAATGGCGGCGCCATGGATCCGTTGGCCACTTCAGGGGAGGCAACCCTAGGCCTCATGGTGCCTATTTAAGGCTTCCATAAGCTACGCCAACCCTCCTTTTCTCATCCCCCAACAACGATTGCATGCTATGTTATCGGAACTCCCTCCCCAACCAGTCATCTTCAACCTCCAGAACTCCTACCACCTCACTACCACATCCCTTCTAAAGCCAAATCCATCATCCTAAAACCTCCCCCTAGACACCGCAAGCACCTGCGACCTCTCTCACCTGACCGTGATCTCCTCTCCCCCTCGAACACATCCTCCACCGGTGAGCTCTCCCCCCTGCTGCAGCGGCACACCAATCAATAGGGAGCCACAATAAGTGGCTTGGCTGTCTGGGTTCGGAACGAGCAGGCGAATGCACTCTCCACTTTACCTGCCCTCCAGTGACACTCAGGAGTGAAAGGGACCTTGACGAATATCCTACCCTGTCGTTCGATCTAGCAACAAAAAAGGAGGAGGGGAAGGCGTGAAGCTAACAAGGTGCCAACGTGGACCCAGCTGGACCTATCAGTGGACACCCTTTCAGCAGACCTCAGCGCAAAATAACTGAAGCCACAAGCAGCCTCAAGTTGCTCAGGCCAATCATCGAATGCAAATCATCCGCAAATCATCTGCAAATCCTTGGATCAATCTAATCTGTAGATCCAGTCGGATCCGGCCATTGATCAAGGTAAATTCCTTTCCTTATTTATCTTAATCAATAGAAATTTGATTTTCTTAGAAAAATCCTAGATAATGCTAGGAATGTCAGAATATAGTGAACCTATATACCTTTTTGACTAGAAAAATATTCTCTATCCAAATAAAATCTGATCAGGACCTAGATCCGTTTCATATTTCAAAAATAACTATCTAAAGCCTAAAGGACATCCTTGATCATAATTAATTATTAAAAATGGCTTTCTTGATGATATATGACTTCTAAAATGTTTGTAACCATTAGATGAAACCCTGATTTCTAAATAACTCAAAATCCTATTCTACGTTGATAAGTGATACAAGGATTAGAAGAAACCCTAATTTCAGCTTTCTCTTTCTACATGAAATTATAGGTATATGTTTATACGAAATCTGATATCACTAGATGACGATTAGTGATCATAATTTTGCCCTGAATTCTAATTCGAAACCTGATCTTATGAAACCATTAATATCTTAAGTGTTGTATTTTCCCCTTTTATTCCAATCATCTTACAAACCCTAGTTTTTGGAAATCTACTAATTGATGAATTAAATGCTATCTTTTAAGTAAACAAAGTAATGATGGATCAAACATGATAACATCTCTAAACTCAAATAAAATAAGGGAAATCCCTGATCTGGATTAAGATAACATAAAAAGGAATAATAACTCAGGAAATATGTTAGTCTTGGTCACATGGACCAATAGTAATGTTGTACCCTTGCTTTCTCTACAGGGTGACTAAATTCTTGATTGACTCTAAATCTTTGGACATCTGATTTGAACAAGCACGTACGTGGTCGTATAAGTATATGACTAGATTTCTGGTTGCCTATGATTTGTATACCTTGAATGCTCATATTTGAATATTATTGCTTGGTTGACTAATATGAGTTATACTTCGCCAAACCTAATGTAACATAAATGGTTATGATGGGTTGTAGCTACTAGAGAACATAGCCTGGTGTGGATGTATGTTGCCTAACATGGATTTATGTTTCCTTGGCCCATGTTAGATGTATGATGATATTATATTGCCCACACTAGATGTAAGTTAAGTGAAATATGTGTAGTACAACTGCATCAAAATGACTGTAATAAAAGGGATGTTTACCTGATTTTCACCTTAAGAAATGGTTTCATCTCTCCTTTCTTCTTGTTCAAATATTTTCCTTTATGCAACCTTATTAGTGTAACTTTTACCACGTACCAGCTCTGCTGATGTTTTATTTCTCATATTTTCTAGGTGCAAGGAACAATTGACAACAAAGTGAAATGCATGCCCAAAGTACCTGAAGGCGTAAAATAATAAACTCGGAGGATATATTAGATAGATCTTTTCTTCTTATATCATTTCTTGCTAGATGTTAGTTTATTTCATTCCTAGTTAATGTTGAGGATGATTGAGATCCTGTGTAATAAAGTTAACTCTCTCTCTAGAACAATATTTTCTCTCCATATGTAATGACTTTATTATCTTTATGAATGAATGTTTGTGTGGCATTATATGATGATGTGGATTTGATCTTGGCTCAATCTCTATTTTAGTTGACTACCTTAATATCTTATATTTTCCCTTTTGACATCTATAGATATGAGTGCACGCATATCTATGAATGTCACTATGGAAAGTATATAGAAATTGAGGGACGTCACACCCAGTTTGGTCATGTACATGCCTTATCCACTGTTGGATCACCATGTACCATTCCATGTATCATTTCCTTCCTTACGCTGAATAAGGCAATAGCTAGTTAGCTGGTACGAGAGTAAATTGTGGATATCTCAATTATTACTCCAACTCTTCTCGAAATTTCTTTGCCAGTACATTTGTGGTTTCATCCCACACCGCCTGATCCATTACATGTGAGTTTTTTTTCAAGTAATTAGGATTTGCTAAATTTTCCTCTCAAAACTCTCAAACCCCACCTTCTTTCTATCCCTAGGGATTAACCCTCTATAAGTTTTGACCCATCCTAGGGTTTCTCCTCGTCAAGAGAAATCTTCCACTCGGGGTAATTTCTCCCTTGGTAGTGTTTTAATCTATCATTGAGTTGTTTTCCCTCCTTGCCTTGTGTCACCTCAGATGAGCAGTCGGCTCCATCAGTCTCCAATTACATCTAGGGGTAAGTTTCACGAGCTTTACTCTTTGATTGTGTATCATTGGATCGAGTTTTTGACACCTAAATAGGATTTCCCCAATCCATGCCATGGTAGCTCAATTTGCACCTTACGGAATGGCTTGCACATGAGGAAAGGGATGAATCCCATGATGTTTTCCAATTTTTCCCTCACCCCACCTTCTTCCTTTCTTTTTTCCCGAGGGGAGTTAAGTACTTTCAATGCTCTATTTTTGTTTATTCTTAGGGAAGTTGGCGCCTCACTGGCAATGGGTCTAGGTGGGTGGCTGCAAATGATTAGTCCAAATCGTTGGAGTGGACCCCTAGATGACTGGGTCTGATGCACTGACTTGGATTTTTGGCGATTTTTGATTGGTCAAAACTTTTAAAATTCACAACTCTCTCTCTTCTTATCCAAAAATTACAAAAATATATGTTTTAGAATCTTGAGAATTTTATCTATCTTTTGAATTAGTTTTCATAGCCCGATGCACAAGTTTAAAAGATTGAACATTTCTAGTTTTAAATATTCATAATGTCACATAAATATTTAAAGATAAGTTTTAAAAGATAGAATTAAGATCTTGGAGTCACATCCATGACCAGTAACGTTGGACTTTCTCTATGAGATACAATCATGTGTCAATCTATGTTTTTTATCGAAGATTTGAGTTTTAGAGTTTTGTTCTCACTTATGATCTTAAATATAACTAAAAATAACATCATAATTAATAAAAAATTGGGTCAATATATCATTAAGAAACTCTAAACTAATTTTCAAGTCTTTAACATGAGCTGACCTAGAGTTTTATCGATGAATTTGGATTTCAGAGGGTTTTCCAATACATTTATATAAACCCTAACTGATGTATATAAACCTATATGTAGGTTGAGTTGACTTTAGACTTGGAGGGTTAAGGTTCAGTATCTGATTTAACAACTCAAATTGAGGTATGTGCATCGTTTCAATTATCTAAGCACCGCTATTATGATTCTTTCCCATATGAGGCATTAGTTGATATTCTCTTTTTCATCATTATGAAATCTTTATTTTCTTAGATAATGCTTAGGGTCCTCTGATGCCACATGATTTATTTGGGATGTTCTCATCCTAATTTTTCACATGGATTAAACATATACTTGTCTTTTCCTATTTATGTGCATGCTTAGACTATTTTTATTTCTTGTAGTGGTACATGTGCATATATATAAGGGTGCACTATCTCCTCCCAAGGTGTGATTTTCCACCCATTATTTATAGAGACATGTTTCTTCTGCCTAGGTTGTGCTATCTCCACCCATTATTAATTTTATCTTGAGATCCAATGGTGTCTCAACCCTTCTTGAAATTTTTTTAGTCTTTCTTTGTTACATGCACAATTTATGTTTTGTTATTGTTAATAAAAAAATTTAAAAGGCATGACTCCCTACTTAATATTCCTTAGTTAGACATGCCTCATCACTTGGCCTGATATATTCCTCTTAGAACTTCGATCTCTTGATCATCCCTTAATTTTATGCTCTTTGTTGAACTTTCTAAAGTAGTGCCTAGTTATTAATTATTGAGCATACTCAGTGTTGTTGACATCCTTTCCTTTTGTTTTCCTCTACCCTAGGTGTTGTATTCAACCCACACAGAGGTTGCTCAGCATGAGGACCATGAGTTAGGGGGTGATGGCCAAATCAAGTTGTTGAGGACTTCTTGGATGGAGAGGTTACCCACCACAAACTGATTTGCGTACTTTAACCTTTAACTTTAGTTAGAAGCCATTTATGGCTTATTAGGTAATCTTTGTTGAGAACGTCATGTAATAATTAGATTTAAATTTCTGGTGCAACAAAACTGTGTTCATGTTATCATTTTGTTTAAAGAAATATTGTGATCCCCGATTATCTGAGTGGATTTTATTTTATGGGATTCCCGATCTATTGGGGTATTTTAAAGTTACTTCCTTAAATTTAAGTAAGGTGTGGTCCCTCCTGAGTCCCACTCCTTACAAGAATGGTATCAGAGCATGTTTTTGCTCGGTAATATAACTATTTTAGAACTCCTTACTTAGTATGTATGCCTTACTCGTTAAACCTATATTTTAGGAGATCCAACATGTTTGGTGATGCTAGTACATATGACGTTTTAGATGGATTCTCCACACTGGAGAACCCTTGTTTTGGCTTTAATTCCCCACCTAGGAACAACATGAACTCTACTCATGGGGTCATCGACACCATCGTGTCTACCTCAACTTGTCTCACCCTTGAGCATGAGTTATCCTCCCTACAACTATTTCTCACCATGACCATGGTGGGAAAGTTGAACGCCCCTCCATTGCTAGATAAATCAAAGGAGTACTCTGACCAACTTCATGAAGATGCAACCCCCATGCTTCAAAGGTGACGGGGAATTAAAGATGGTCGTTAAGGTTGATGACTGGGTTTTAGCAATCGAGCGGACTTTTAAGAGTATGTCATGCCCCCACATCAGAAGGCCAGGTTCGCTTCATATGTACTGGATGGACCGGTGTGTGTTTGGTGGAATGGGATCACACAGACTTGTGACATCTCTATTGTGACCTAGGAGAAATTTTTGGTACTATTCTGGGGGAAATACATCTGCATTTTCTCTCTTAAGAAGAAAGAAGAGGAGTTTTATAGTCTAAAACAAGGATCACTTTATGTACTAGCATACGTGCAAAGTTTCCTATTACTTGAGAAATACTTGGTTGGATTGACTGATCTCTTCTTGCAAGGCCTCAACTATCACATGGGTCATGCTTTAGTCCCTCGCTTCCTCTGACCTTTCAGGAAATGGTGGAAAAAGCCCTAGTAGTGGAGTCTTATCCTAGTTTTCAAGCCCCAACACAGAACAATAAGAGAAAGCACTATGATCATGAGCAACAATGGGATAAGTGCAAGTGTTTCTCTCATCACCACCCTTAAGGGAGGTGTCCAATAGGAAATCATGGATCACCTAGATATGGAAGGCAAGTCATCAATCCTGAATGTGGCTAGGCAGGGTACGTTGGACCCCGGTGTCCTCGGTTGCAACAATGCCATGCCCCGACACAACGACTAGCACATTAACCAGCAAATCAACCTCAATAAAACCATCATCCCTAAAATAACAATAAAAACAAAAATCCATAGGGTTGACGTACTCTAGTAGAGTGTCATGTTGGATGTGTTTTTAGATGGATGATGTTGATGTCGGTGATGAAAATGTTATAGAAGGTATTGTACATCTCCATCTACAACCCATAAAATCTTTGTTTGATTCTAGTTCTTCAAATACCTTTATATATTCTAAGCTTGTTGATATCTCAGACATAGAGCCTGCCTATATGAGCTATATTCTTGATGTTCAAACTCCTAGTGGTAAGATATACTCTTCTTATTTGAAATCCCCGCCCCTATATTTATGTATATATAGAAAGATGTTTACAACTGAGTTCATCTTCTTGAACATGACTGCTTTCGACATCATCTTGGGTATGGATTGGTTGAAAAAGCTTAAGGAAGCCTTGTTTTGTGATGATAAGAAGGTTAGCTTGATTAACCCTAGCAATGAATGGTTATACATAAAAGACATAAAATGTGAGGATAGGCAGTTCATCATATCAGTCATGAAAGCAGAAAAACTTATCTCCCATGGATGTCATGCTTATTTTCCCTCTATTGTCTGAGACCCTTCACCACCTCAGTTAGAAAATATTAAAGTGGTTCGAGATGTCCCTTATGTGTTTCCTAAAGATTTATCTAGTATTGCCCCTTCTCGAGAGGTCAAGTTCACCATCGATCTCATATTGGGTACCACCCCCATATCAAAACCACCCTATCTTATGACACCCACGAAACTTACAGAACTTAAGAAACAACTACAAGCACTTCTCGACGTGGGGTTTGTTTGCCCCAATGTCTCTTCATGGGGAGCTCATGTTCTGTTTATAAAGAAGAAGGATGGTTCTTTGAGGATGTGTGTGGATTATAGAATGTTGAATAAAGTGACAATGATGAACTGATATCCCCTACCATGCATTGATGATCTATACAATTATTTGAAGTTTGCTACAGTTTTCTCTAAGATGGATTCACAAAGCAGTTACAAATGCGGGTAAAAGATGAAGACATGTCGAAAATGGCATTCATACTCACTATGGGTACTATGCGTTCCTAGTGATGCCTTTGGGCTGATCAATGCCCCTATCACTTTTATGGACTTGATGAATCAGGTTTTTTTTTCATATTTTGATGACTTTGTGTTAGTGTTCATTGACGATGTTCTCATCTACACCAAGACAATGGATGAAGATCGAAAACATTTTTGGATTTCCTTGTAGACACTTCATGAAAATTAATTGTATTTCAAGTTCTCTAAGTTTGAATTCTAGATAAAATGATGTTATTTGGCCACGCCATATCTGTGGGTCACATAGATATGGATCCAAAAGAAGTTGAAGTTGTGACTAAGTGGTAACCTCCAAAAAACCTCTCTGACATACAAAGTTTCTTGGGCCTCATGGGTTATTACAATTGGTTTACCAAGAATTTTTATGAGTTGGCTAATCCTCTAACCAATTTGACTTACAAGGACGCCAAGTTTATCTAGTCCCCAGAATGTGAAAAGAGTTTTCTAGAGAAGAAGAGTTGATTGACATCTACTCTTGGCCTTACTTGTATAAGGAAAGTCTTATTTTATCTTCAGTGATGTGTCTAGTGAAGGATTAGGTTGTGTTCTTATGCAAGAAGGACGTGTTATAGCTTATGCCTCCCTCCAGTTGAAGTCAAATGAACAAAATTCATTGATCCATGACCTTGACTTGTAGCTACTGTGCATGCTCTCAAGATTTCGAGGCATTATCTGTATGGTATGCAATTTGAAGTTTTTTCAAATCATAAAAGTCTTGAATACCTTATGACACAAAAGGAATTGAATCTGTGACAAAGGTGTTGGAAGAAATTTTTGAAGGATTGTGATTTTATGATCACATAACTTCTTACAAAAGCCAATATAGTTGTGATGCTCTTAGTGTAAGAAGGATGTCATTTGTGCATCTCTATGTAGTTTTGTGTGGAAAATCATGGAGTATGATTCTAGCTGGAGACCTAAGTTAAAGGATAAGGTAGATGATGTTGTCATAGATAAAATGTGTGCATACATGGAAATTCTATTAGTTACTTCATCTTGGATCTCTAAGGTTATAGATGCACAAGCACCTAGTCCCGACCTTGGGGAGATGAAGACCATAATGAAAAGACCACAATTTGATTTCTATATTGGTGTTGATGGTGCAGTATGTTTTCATCACCATTTATGGATACCAACTGTGTATGACCTAAGACAAAAGGTGTTGAGTGAGGCTCATGGTTTGAAATATATGATTCACCCTAGAATTGCAAAGATGTGCAAGGATCTACATAGAAGTTTTTGGTAGAATCATATGAAGAAGGACATCACTATTTTTGTTGCAAAATGTTTGACATGTCAACAAGTAAAGATTGAACAATAAAGGCATGGTCGACTTTTGCAACCTTTCGAAATACCTAAGTGGAAGTGCTAAAATATTAGGATATATTTTGTGATAGAATTAAAATCTGGAGGTGGTTATGATGCTATCTGGGTTGTGATAGATCAACTTATTAAGTCTTCTCATTTCTTGATTTTTACGACTACTTATAAGGTTTAGATGTGGCACAAATTTACATAGACTGGATTGTGTGATTGCATGGTATGTCAAAGTCTATTGTATCACATAGAGACCCTAAGTTTAATTATAGCCTATGAAGGCTAATCTAAGAGGAGATAGGTTTAGATTTATGTTTAAGTACTTCTTACGTCCCCAAACCAATGGTCAATCGAAAAGGACAATCTATATACTAAAAGATCTCTTAAAAGCTTGTGTGATGGACTAGGGAGGAATTCGGGATAAATATCTCCCTTAAGATGAGTTTCCCTACAATAAAAGTTACCAAGAGAGCATAGTATGCCACCCCTCAAAGCTTTGTATGGAAGAACTTGTCATTCACCCTTACACTGGGATGATGTGGTTGAGCATACTCTGGTAAAGACTAATGACATACAATTAATGAAGGACAAAATTGTTCTGATAAAGAAATAGATGAAAGAAGCACATGATCGTCAAAATATGTATGCTGATAAAAAGAGGATGGATGTGAACTTTCTAGTTAAAGAATTTGTTTTTTTTAAAATAAAACATGTTCAGTCTATTACAAGATTTAATGTGAAAGGAAAACTCACTCCTCGTTATGTGGGATGGTTTGAAAGTCTGGATAAGATTGGGAAGTTTGCTTATCGTTTGACTATAGCACCTTCTTATGATAAGATCCATAATGTTTTCCATGTGTCACTACTGAAGAAATATGTGAAGGATCCATCCCATGTGTTATCTATTGAACCCATAGAGATTATTGGAGACATGACTTTTAACATACCGAATCATGGAAATTTTATCGTTTGGCCCTCTTTCTAATCTTTTCCTTTCTTTTCTATCCTCTTTGGCCTTGATGTTGAATTTTGTGGAAGTAATTGTGGTTTGGTGAATATTTGTTCATTATTATTTCCAATATATGGGTTTATGCACAAATACCTCAGTAAATATTTTTAATAAGGGTTTAATATGCAAATTTATCATTCATGTGAAATATTAATAAAATATATTTATTCTAGATCATTCCTTAGCCTTATGGAGCAAGGAAGAGAAAAAGGAATGAATAATGTTGCTTGAAATATGTTAATGTGATATTGAATTATTTAATATGGGAAATATTGGTAATATTGGATAATGGAATAATACTCATAAAAGGAAGACTAATTGATTAAAGATAAGTTGAGATTCATTTTCCTTGGGTCTCAATTGACTTAAGGGCCAAGTTTCATAATTTTGGGAGTTTAATAATTATATTTGGAAAAGAAAAGGTAAATTTTCCTCAAAATATTAAATAAAATACTTAATGATAGAAAAAGTGGAAAATAATCTTAGATTCGTGGTCTACACATTAAAAATATCCTTTGGGTAAATTTTCATGTAATTTTGATAGTCTTTAATATACATGTTAAATCAAGAGAGAGAAAGTGTGTAGAACCTTCAAAATATTAAATAAATATTCAAACAACTCCAAGATGTAAAATTGATGGTGAATTCGTATCCAAGGAACTTAATGTGACTTGTGGGTAAAGTTTCATCAAATTTGGAGAATCTTATAACCAGTAATAATATAAGAAATAGAAAACATGATTTTATCTATATAGCATATCAAAATCTTTCAAAGGAAAATCTAATTGTATATTCGGATTCCTCATATCAAAAATAGGTTGGGTATTAATTTTTATTTAATTTAGGGCTCGATTGGGCCCTCAAATGTTGAGAGAGAAAAGGAAAAATAATTTAATGTTCCACTTTATTTGGATTCCGGTTTGGATATGGTTTTGATTTAAATATGTGTGAAACGACCTATTTTTATTATGAGTGATCTCTGAGTCATTGGATCTCATGTGAATGGAGGAGATTTCATCTCCTACCTTGGGTAGGAGAGCAGTAGTGTGTGAATAGTGTCGCGCACGAGAGGATTTTTGCATCTCGATTTTCTTAGTCATTACTTGATCTTATTTTGAGATTTCTTTTGCTCTAGAACCAGGAGGAAGTTTTTCATCTAATAATACCTTACTTGCTTCTTTTGGTTGATAAATAAGGAAACCCCCAATTGCTTACTCCCCAAGCCTCACAGCCACCTCCTTCCTTGCCACATCTCTTTCCTTCACATATATATAACACCACCAAAACTACCTTCGGCCCCTATGTGACTCTCCTCTCCTCCTAATTTTAATTTTCATTGTGAGTGTGGCCACTAATAGGTGAGTTTCAACCAAGGATTTCCGACGCCCCCTCCAATCTCCACCATTCCTCTCCGGCCAAATTTCCTACCTCGGTGAGTTAGATTTTGCATCTTTTATCTCTTGATACCTTCAGTTTTGCATATGGTCAAGAATTGAGTATTTGCCTATTTTTTCTCATGTGAGTAGCTTCTTGGTATGCTGCTATGGCGACAAGTCAAAGCTGATCAATCCCCCATGTTTTTGTCTACTTTTCCCCTCTGTTTTACTTCTTTCTTTTGTTTTTCTTTAGGGGCAATTTTGTCATTTGGAAATGTCTCGTTGTCTTTTTCTCACTTGACCAAAGCCACACGCGACCTACTTGGTGCGGCCCAGTGACTTGATACCCCATGGTTGGGCCAAGTCAAGCATTTGGCCCTCTCCCTCTCTCTCTCTTCGCCTCTCTCTCGTCTGATGTTGATGTGTCCATTGTGATTGGTTCACTTTATAAAAATCATATCTTTTTATTCCTTTGTCCAAAATTTAAAAAATATATGTTCTAGACTCAAAAAAATGTGATCTTTCCAATAAAAATATTTTTGAGGCTTTATTTTGAGTTTTATTGAGAGGTGTTTTCTAAATGATTTTAATACATTAAAATCACCAAAATACACTTTAATCATCATAAATCCAAAATAGAAAAAAATTATATGTTTTTTAATCACGAGAACCTAACCAGATTAACAATGAGTTTTCAGAGTCTAAATCAGAGTTTTGTTCAAACAGTCCAAAATATGGGTTTTCTTTACCTTTATGCATATGCAAAACCCTAATACATATTAGTACATTGAAAATAGGAAAAGTAGATCTTGGATCATCTAAGAGTGGCGATAGTTTATAATTTAATTCAATATGAGAGGTATGCACATTCTTACACCTGAAGTTAGGAAATTTGTAATCCAAAACCTATTTTCCTTAATGAGGCATTAATTGAACCCTATTTCCTTTATTATTGCTTCTCTTGTTCTAATTGCCTCAAAATCAGATTTGATATATTATTTCTTGGGTCTTCGAACCCACTACCATGTTGCAATTATATGATGATTTATCTTTCCACTTTATTATTTCTTGAGCATGATGGTTTATTTGGCTATTTAGATATAGTAGTTATACTTATGTACAACCACCCATAGTTTAGGGCATGTGTTATTTAACCATGGGGAATGTGTTTACTCTCCCCCCCCCATGGAAATGTGTTTACTCTCCCCCTGGGAAATGTGATTACTCTCCTTAATATAAAATATTTGATAGGTGACTGGGAATGTGATTACTCTCCCCTCATCTATAGGTTGGGGTCTGGTAGGTGCCTCAATCCTACTTAGTTAATGTAGTTCAATTAATATCATGCATGCTACTTCTTATTATTTATTTGTTATGGCAAGAATCTTTTATTTATGCCTCATTCTCTTGGCCTTCTCATCTTATGATGAATTTATACCTTAAGTTCAATTATTGGAATTATCTATGTTTCTTGTTCATTATCTCTAACACATGCCTTGTTTCTTTCCTTTTTTGGGTGCTTTCCCAACCACCCAGGATTCGATCAAGGAGTTGAACAAGATCAAAGAGAACTTAGCTTTGGGCATGGACCTAGATCTTAGAGATGTTTCTTTGGAGACAAGACTTGAAGTAGGTCAGACTTCCCTTTATCTATATCCTTTTGTTGTTGTAAACCCTTTATGGGAGAATGATGATGTACACTTATATAAAATTGAATATAGCCATGAAGTTATATTCTGCTGCCATACTCTTTGGTTTTTTATCTGTCATATAAATAAATATTTGAAAATTTTACACCCGTTTCAACATACCTTTTGAGTATGTTGGGCATGGAGGTTTGATTCTTCAAATTTTTAGTAAACGGGTGATTTCACTCTTTTACAACATGGTATTAGCGCCCATGGTAGTAGGATTTAAATATTTCAATTTTGTCTCCCTAATTAGAACCCTTGTCTTACATAGTTCCCCTTTAAGTGACATGTTTTCCCTAGAATTTATCTATGCAACCCTTGTGATGATGAAAGTTTGATTTAGGATCCTATTAGTTTCACATTAGAATCATGTTGTTTAAACTCCCTAACAATATTTACAAATTAAAAGATGTAAGTAATCATAGTAACTTGAGGTTGTTTAGTTTTGCCTTTAGGCAGCTACTAGGATATGAAGTTGAAAGCAAAGGTGTCTAGAAAGGATCAGGGTTAGGGGGTTAGCAATATTTTCCTCCGCACCACTATCTTGGTTTACAAGGACTCTCAGATCCATATGATACCTGCCTGGCCTGAGCTGATACAGAATGTCCAAAATAGTATACTTTTAGGCAATAATAACCTTAGCCATCTTTGTTGGATATCTTTGGGAACCTTATGTGATGACCTAGTTTTTCATGTGTTGAGACTGGTTTTGAGTATGGATACCCAATATAGTTTCCTTATGTCCCTTAGGACCACATGTTTGGTCATCCTAACCCAAGAATCTAGACTTTGAAGTGCGGTGTTTAGAAAGCCATTAGAATGCATAGTGGAAGCATGATGAATCTTGTACATGGTTAGTCTAGCCCTTTTAACTATAAATTAATTTGTCTAGATAGTTCAAAACTTTTAAGGGGTGGAGAGTAGTTGGTTTGATGATGTTTGGGTACATATATTTCGAGGATGAAATCCTCTTTAAGGGGATGGAGACCTGTGACATCTCGATATCTAGCTACTCTATCTTTAGAAACCCTAACTCCTTGAATAGGAGGATAGTGTGTTTGTATCCTTAGTTTTGACCAAACATGGTTAAACTTATCCCTAAATATCTTTGTTGAACATATAATGGTCATCTAATGAATAATTCATATGCTTGAACCCTGATGAATATCTAATGCACATAATATGAGTAAATCACATATTAATACTAAAAATGGATATGAATGGTGTCTACCATGTCATAAACCAATAAACCGTAATGAAACGATGAGTACGATAATTGTAACCTAATCTTGGACTTAATACATGATAATAAAATATATGTGTGAATAATAATGATCATGTTAACTTAACCCCTAACTTATAATCATCTAAACTTAATATATGCATCCTTAATGTCATTCATGATACATTAATGACTTTAGGTTTCATAATTAGATAATACACATTGATACACATAAACATTATATAATCACCTAATCATAGATTAATCAAGTCATCAATATGTAGTGTTTATCACCTTGTTCTCTAATACACACTGAATAATATCATTAATATGTAATACATTCCACCTTGTTCACTAAAATATAAATAATGGCTTCAATATGGATAAGAAGTAATTGTATTTATATAAATGTGCATAATAAATAATAAGAAGTGATATGAGAAATTAATTAATGATGATATTAGTGTGAGAAAGAAAGGAAATATGATAATGTGACGATGTGACAATGTTTAATATAGATAAAAGTAATTAATGTGACATTAATTGGATTAATTATAGATTATAATAATAAATTGGATAAAATGTCTTAGTTCATGCAAAATAATTTTTATAACTTAATATGGTGATAACATGAGGTTAATGAAGTTTAAATCTAAATCATCAAGGATAATGATAAAGTATATTAAAAGATATTGAGATAATTGAGTAAACCCTTATTGTGCTTAAATTTCCTAATGAGATAAATTAAATATAACTCTTTTGGCAACACAATGAGTATGACATGACACAATTATAAGAATAATAATGATAATGTGATATTCTCATAAATATAATACTAACAAGACTAAAATGTTAATGATGCTAAATCTCATCTTAATAGTGTAACCCTAGGTGATCCTTGAGAACCTGACCTATTAGGAGTTGCTAGTGAAAGTCTTGGTGGAAGTTTCATGGTTGGTGGAACAACTTGAAGTTAGTGTTGAAATGTTGCACACTCACCCTTCTCTCCTTTCTTGTGATTTTGGGGACGAAATCCTCTTTAAGGGGTGGAGTGTTGAAACATACCGAATCTTGGACATTTTATCTTTTGGCCCTCTTTTTAATTTTTTCCTTTCTTTTCTATCCACTTTGGCCTTTATGTTGAATTTGTGGAAATAATAGTGGTTTGGTAAACATTTGTTCATTATTATTGCCAACATATGGTTTTATGCACAAATACCTCAATAAATATTTTTAATAAGGGTCTAATATGCAAATTTACCATTCATGTGACATATTAATAAAATAAAATCATTCTAGATCATTCCTTGGCCTTATGGAGCAAGGAAGAGAAAAAGGAATGAATAATGTTGCTTGAAATATGTTAATGTGACATTGATGAATTAATATGGGAAATAGTGGTAATATTGGATAATGGGATAGAAATCATAAAAGGAAGACTAGTTGGTTATAGATAAGTTGAGATTCGTTTTCCTTGGGTATCCATTGACTTAAGGGCCAAGTTTCATAATTTTGGAAGGATAATAACTATATCTCTTCTATTTGGAAAAGAAAATGTGAGTTTTCCTCAAAATTTAAAAAAATACTTAATGACTCCAAAAGTGGAAAATAATCTTAGATTCGTTATCTACACGTTAAAAATAGCATTTGGGTGAATTTTCATGTAATTTGGATAATCTTTATTATACATGTTAAATTAGGAGAGAGGAAGTGTGTATAACCTTCAAAATATTAATAAATATACAAACAACTATAACATATAAAATTGATGGAAAATTTGTATGGCACTTAATGTGAATTGTGGGTGAAGTTTCATCAAATTTGGAGAAACTTATAAACATTAATAATGGAGGAAAGAGAAAATATGATTTGATTTATTTAATACATCAAAAGTTCTAAAAAGGAAAATCTAATTACATATTAGGATTCCTCATATCAAAAATTGGTTGGGTATTAATTTTTATTTAATTAGGGGCTCATTTTCACCCTCAAATTAGGAGAGAGAGAAAGAGAAATAATTTAATGTTCCACTTTATTGGATTCCAATTTGGGTATGTTTTTAATTTAAATATGTGTCACATGGCCTTTTTCTAATGTGCGTGATCTCTGAGCCATTTGATCTCATGCAAATTGCAGAGATTGCATCTCCTACCTTAAGTAGGAGATCAGGCGCGCGTGAACAGTGCCGCACATGAGAGGATTTTTGCATCTTGATTTTCTCAGCCATTACTTGATCATATTTTGAGATTTCTTTTGCTCTAGAATCAAGAGGAAGTTTCGCATCCAATGTGTTGACCTAGAGGTTATACATTATCCATTATTTGATAATGACTTAACCATTCCATTCATATGTATCTAATATGTGTATTCAAGATTGATTTCAGGCTATAGGTACATGAAAAGGATCAATTCATACAAGCCCGAGCTTATCAAAAATCAAGTCTAATGCAATAAAAGTGTGCTTATAAGGAAATCACTTCTAATAACCCTAAAAGATTTTTTTTAATCACTTGTATTGATGATATGACTTGTAACTAAGATGAGAAAAATATGTGGGACTTTAACACCAAGTTTTAATCACTTATTTTCCATATTAGAAAATCAATCACAGGTTGTTGATCGGTTGAGTTACAATCTCGACCAATCCCATAAATTGATTTTCTGAAAGTAGCAATCGATTGAGTTGCGCATTTACATATCCCAAATGCACTTTTGGCTGATCAATTGAGTTTACTAGAACAAACTCGATCGATAGTTTGAAAATTGGGTTTGTCTTTTAGTTGATCGGTCAAGTTACCTTTATTGAAAATCGACCAAATGCACTATACAGAAAATGTAGAAAAAGTGATTGTAACCGTTGAGGACTTGTTTGGATGACAATAATATCGTTCTCTTGTGCAAAAATGGCTATATTTCGACCCTAAGTGTTCCCCAAATCAAGTGAGTACCCCCAACTATAAATAGGACCCCTTGGAGTTCATTCTAAGTGTGGTCATTTACTACATTCAAGGTCCTTGCTATAGTTGAGCGTGCTACTAATACTTGATCCCCTTTCTCACTCTATTTTACACTTCATTTCATGATTTGTGAGCGAGT
The DNA here is from genome assembly GCA_963693085.1 of Alisma plantago-aquatica. Classification (NCBI taxonomy): domain Eukaryota; kingdom Viridiplantae; phylum Streptophyta; class Magnoliopsida; order Alismatales; family Alismataceae; genus Alisma; species Alisma plantago-aquatica. The sequence continues at coordinate 719,086,144 of OY856410.1, forward strand.
TAGGCTTATTGTAAGAGAGCTCCACCTTTGTACATGTAAAGATCTCAATCATCCACCACTTTCCTATCCCCTTCCTTCATGAATAAAAGCTGAAGCAAGCTGCACTGAGTGAAGAAGGAGCTATAGATGGTCCTCTTCAAGGTGATTGAAGAGGTGGTGATCTTCTCTAAGTGAAGGATAAGGCAAAGGATGAAGATCTAAGAGTAGAAGCAAAGTTTTTCAAGGCAGAATACTTGAGCTTGAGTCGGTAAGACCTTAGTGAAGGCTGAAGACTCAAGAAAAGTGGGTAAGTTCCTTGTAAACGTGGAAATCTCCTTGTGGTTGGATGGGTAAGTCCTTTGGTGGTATATTATTGTAACTCTTATTGGTGATAATATAGAGAAAAGCACTTGCAAAGTCCTAGAGGTTGACCTCTCTAGGTAGTGGACTGAATCACTTCTAGTTTAAAGTGTGAAACCACTCTACATCCTTTTATCAAGTGTTTGCTATCAATCTCTCTCATCTTTCTATGCTTGTTAGATAGGACTTTAAATTGACATCTAGCCATTGCTCTAAAATATATATAATTTGAAAGTCTAATCTATTTTGTGATAATTTTTTTAGCTCTACTCACCCCCCCTCTAGAGCCCTTAGATCCAACAAGTGGTATCAGAGCTAACGATCTTCTCCAACAATCTCTCATGAGATGAGAAGATGGGCGAAAACCTACTTGGTTCACTCAACCTAGATGGAGGTTTCTCCATGCATCCTCCGGTGTTTGACGAAACCAACTTCCTCTATTGGAAGAGGCGGATGTAGTTCTACATTCAAGGGATGAACTTTGATATATGGAAGGTGATGGTCACACCTGACAAGGAGCCAACTAGATATGTTGCAACATGGAGTGAAGCTTCTCTCAAGGAGGCTCAACTCAATGCCAATGCCATTAGCATCCTCTATGCAACCCTCACCCCCACCGAGTCCAACTAGATCTCGTCATGGGACAAGTTGTGCTTCACATATGAAGGCACAAAGTAAGTCAAGGAGGCAAAGATCTACATGTTTAACAACCTTATAGAGACCTTTAAGATGGGAAAGAAAGAAGGCATTGTGGAGATATATTCAAGACTCAACGTCATCATCAATGGGCTGACTGCTTTGGGAAACACTTTGGATAGAGGTGTCATCAAATCAAAGATCTTGAGAACTCTTCCAAAGAGATGGGAGTCTAAGGTCACCTCCATTGAAGAAGTGAGGAGCCTTGGTGACATCCCAACTGAAGAACTCAATGGAAATCTTCAAGACCATGAGCCTAGACTTGACAAGCAATAAGAAGAAGAAAAGCAAGAAGAGAAGGAAGCCAAGAAGATCAAAACATAGTGCTTTCAAAGCACAAGTGGAGGTTGTCATCCTTCAACAACAATTTGCTTGATGGACTTATAACTCCTCCTATAGTGAATATGAAGGCCCTAGTTAGCATGAAGCCAACTACATCAAGGGAAAGCAAGCCTCCTCCTCTTGTACTCTGAGATGCTACAAGTGTCGTCAAAAGGGGCACTACAAGAGTGAATGCCCAAAGTCAAGAAAGGCACACCACAAGAGCAGATCAAGGGAAGAACAATATTACAAGAAGGAGACCAAGCATGAGAGGAAGGACAAGAAGGAGAAAAGGCATAAGAATGCAACTCATGCGGATTGGGAAGCTTCATCTTCAAGCAGCTCTAGCTCCAAAGAAAATGGAGAGTGCCACCTTGCTCTCATGGCCTCTACAAGTGAAGATATTGGTGAGGTAAGTGAGGTAAGTTTTCTTGAATTGCCTGAAGAAGCTATTATTGACATTCTTATTACTACCCATTCTTGTTTTTCTAAGTGTAAATCTAAAAAAATGATTAGGAAAAATTATTGAAGATCTTTTTGGTAAGCTTGAGATTGTGGAATTGAATGAGAAAATCAACCTTGAGAGTATTGATAATTTCCAATGGAAATACCTTGATCTTGAACTCCACTACAATGGGGTTGAAGTTGATTATGGTATCTACCTTAAGAATTAAGGAAGAGAACAAAAATTGCCTAAAAGAACCTGAATTTCTTAAAACTAAAAATGTTGAATTTAAGTTTCTTATCGATGCTCATAGAGAAGAGAGAGATGTCTATATCAAAGAGATTCAAATGCTAAAATCTGAAAATGCTAGGTTGCTTAGTCAAGTAAAATATCTATCTTCTAGACCTCTTTTTCCTAGTATTAATGTTGCTTCTATCTCTCTTGAAAAGGATTCATATCTTACTAAAGCTTTATGTCTTGAGGTTGATCTTATGCATGTTAGGGATGACATATCTAGTTTATCTTCTACTGTTGTTTCTTTGAATGATGATAACCATAGATTGAGAGCATACCTACAGAAATTCCTCAAAGGGAAGAACTCCCAAAATGAAATCATTGACCATTCTACTAAACAAAGTGGTACTAGTGGTTTGGGATTTGTAGGGGGAGCCTCTAATGGCAAGAGTAAGGCCAAAGATAAGAAAAGATCAAGGAGATCTCTTTCTTTGTAGGAGAATCTTCACACACTAAGAATCCTATAGTTTGTCCTTATTGCAAATTTTATGATCATTATTCCACTTATTGTCCTTACAAGACTAAGGGGACCAACCCATAGATGAAATGGGTCCCCAAGATAACTCTGGATCCCAAAGTTTGATTTGGAAACTGACATTATCCTTTCTTGTAGGAAAACGATATATGGATTGTTGATAGTGGTTGCACAAAGCACGTGACCGGTGACCTAATCCATTTCAACAATTTCACAAAGAAGAAAGGAGGATTTGTCACCTTTGGGGACAACAAGAAAGGTAAAGTCAAAGGTGAGGGTGATGTAGGTGATTCTTGTGCATCAAGAATGTTCTTTTTGTGGATGTCCTACATCACAACTTAATAAGTGTTAGTCAACTTTGTGATAATGGTTACCTTGTACTATTCACTTCTTTTGAATGCTTGATTCTAGATTCCCTCATCTACCAATTTATATATAAGGGAACTAGACATGGTAATCTTTATGTTATTATTCTTAACTCTATTAAGCTTACGGTTGGTAGATGGCTAGTAGTCAATTTGAATGATATTTCTCTTTGCCACCATCGGCTTGGTCATGTAAATATGCATCAATTAAAGAAGTTGAGAAAAAAGGACTTAGTCAAACAACTTCCTAAATTGGATTTTGAAAAGGATGAGGAATGCCAACCTTGTACACAAGGAAAGAAAACCAAGTCCTCCTTCAAATCCAAAGAAGTCCTTATCATTAAGACAGTTCTTGAGCTTCTTCATATTGATCTATTTGGACCAATGAGAACGCAATCGGTTCATGGTTCCAAGTATTGTCTTGTTATTTTCGATGATTTCTCAAGATATATTTGGACCTTGTTTCTCGTTTCAAAAAGTGATATGCTTGATGTTTTCTTGAGTTTTTGTAAACGAGTTGAGAATGACCCTTCTTGCCGGATTGTTTCCATCCGTATTAACCATGGGGGAGAATTTGAAAATGAGCTTTTTGAGCATTTTTATCAAAAATCAAGTTATGCACACAACTTTTCTTGACCTCTAACACATCAACAAAATGGGGTTGGAGACAGGAAGAATAGATCTTTACAGGAGATGGCTAGGACCATGCTTCTTGAGTATGATACTCCTAAGAAGTTTTGAGCTGAAGCTGTCAGTACCACATGTTTTGTGCAAAATTGTGTTTTCACTCATCCTTTTCGTAAGAAAACCCCCTATGAGCTTTGGCGTGGTATAAAGCCTTCTATCGAGTATTTCCATGTTTGCAAATGTCCTTGTTTTGTCTTGAATGTGAAAGATTCTCTTGACAAGTTTGATCTGAAATCATACAAGGCTTTCTTTATTGGCTATAGCACTACTAGCAAGGCTTATAGAGTTTTTAATGTTGATCTTGCTAAGGTAGAATAATCCATTAATGTAAAGTTTATTGAGACTAACCCCTCTATTCCTAAAGATATTGATCGAAATGATGAAAATGCAGGAGAAGTAATTCCTATCCTTAAAGAACTCAACATCACCCAAAACAAAAAAGAGGTGGTTGCTCAAGAAGAAGATAAAGATGATGAAAAGAAGGATACCACTCCTCGGTTTGCAAAGAATCACCCAAATGAGATGATTTTAGGTGATCCATTTGAAAGAGTGAAGACACGAGCTACATTCAACAAAGAATAAGCCAAGAACACCTTCATTTCACAACTGGAGCCTAAAGATGTCAAGGAAGTTGTTGGGGATGAAGAATGGATCTTAGCTATGCAAGAGGAGCTGGAACAATTTGAGAAGAACAAAGTTTGGACCCTTGAGACAAGACCAAGTGATAGAAAGATCATTCACACTAAATGGTCTCACTACTACAGTAACAACATTCAATGTCACTTTTCTGGGCGTCGGTTATTTAAACAAATCGATGCCTATAACATTCCATGTTGGATATTTAGTAAGTTAGACATCTATATTCGAAGACCAGCCAGAGAAGGGTACCACTTTGTATTCAACGTCGACTAGGTAAACAAATTGACGCCTAAAATCACCCGCAAAATCCAATTTTCGAGTGAAAAAAAAGTGTCACATACATCATCGGTTTTTTAACTACTAACCGTCGCCTATATAAGATGAAAATTTGTACAAAAAGTGTCACATAAAGTGTGGGCTCTGATCTCCAAAACCTGAGATAAACATGATTAAACTCAGTGGAAGCAATTTGATTAGCAGTGGAATACTAAAAATCACGGAAAATTAAAACTTTTCGATATAAGACATTGAAACCATAAAACTTCCTTCATAAACAGGAGATAAATGGTTTACATCTCTGTTAAATTACTTCTTGAGTAATTATATACAGCATGATACAAAATCTCAAGAGTCAAATCAAAATCTCAGACCATTAACTCCAAGGACCTGAGAGTACATAGAACACATAGGATTGACTATCTAACTACACAACTCAGCAGTCTGAATCTCCACCTGAGATTTACTGCTACTCCTGGTGCTGCTGCTGGTGGTATTGGTCACCTAAAGATTGGTTCCTTTGTCCTCGTCGACCACCTAAAAAGTTGAAATCTACGGGGTGAGACAATTTTAAATAATTATCCCAACAAGAGTTATAACTCTCCACTAGAAGCTTTATATAGCAATCAAAGAACAACATAAGCAATAGAAGCCTTCAAGGTAATCAACAGCAGCTAGGTAACTTAGCAGAATATCAATATGTAAGCAATATGAATAACATATGTACTCATGCAGTGTAACATCATTCAAATATCTCGTATTTCAACTTAAGCAGATATACTATGCGGTTGATTATGTTTTACAAACATCCTTAAGCCCTGCAGAGATGAGGTATACCGCTCATACTCCAACCGACCACTGTTAAGTCTCCTCGGTATCATACTAGGTCATCGAAAGAGCCGAATTCTCATGACCTTCAACTTCCTCAGTCAGAGTGACGATACACATGCAGGACACCTAATGTTTCTGCAACTATAGCTTACCAGGGTATTCTGGTCCTTCGCTATTAGAGTCACAGTGGCATTCTGCACTCTCTTCGCTATCGAAAGATTTCTTATTTATCTCTCATCGATGCGGTATAAGAGATTTCCCTTTAGAAGAATAATGTTACATCACCCTGGTACAAACACATAGTGAAAGGGTTGATGGGTCAAGACACATCTACATCAAATTCTACACATCCATATACCCCACATATTCAAAAGTATGTGTTCCACGAGTTCCCTTAGGAAAACCTGTTTCACCATCATATAACTTTTGACTATGATGGATCTACGATCAAGGCTCTACATGGTATGATTATACTTGATTAGTTAGGTAGATTTCAGTATTCTTTTAACATTATACATGTTTCTCAAACATTAATCATTAGCATATCAGCTATGAAAATAGAATACTAAAATGTAACAAGTCTAACTCAGATCAATTATCATTTGTCAATTCTCTCATCACAAGTCATATGTTAAGCATGACCTTGATAGTACTCATGGCTCTCATAGCCCATCAATCTCATAAGATGCCACTAACAAGTCATAAAGCTAACAACATGCTTTCAATGAATATAGTATCATAATCCATACCTGGATATGATCATTCTCATATAGGAACCTGCATGGTTAATTCAACTGATAACAGTAAATAATTCATTTTAAAGAATTTGTACAATGATACTCTTCACAAGAGCTAGGTTCCCTGAATTCTTATAAATTAGGGTTTACTATTCACATTACATGTCATCACCCTAGAATTAGGGTTTACTATTCACTTTATGGTACATTGAACTCATACCATTATCATGTATGAGAAACATCATCATTGAGGCTCTCAAATTAGATTAAGAATCATCAATTATTATAGTTAGGGTTTCCATGATCTCCCATAGGTGGACCATACCCTAATCATGTACTATCATACACATGAAGGTACTTTATTTGAGTTTCAATCATATTTGATACTTTCTCTCTCCTCTCACTAACAGGTAGTGACATTCTCTCTCCTCTTACGGTAGATGATGATTACATCACTCCAAAACAGGTTAGGTTAAGTTCTCATTGATTAACATAAAAACCTCCAATATTAATACATTAGGGTTTGATTAGAACAAGATATCACTCAATTGTACCCTTCAAGGGTATATTGGTAATTTGCCCCATTGATCACCATCGTGGGTCAAATCATCAGTCACTTAGTCCCTTAATGTCCTAGGTTACCATTAGGATTTAGATTAGATCATCCTTGAACCAATTACACCTTCAAGTGATTAAGTATAAACAACCTTGAAAACCTTCAAACAGTTTCAACCTTCAACCACCAAACGGTCTTGAGACCGTTTGAGTGTGTCGACCGTTTGGGGAGAGTTGACTTACAAACCGTTTGAAGCTTATGTGGTTTGAAACTATTTGATCTAAAATGACTTGAGATCGATTGGTCCAAACAACCTTGAGATCGTTTGAGCCCAAACGGTCTTGAGACCATTTGGACCTCAAACATGGTTCAAAGGTTACAATCGATTATTGTTACATATGTTAAAGCCCTCAATTGGCCAAATCCATGTTAACCACTTACAAATTGAGTCAATTAGGGTTAGGCTTAATCAATTGGACACCAAATTGACCCTCAATTGAAAGCCAATTAGGGTGAAATCCATCTCAATTAGGGTTTCAATCGGATAATCATCAATATTCAACAATGTGAGACAAATCAAGGTTGAACCTATCAATTGACCTCCAATAGGGCCCAAACTTGGCCCAAACGGTCTTGAGATCGTTTTGACAACATCAAACGGTCTTGAGACCGTTTTCCCAAAGTTTGACCAAAAACCAAGTCGGTTGGATGAAGGTTGAACTCCAATTAGGTCTAAAATCAGCATTTTTATCAATTCATCAACTTATTGTAATTGGACCCTGAAATCATCAAATTACCTCAACCCTAGACCTCCAAACGGTCTTAGGTTGTCACCAAACGGTCTTAAGACCGTTTGGATGAATGCCCAAATGGTCTTGAGACCGTTTGGGTCCTTCAACCCAAAACTCAACAAGATCTATACTTGAAATCAGCAATTTCAGCCCGATTAGGGTTAGGGTGTTGAAGTGCCTTCAACTCTCAATTGGTTAGGAATTAAGTTATGCTTTTTTGTAGAAATGAAATTCAATATGTTACCAACAGACCCTCAAACGGTCGTCCCTTGTTCAACCCTATCAAATGGTATTGAGACCATTTTGATCCAAACGGTCTTGCAAGACCGCATGAGATCAAACGGTTTGAGACCGTTTGATTTCAAATGGTTTGCAATCATTTGGACCAAAAGGGTCCAAGGTCCTTTGATAAAGTTACCTAGGAATCCACGCCCATCATCTTCAACCTCTGTTCAGGTTGGTTACTCCATCATTTTGCTTGCAAAAGTGCAAGGAAGAAGGGAGGTAGAAGAAGAACTAAGTACAAAAATGCAAGAACAAAGATATGCATATAAAGTAAAGAGTTTAGAGTTATAAAACCCGCCTTAAATGTTGTTCTTGGAGCTACAAGCTTACAAGATTCTAGACTCCAATGGCGTCCTGAGCTCCACAAGTCGACCAGAGGTGATTCTCCAAGGAAAAGATGGGAATGGTCGGCTAGAACAAGAAGACTAAGTGAGTTAACCACAAAACCAACCTTATATGATGAATTCACCCAAGAATCCGACCTTGAAGATGGTTCTTCTCACCTTTGCACTTAGTTGGTCGTCTCCTGAGGTCCAGAGCTCTGCGTTGATCTGTTGAGGAAGATGATAAATGAAGAGGATGAAGGATACGTTTAGTTGTTTGCAAAGGAATAGTGCTTATATAGTTTAGGCTATTTTCCATCATAAGGACCTCTAGAACATGGGATTTTCATCTAAGTCCCCCCTTATTTCTAAGGAACGTCCAAGTCATCTAAACTTAAGAAAAGTCCATCAAATCTCAAGATCGAAGGGTAAGGAAAACCAACTTTCAACTAGGGTACACATATGAAGGTCTCCATACACATATATGGTAAATTTTATGCACAAAGATCATTTTTCTTATCTGATTATTCATTGATGTATCCCTTTCATAATTTCTACTCTAAATGATGTCAAGGGTCATAAAAGATATTCTAAGATGTGTACTTTACAAGTTTCACCCCCAATTTGGGTAAATTGCACTTTACTCTAAATTAGGGTTTTTAAGCACAAGGATCATTCCACAAGCTGTATCTTGATGCCTAGACTTGGGAAATCCATCATGTCTCATCATATTCACTCATATGATGTCTCATTATCATAGGAACATCTTAACATGTGAAATTTTGCAAGTTAAACCCTTAAACTGGGTAATTTTCACATAGGTCCCTGCATTACAAAAAACATTACAACTTTGATTTTAAAGGGAAAAATTGAAAGTATATGTTCCTGGGGAACTTAATTACATGCCAGAGAATAATCACAAGTGTTTAATTACATATTTAAGCAAACCTTCTAGGGTTAGGTTATAACCCAGGTCAGGGATGTTACATACAGTGTCGGTTATCCTTTGATAACTGACGTTGATAATGGTTCCCGCCAAATAATTTAGGGCAAAGATTGTCCAATTGGACGTCAATTTTCACGATCAACCGACGCTTAAGATGTTTAGGTGTCAATTTTTTAGGCAACCGATGCCTTTTACAAACTTAATAGACCCGCGATCACCCGACTCTTCCCCTTTCTTATGTTTCATCATGAGAATTCTCCTACTCTCGCTTCCACTGTTGTTGGTCGCCTGACTCAACCCCCACCCGCCCACATTCAACCTTGTGAGCCGCCGTCGCTCCCCTGCTCCTTATGTGTCACCGACATCTCCGATCCCTAGTCGTCGCGTGATGCGATGATTTTGAGTCGCATTTATAGACCAGTTTGATATGTGTTTTATGCTTTTATTAGTATTTTTTATGGTTAATATCACATTGTTCATCTACTTTGGTCTTTACGGCTATTTTATGTCAAATCCCCTTCAATTCATCGTTTTGAGCATCAATTGTCAAGATATATTATTTGTGTGAATTTATGTGATATTGTGTTTGAATTTCAGGACAAATGAGTATTTGCTTCCGTCGATACCATCGACGGAAGTCAATACCATCGACTTGGTCATAGGTTGCCAGCCGAAAGGAGCAGCAAAGTGTCGATACCATCGACAGGGATGTCGATGGTATCGAGCCACCTTCAGGTTGCTGGCAAAGAAGCAGTCGATAATATCAACACCACGTCGATACCATCGACGCATGGAGGCTACATCGACGCAAAACGACAAAACCGTCGCTACGGGGTAGTCGATACCATCGATTCGCGTCGATGGTATCGAGACTACATCAGGCACTCGGACGAAAGGAAAGAAGGGTTGCCGCTACCATACTGAGTCGATAATGTGGGCTTCGAACTCCAAAACCACGATATAAACATGATTTAACTTAGCAGAAGCATTCGATTAGTTGCGGAATATGAAAAATTACTGGAAATAAAAATTTTTGAGACAAGATCTAGAAATTATAAAATTCCTTTTTATAAGAAACCAAGTAAATAGTTTACGTATCTGTTAAACAACTTCTTGAGTAGTTATGTTCAACATGATTAAAAATTCTCAGGAGCCAACACCAATAACTCAAACCACTGATTCCTAGGACCTGAGAGTACAGAGACGACATAGGACTATCTAACTACATAACTCAGTAGCCAGTATCTCCACCTGAGATTCACTGCTGCCCCTGGTACTGTTGTTGTTGTTGTTGCTCATCCTTAATCGGGATCCTTCGTCTTTGAATTCGTCTTCGACGACCACCTAAAAAGTTGAAATCTACGGAGTGAGACAATATACAAATTGTCCCAGCGAGTGTTATAACTCTCAACTAGAAGCTTTATTATAGCATTTAAGGAATATCATAGACAAGATAACATAAATCATACAACAGCAGGTTTAATAACAAGCGAAGCAACTTCTACTTAAGGAGTCATGTCTTTAAAGCATATAAAGGACATGTATACAAAATATCTGAACAGATCCTTAATGTAAACAATGTAACATAAAAAATTGTTGCTCGTAGTTTAACCTAGCAGATATACTACGCAGTTGATTATGTTTTACAAACATTATTATGCCCTGTGGAGATGAGGTATACCGCTAATACACCAAATGATCACTAGTAAGTTGCTTCAGTATCATACATAGGTCATCAAAAGAGCCGGATTCTTATGACCTCATCTTCCTCAGTCAGTTAGAGGATTGTTTGCAGGACATCTTGTGTCTCTGCTGTTATAGCTTACCAGGGTAATCTGGTCCTTCACTATTTTAGAGTTACAGTGGCGTTCTGTACTCTCTTCGTCATCGAAAGATTTCTTGTTTATCTCTCACTGATGCGGTGTTTGTGTTTTCTTTGGGAGATTTGTGGTACATCTCACCATTTGGTTTTGTAGTGAAGGATTGACAGATTATGAAGTATATTTATCATAATCTGTCAATCGTAGTGTAGGAAGTGAAGTATATTTATCATAATCTGTCAATGATCCAGGAGTATGTGATCCATCTCCCCCACATACTCAAGAGTATGTGATCCAGGAGTTCCCTTGGGAAAACCTGTTTCACCATCATTTGGTCTCTGACAATGATGGATCTATGATCAGGGCTCTACATGGTATGGTTATACTTGATTAGTTAGGTACATTTCAGTTTCTTTTGACATCATAAATGTTCTCAAACATTAATCATTAGCATGGCAGCTATGAAGATAGAATACTAAATGTAACAAGTCTAATTCACATCAATTATCATTTCTCAATCATCTCATCACAAGTCATCTGTTAAGCATGACTTTCATGATATTTATAGATTTCACAGCCCATCCGTCTCATAGGATGCCACTCAACAAGGCATCAGAATATTTCATTTATTCATAAAGCTAAAGCATGCTTTCAATGAATATAGAATCATAATCCTCACCTGGATTTGATCATGTTCATGAAGGAACTTGCATGGTTAATCTAACTGATAACAGTAAACAATTCATTTCAAGAAGTTGTACCTTCCTACTCTTACAAGAGTTAGGTTCCCTGAATCTCATCGATTAGGTAATTCATTTCCTTTACTTATGATTAGGAATATTGATTTCCTCATCTCATATTTCAATCATGAGGATTCATGCTTAAAAGCATAACTGGAAATAGGGTTTCACCCTATTCAAAATAAGGTTATTGAAATCCCTTTGTCTTATAAGACATCATATTTGGTAACTTGTTCTCAAAGTTTCATACCTAAAGGCATGACACAAGACTAAGGTTAACTTACCCCATCCTTCATTAATTAATATTTCCTATTCATATTATCAGTCCAACTCTAGTATGCAACTTTTCCATTCTTGGAGACATACCAGGGTATGAAGAGTGTTTACCTTTAATTATAACATTTATCAAACATTATAATGATTACCAATTCAAGGTGTGAATTCATTTCTCATCCTTATCATGGTATGATTACATCATACTCATTGGTTTGGCTATACATTACTCAAAGGCATTACCTTGTAAACATCTCCAAGATTTCATAATTGTTAGGTCATATACTAGGCTCACTATTCATCCCACTAGGATTTCTACATTTTCATTTCAAATTTAGGGATTCTCATTCATATTACATCTCCTCTGGATTAGATTTACTAAACCTCTTATCTCACAAGGCATAAATATTCCTCATATAACAACTTGTATTTTAGGGTTTCATACTCAAAGGCATAACCCTGAATTACTACATTTATCAGATCACCATAAATTAGGGTTTACTATTCTCATTATATGTTATCACCCTAGAATTAGGGTTTACTATTCACCTCATGGTTTATTGAACTCATAATGTCACATACTAGAACTAGAACCCTAGCCTAGTAGTTTTACCCTTTTGTCTTAGCCAAACAAGAATAAGCTAATAAATGTAATTAAGGGAATACAAAAATATTAAGTGCTTAATAATAACTCATTTAGGTGATAATAAGAAAATAAAGAACTTAGTTGGATAAATACCTCCTCATATAACCTTAATGTAGGGTTGAAGTATAATTTGTCACTAAGTAATAGAAAAGCATAAAATAATTCATCTAGAACTTTCTAGGATAAGTGTAATAAGGGAAAATCCGAATTTTGCATAAAGGAGAAGATAATTGCAAAATTAATATTAAATATGGGAAATAATGAGTAAAGAAGATAATTTGAAAGATAATTGTATATATTAATATCCTTCTCTAAAGAAAATAGGAAATAGGTCAATAAAGTGATATAAAATATTTAATGTCCTCAAATTGGAAAACTAACTCCAAATTCGTAATCTAAACATAAAAATAAGCCTTTGGGCAAATTTGCAACTAATTTGGATAATGTTTGATTAATAGGTAGTTTTAGGAGAGAGAAAATGCCTAAAATGTGTAATTAATAAATAGATGAAAATCATGACACCAAAAGTTGGAAATAAAAGCAAATTCGTATCCAAAACATTATTTAAGACTTATGTGTCAAGTTTCATGAAATTTGGATAATCCTAAAGCCATAAATGAAGAAAGAAAGAGAAAATGATAATTGATTTAATTAACCCATTAAAGGTTTCCAAAAGGCAAAACTAATTGAATATTCGGAAACTACATGTTTAATTTAACATATGTGCAAATTTTGGTTTAATTTGGATAAGAAAAGAACCCTTAAATGAGGAAAGAGAAAATACATGCATTATTGGATTTTATTTTGTTTAATTCGATTATTTTTCCTATTTTCTCACCTAAGTCTTGATGTCACGCGCTTTACTTATGCGCCGATCTATCGGGACCGTCAGATCAGTTTTGGACGGCATCCGGTCGTCTCCTACCTTGAGTAGGAGCCCGACTCGGATTACTGTGTATGCCTATTCTTCGATTTAATCGTTCTCTCTCCCCTCTCGACGAAATTTCCTGATTTTTGTCCCAATGTGATTGGGAGTTCTTGGCGAACAAGTTGACCCTAACTTTCCTATACTTCTTCGCTCACGATCAAAAACCCCCAAAAGTGCATCAACTACCTTGTTTCCTTTTCGGCCGGTCACCCATCATACCCTATATATAAGGCGTCCTGGAGCATCCTCAACCTTCCTGATATTCTCCTTTGCCCTCAATTTTGCCCGAAAACCTCTGTGCCTACCCAACCTTCTCCGTCATTCTCTGACTGCTCCGGCGACCGACTCTCTTTGCGGAACTTGTCTCTGGTCAATTGGTGGTGTGTGGTCGATCTCGTGATCACCCCGGAGCTGTTGGTGTCCTTCCTCGTACTTGGCGCGTGCTGGTTTGCTCTCCCCTACTCCGGGAGCTATTTCCGTCGTCAAGCTCGTCGACCGGGTGCTTCTGCGGCGTTCGGAACCTGGTAAAGCCTTGCTTGAGTTCGGTTTCACCTCGGGACGCTTCTCGCGCGATTTTGGTGGTCTTCGTTCCGTCCTTTTTGGTTTTTGGATTTTGGGCTGTTCCGGATCTCGCACAGTGGAGTTTCTATTTCTGTCGGCTGTGCGACATGTTCTTGGGCTCGGGGAGTTCGTCGCTTACCTGCGAACTCACTGGGTTAGTTTGCAGCTCGTTTTGGCAACCTATTCGTCCAGAGTTGAGCGTTGGCCTTGGCTGTTGCTGCTGTTGGCTCGCCATGGTAAGCAGATATCGGGGCAAAGTTTCCCTCTGGTGATGTTCCTCTCATGCCCTTCTGATCCCTTTATCTTTTGTTTTTCGGTCAGGGGTATTTTGGTCTTTTCACACCTTCCTTTTCCTTTTCGCTTTGCGACTTGATCCGCTGACTTGGCCTAAGTGTTTCCCTGACGTGGACGGCCCCGATTGGTCTGTTCGGGTCCACGTGGAATTTCTCTGCTTTGTATTTGCGATCGAATTAGTTGTAATTATCTGATTGGTCCGTTTTGTAAAATTGATAACTAATTATCGGCTTATCAGAAAATTATGGAAAAATATTCGTTGGATTTAGAAAAATGCAAGCTTTCGTTTGGTATCGGTTTTGTTTCCCGAATCTGATGTTTTAAAAAGTGATTTAATGGATTTAATTACATGAGATAAAACTTGAATAATTCATAACTAATAATTTATAAGTCAAAAAATATAATAAAATATGTTTTGGATTCGTAATAACATAACCTAAAATATGGAATAGTTTTCATAACCTAATTCACATAATAATAAAAAGGTAGTTTTTAGGGTTTGGCTTATATATATCAAATTAACATAAAATTGGTATATGTGTTAATTAGGCTCTTTGGTGACCTAGTTTGGATCCAGAAGTGCTTTGAACCTGTTGGACTTATATTTGAGGTATGTTGTATCCCCTATTCATCCACATTGAGCAATACACCTATTTTATCTTTCTTTTTGACTTTTGCCTACACATGTCTATTCTCTTGTTATCATGGTTCATGTGATCTATCTTGACTATTGAGATCTTGGATAATCTTTTGAAATCTTATCTTGTGATATTGATGATGGTATCTATCACTGTGATGTGGAAGTTTATTGATGATTCATATGTTGACTATTGTGGAAATTCTTATTTGATGTTGACTATACTTTTCTACTTGCCTCTACAATTACCTGCTATGTGAATCAGTAACCCTAGAGTAGAATAATTGCATTGGTTTAGTCTCATTATAATTTGTGGCAATATTATGATGTTTTGGATGGTGGATGTGTGATTCCCCAATCCAGGGAAGGATGTGTGATTCCTGGCCCATATTAAATGAATTTGATGGTGGATGTGTGATTCCCCATGATAGGTTCAAGATGTGTGATTCTTGATCACCTTTGTCTTTTATAATATTCTAGTGTTATGCTTATCTCACATGTATGCAGGATGTTGGTCATGATTGTGCATGTGGAACTTCTTTATTATTTACATATGGCAAGTATCTCTTTGGTTATGAATCTTATCTTTTATGCCCGTGTGGGTAGTCCTTTTCTTTTTCATGGGAAGTATTCATATTTGATACCCTTATTGTCATATATTGCTCAAACTCTACTTTAGAATACACATACCAGCTTTTTTTGATATATTTCTCTTTTCTTCTTCTTTTGTGGGGTATGCTTCTGACCCCAGGTTAGATCAAGGAAAGTAGCTTCAACAACAACCTAGTAGCTAATCTTTGGGAGGCTTGAAGAGGTGGTTAGATGACCCTCAGCTTGTCCTTGGCGATATGTTTAGTTTTCTTGTAGATCACCTTATATTGTGAAGTGTTGTATAAAGCTTTGTAAATGGTTAGATAATATTTCTTTTCCGCTGCTACTCATTGTGTAATGATACATACATGTGAAATGAATTGATTCTCATCCCTTTTGTGAAAAAATTTACGTGGTGTTTGTTTAAGGTATGTAATCTTTTCTTTCTAGTAGAGGAGTGGTTTCACTCCTTTACAACATGGTATCAGAGCCACTAGCAGTCGGTTATCTAACTATTTCAACTCGTCTCCCTTAGGATGTTTACCTTTACCTATCTTAGGTTGCTTATACCTTGTGTCCTTGCCTTGTGCAGGAGAAACGCTAATGGCTGGTGATAACTCAACCATGGACAACCAGTACGACTATGAGACACCTCATAATAATAGGTTTGATCATGAGACCTCAGGAGGAGCTATGACTCCAGAGCAAGAGTTGGCCATGTTTCGACAACTCTTTGCCTCTTCCATGGTGGGGAAGATGAAAGACCCGTCTGTACCGGTGAAGCCTAAGGAGTTCACTATCATGGAGTTCATGAAGATGCAACCACCTTCCTTCAAGGGTGAGTGTGAGATAGAGATGGTTGACAAGGCAGATGATTGGGTGTTATCCATGGAGAGGACTTTTGATGGTATGGCATGTACTCCACATCAGAAGGTTAGGTTTGCTTCCTATGTCTTGGATGGACCAGCTAGAGTTTGGTGGAATGGTATAGCAAGGACAAGAGATATCTCAGCTATGTCTTGGGCAGAGTTTTTGACTCTCTTCAGTGGGAAGTACATCTGCACTGCTGCTTTGAAGAAGAAGGAAGCTGAGTTTTATAGTTTGAAGCAAGGCTCCTTATCTGTTTCTGCCTACGTGCAATGGTTTCTGTTGCTAGAGCGTTATGCTGTTGGTTTAGGTGAAGAACGTAGGGCTGACCTGTTCCTCTAATGGCTGAACTACAATGTGGGTCATGCTCTAATCCCACAGCTACCCTTGTCCTTCCAGCAGATGGTTGATAAAGCTTTGGCTGTGGAGTCTTACCCAGGGTTTCAACCAAGGGAATCTGACAAGAAAAGGAAGTTCTCATGTGATGATCAGAGAAGAGACAAGTGTGCTAAGTGCAATGGTTACCATCCTCCCGGGAAGTGTCGTCCAATGGTATGCCATCATTGCAATGAACCTGGACGCGTCAAACCTCAGTGCCCCAAGCTTCGTTTTGGACCTGGACATGTTCCTCAACAAGCACCTCCTCAAAATTAGGGCAACAATAATGGTAACAATACTAGAGGAAGACCTGTGGAAAGAAGAGCTGGAAGAGTGTTTGCCTTGGATGGTGAAGAAGTTGATGATGCTGAGCAAGAGCAAGTTAACCCATAGTTACTTAGATTAGTCTATGTTAGTTATGTTTCCTTTTGCATGTTGCTTATGAAATGAATGTAATAAGAATGATTGAAACTCTTAAAAATAGAAGTTAAGTTTAATTTTTTGAGATGAATCTTTTTTTTAAGGGGTGGTGAATAAGTTTCTTATGGATGATCTGATTTCGAGGACGAAATCCCTTTAAGGGGTGGTGTGTTGTAACATACTAGAACTAGAACCCTAGCCTAGTAGTTTTACCCTTTTGTCTTAGCCAAACAAGAATAAGCTAATAAATGTAATTAAGGGAATACAAAAATATTAAGTGCTTAATAATAACTCATTTAGGTGATAATAAGAAAATAAAGAACTTAGTTGGATAAATACCTCCTCATATAACCTTAATGTAGGGTTGAAGTATAATTTGTCACTAATTAATAGAAAAGCATAAAATAATTCATCTAGAACTTTCTAGGATAAGTGTAATAAGGGAAAATCCGAATTTTGCATAAAGGAGAAGATAATTGCAAAATTAATAGTAATATGGGAAATAATGAGTAACGAAGATAATTGTATATATTAATATCCTTCTCTAAAGAAAATAGGAAATAGGTCAATAAAGTGATATAAAATATTTAATGTCCTCAAATTGGAAAACTAACTCCAAATTCGTAATCTAAACATAAAAATAAGCCTTTGGGCAAATTTGCAACTAATTTGGATAATGTTTGATTAATAGGTAGTTTTAGGAGAGAGAAAATGCCTAAAATGTGTAATTAATAAATATATGAAAATCATGACACCAAAAGTTGAAAATGAAAGCAAATTCGTATCCAAAACATTAATTAAGACTTATGTGTCAAGTTTCATGAAATTTGGATAATCCTAAAGCCATAAATGAAGAAAGAAAGAGAAAATGATAATTGATTTAATTAACCCATTAAAGGTTTCCAAAAGGCAAAACTAATTGGATATTCGGAAACTACATGTTTAATTTAAAATATGTGCAAATTTTGGTTTAATTTGGATAAGAAAAGAACCCTTAAATGAGGAAAGAGAAAATACATGCATTATTGGATTTTATTTTGTTTAATTCGATTATTTTTTCTATTTTCTCACCTAAGTCTTGCTGTCACGCGCTTTACTTATGCGCCGATCTATTGGGACCATCGGATCAGTTTTGGATGGCATCCGGTCGTCTCCTACCTTGAGTAGGAGCCCAACTCGGATTACTGTGTATGCCTATTCTTCGATTTAAACGTTCTCTCTCCCCTCTCGACGAAATTTCCTGATTTTTGTCCCAATGTGATCGGGAGTTCTTGGCGAACAAGTTGACCCTAACTTTCCTATACTTCTTTGCTCACGATCAAAAACCCCCAAAAGTGCATCAAATACCATGTTTCCTTTTCGGCCGTTCACCCATCATACCCTATATATAAGGCATCCTGGAGCATCCTCAACCTTCCTGATATTCTCCTTTGCCCTCAATTTTGCCCGAAAACCTCTGTGCCTACCCAACCTTCTCCGTCATTCTCTGACTGCTCCGGCGACCGACTCTCTCTGCGGAACTTGTCTCTGGTCAATTGGTGGTGTGTGGTCGATCTCGTGATCACCCCAGAGCTGTTGGTGTCCTTCTTCGTACTTGGCGCGTGCTGGTTTGCTCTCCCCTACTCCGGGAGCTGTTGCTGTTGTCAAGCTCGTCGACCGGGTGCTTCTGCGGCGTTCGGAACCTGGTAAAGCCTTACTTGAGTTCGTTTTCACCTCGGGATGCTTCTCGCGCGATTTTGGTGGTCTTCGTTCTTTCCTTTTTGGTTTTTGGATTTTGGGCTGTTCCGGCTCTCGCACAGTGGAGTTTCTGTTTCCGCTGGCTGTTCGATGTGTTCTTGGGCTCGGGGAGTTCGTCTCTTACCTGCGAACTCGCTGGGTTAGTTTGCAGCTCGTTTTGGCAACCTATTCGTCCAGAGTTGAGCATTGGCCTTGGCTGTTGCTGCTGTTGGCTCGCCATGGTAAGCAGATATCGGGGCAAACTTTCCCTCTGGTGATGTTCCTCTCCTGCCCTTTCGATCCCTTTATCTTTTGTTTTTCGGTCAGGGGTATTTTGGTCTTTTCACACCTTCCTTTTCCTTTTCGCTTTGCGACTTGATCCGCTGACTTGGCATAAGTGTTTCCCTGACGTGGACGGCCCCGATTGGTCTGTTTGGGTCCACATGGAATTTCTCTGCTTTGTATTTGCGATCGAATTAGTTGTAATTATCTGATTGGTCTGTTTTGTAAAATTGATAACTAATTATCGGCTTATCAGAAAATTATGGAAAAATATACGTTGGATTCAGAAAAATGCAAGCTTTCGTTTGGTATCGATTTTGTTTCCCGAATCTGATGTTTTAAAAGGGTGATTTAATGGATTTAATTAAATGAGATAAAACTTGAATAATTCATAACTAATAATTTATAAGTCAGAAAAATATAATAAAATATGTTTTGGATTCGTAATAACATAACCTAAAATATGGAATAGTTTTCATAACCTAATTCACATAATAATAAAAAGGTAGTTTTTAAGGTTTGACTTATATATATGAAATTAACATAAAATTGGTATATGTGTTAATTAGGCTCTTTGGTGACCTAGTTTTGATCCAAAAGTGCTTTGAACCTGTTGGACTTTTATTTGACGTATGTTGTATCCCCTATTCATCCACATTGAGCAATGCACCTATTTTATCTTTCTTTTTGACTTTTGCCTACACATGTCTATTCTCTTGTTACCATGGTTCATGTGATCTATCTTGACTATTGAGATCTTGGATAATCTTTTAAAATCTTATCTTGTGATATTGATGATGGTATCTATCACTGTGATGTGGAAGTTTATTGATGATTCATATGTTGACTATTGTGGAAATTCTTATTTGATGTTGACTATACTTTTCTACTTGCCTCTACAATTACCTGCTACGTGAATCAGTAACCCTAGAGTAGAATAATTGCATTGGTTTAGTCTCATTATAATTTGTGGCAATATTATGATGTTTTGGATGGTGGATGTGTGATTCCCCAATCTAGGCAGGATGTGTGATTCCTGGCCCATATTAAATGAATTTGATGGTGGATGTGTGATTCCCCATGATAGGTTCAAGATGTATGATTCTTGATCACCTTTGTCTTTTATAATATTCTAGTGTTATGCTTATCCCACATGTATGTAGGATGTTGGTCATGATTGTGCATGTGGCACTTATTTATTATTTACATATGGCAAGTATCTCTTTGATTATGAATCTTATCTTTTATGCCCGTGTGGGTAGTCCTTTTCTTTTTCATGGGAAGTATTCATATTTGATACCCTTATTGTCATATATTGCTCAAACTCTACTTTAGAATACACATACCAGCTTTTGCTGATATATTTCTCTTTTCTTCTTCTTTTGTGGGGTATGCTTCCAACCCTAGGTTAGATCAAGGAAAGTAACTTCAACAACAACCTAGTAGCTGATCTTTGGGAGGCTTGAAGAGGTGGTTAGATGACCCTCAGCTTGTCCTTGGTGATATGTTTTGTTTTCTTGTAGATCACCTTATATGGTGAAGTGTTATATAAAGCTTTGTAAATGGTTAGATAATATTTCTTTTCCGCTGCTACTCATTGTGTAATGATACATACATGTGAAATGAATTGATTTTCATCCCTTTTGTGAAAAAATTTACGTGGTTTTTGTTTAAGGGATGTAATCTTTTCTTTCTAGTAGAGGAGTGGTTTCACTCCTTTACACATAACATCATCATATATGAGAAACATCATCATTAAAGCCCTCAGATAAGATTAAGATTCATCAATTATCATAATTAGGGTTTCCATGATCTCACATAGGTGGATCAAACCCTAATCATGCACATTTGTGTGTATTGAAGGTATTTTACTTGAATTTCCACCATAAAAGGGTACTTTCTCTCTCCTATGGTACTTTCTCTCTCCTCTTACTAGTAGATGGTGATTACACCACTCTACAACAGGTTGGGTTAAGTCCCCATTGACTAACATAAGCCAAAACATCATTAACATGTGATTAGGGTTTGTTTTAGAACAAGATATTACTCAATTAAACCCCTCAAGGGTATTTTAGTAATTTACCTCATGATCACCATCATGGGTTAATCCATTAATAACTTAGTTCCTTAATGTCCTAAGATACCATTAGGGTTTAGTTTAAATCACCACTGAACCAATTACAACTTCAAGTGATTATGTATAAATAACCTTGAAAACCTCCAAACGGTTTCAACCTTCAACCACCAAACGGTTTGAAACCGTTTGGGTGCGTTGACCGTTTGCTAGGTTTGACTCCAAGACCGCATGACCTCGAGGTCGTTTTCCCAAACCGTTTGGGTGCGTTGACCGTTTGGAAAGGTTGCTTTCCAAACCGTTTGAGCTTATGCGGTTTGAAACCGTTTGATCAATCTTGCCTTGAGATCGATTGGTCCAAACGACCTTGAGATCGTTTGAGCCCAAACGGTCTTGAGACCATTTGGCCTCAAACGGTCTTGAGACCGTTTGGACCTCCAAAGTGGTTCAAAAGTTACAATTGGTCATGGATATGTATGTTGAAGCCCTCAATTAACCAAATCCATGATAAACACTTATAAATTGAGTCAATTAAGATTAGCCTTAATCAAATGGTCATCAAATTGACCCTCAATTGAAAGCCAATTAGAGTTAAATCCATCTCAATTAGGGTTTCAAATCGGATGATCATCAATATTCAACAATGTGAATCAATTCAAGGTTGAACCTATCAATTGACCTCCAATTGGGCCCAAACTTTGCTAAAACGGTCTTGAGATCGTTTGGATGACCTCAAAACAATATTGAGACCGTTTACCCAAGAAATCATCAAAATATAAGTTGATTTGATAGGGGTTGAACCTTAATTAAGTCACAGATCAGTAATTTGATTATCTCAATAACCCACTGTAATTGGGCCCTCAATTGATCAAATTACCTTAACCCTAGACCTTCAAACGGTCTTGGGTTGACACCAAACGGTCTTGAGACCGTTTAGATGAGTTCGAAAAGGTCTTGAGACCGTTTGCCCATCCATCCTTTGGACTCTAGTGAAAATTCATCAAGGTTTGATCTATTGAGTTGATCATCACATCAATACTTAATTGCAATTTGATTTGGTACCTTTGGACCTTCAATTGGTCAACTATACTTGACCCCAGACCTCTAAACGGTCTTGGGTGATCTCCAAACGGTCTTGAGACCGTTTGGATGATTCGCCAAATGGTCTTGAGACCGTTTGGGATAATCAACCCAAAATCTCTAATTAACTCATTGAAAATTCAGCACTGATTTCAATTAGGGTTTGCCCTATTAAACATCCTTCAACTCATGACTCGTTTGGAATTAATCCATCAAGTTTGGTGAGTCGTTAATTAACATCATTATGAACAGTAATACCAAACGGTGAACCTTTGGTCAACCATCTTAAACTGTCTTGAGACCGTTTTCCCAAAAAGGGCAAATTAAACAAATTGAAAATCAGAACTTAATTCAATTGGTTTTGCTAATTGATTTGCTTATATATCACGATTCCTTTGGAGTTAACCTCTCAAATTTTGTGGGTGATTAACCTACATAATTATAAACAAGATTCCCATACGGTCTTTGCTTCGTCAACGCGACCAAACGGTCTTGAAGACCGTTTTCCTTCATACAATCCTGAAACCGTTTGCCCACCAAACGATTGTGTAAACCGTATGGGCAATTGGTGGAGGTCGTTTGGTAAAGTGGAAATCCGTGGATAAGCATAGGAATTAACGCCCTTATCTTATACCTTAAGAACAGTAGCAGTTCTTCACGATTTTGCTTGCAAGGATGCAAGGGAAGATAGGGAAGAAGAAGAACTAGCAACTATATGCATAGAAAAAGATGTATAAACAAAGCATAAGGTTTAGAGTTATAAAACCTGCCTAAAGGTTGTTCCTTGAGCTCCAAGCTTCCAAGCTCCAAGCTTTAATGGCGTCTTTGAGCTCCAAAGGTCGGCCAAGGTGAATTCTCCAAGGAAAGGTTGGAAAGGAATGGCTAGAAAGATAGAGCTAGGTGAGCTAGCCATGAATTCAACCTTGAAAACGAGTTTCCTCCATGAATTCAATCAAAAGGGATGATCCAAACTTACCTAGGACCCTTGGTCGTCCTTCTCTGCTCCAGAGCTTAGACTTGGTCGGTTTTGAGTAAGGGGAAAAGAAATGAAAGGAAGAGGATCGTTCCCTTGCTAAGTGAGAAAAGTAGTATATATACCTAGGTGAAATTTCAACATAAGAACATATGTTTTCCTCATTTCTCATCTAAGTCCTTCCTTTCTTCCTTGCACGTCCCCACATCTTATTTCTAAGGACAAACTCCTTCTAATGTCAAGAATTGAAGGCAAAGAGGATCAACCCATCACTAAAGTATACACATAAAAGGGCTATTATTCATACTCCTTGATTATTCAATCACAAAGGTGTTCTTTATTATATGATTATTCACATGAAATGACCCTTTTCATCATTTATCTTCTAAATGATGCTAATAGTCATAAAAGATATTTTAGATGATGTATTTTACAAGTTGCACCCCTCAAATTGGGTAAATTGCATTTTACACCAATTTAGGGTTTTCAAGTACATGGGTTGCTTCCACAGCTGCACCTTGGTGCTCCATCTTGGGAAATACCTCAAACCTCATCATATTCATTCTTATGTTGTCTCAACATTAAAGGAACATATAAACATGTGAAATTTGCAAGTTAACCCCTCTGATTGGGCAAATTGCACATAGGTCCCTGTATTGCAAACAATACTTCAACATTGGTTTATAAGGGACAGAAATGGAAACATATGTTCCATAAAAGCTTTAATTATATACTAAAGGATAATTAAATCCATCTAGTTTCATAATTAGGCAAAACACCTTGGGTTAGCTCATAACCCAGGTCAGGGGTGTTACAAATCATAAACCCCTAACAAGGATTTCGTCCCTGAAAAATCAGGAAGAAAAGGGGAAAGCAGATATTGTTTCAGCATACACATTGTTACATCCTTAGGTAATATACCATTTTCAGGGAGATGTCATAGAATTTTGATCAACATTCTTTAGGATCAAATTCAAGCCCTGATATTTATTCAAGACCATATAAGGGCCTTTTCACCCTGAGTGTATCATCACATCTGATAATCAACATACTAACATCCTTTATTATATGCATTAACTATCTCATCAGTTATACATTCTTATCATAAAGAAAAGTTTTCTTGTCAAACAGAGATTTACTTATCAGACATTCTGGAGAAGGATATGTTTATTTTAAGAACATAAACCTTTAACAAGGGATGTTCTTAAAATTATATCTTTATTTAAGAACATAAACCCCTAACAAGGGATGTTCTTAACATTCTTACTTTGGTATTAATTACTTGTGTTATCAAAACTTTATATCTCTTTCTTCCTTTTATCATGGGACATTGCTCATTACATATATTCTTTCAATCATTATTAATCATGGTTGACCTTCTTTATTCTTATTTTTCTTATTTTATGATGCTCTTGAAGTTGTTTCGGATTGACTACTTGATTAGAGTAATCTAAAGATACCAACTTCAAAGTTTCCTTATTTACTTCATCATCAGTAATTGTATACCTGGCCAGGGTATATGATTACTGAGGTAAGAAAATATGTACTTGTATAATACTATGTTCCTTTTTTTTCATCCTTACAACATAATTATTAACTTTACTGAATCCTACATCCGGATCAATCTCTAATACCTTTTCTTCTTATAGAAGTAAACATGTAATATAAAACGATTATATATGATGCATCATTGAAAACTTTTATGAGACCAATCAAAGAATAGTTCAATCAACTACTATTTCAACTTTTCCAAAAGATCATAAAGAGATTTATAAGAAATACCATTTATCTTGTCTAATCAATCATGGCTCGAGGATTCTATCAAATCCTTACATGTCAAGGTATAAGATCCACTCGAATGCGATGATTAGAAAAGAAGAGGATGCAGGGAGATCATACCTCCTGCATAACAGTAGACTCACTCAACGGAGTCTCCAACAACAACTTCCTGCGCTATGACTGAATGTCATATTGCAGTTACGGATCACTCTTCGAGTGATAAAAGAGTGCATAGCACCCGGGTCAATCAGAACAGATACTACACAAGAATTAGACATTTTAGAAAAATAAAAGTTTCATCTGACCTTCCACAACCTTTAGATCGACCACTGCATCAGGTGGGTTCATAGCATAGAACCTCACTATCGCCTGTGGTTGATTTGGTGCAGATGATCCAGCTTGGGATGCT
This sequence comes from Alisma plantago-aquatica, assembly GCA_963693085.1. Lineage (NCBI taxonomy): Eukaryota > Viridiplantae > Streptophyta > Magnoliopsida > Alismatales > Alismataceae > Alisma > Alisma plantago-aquatica. The sequence goes on from OY856410.1 coordinate 719,111,618, forward strand.
TGCCCACGTCCTTGAACTGCTCCTTGAGATTGCCTTTTCTGTGATCCTTGTTGCCCTTGTCTCGGAGGCTGTGTCACATAGATAAGCTTAGATCGACAGTCCTTCATCAAATGCCCCATCTTACCACAGTTGTAGAAGCGTCTCTCTAGTTGTTGTGGTTTAAAGGGTTCCTTATCCTTTTTGGATAACCATTGCCTTGGTGTACCAGGTGTCGGTTGTGTTGGTGACATCAGAAACTTCTTCCTTTTGGAATTTCTAGGTCTTTTCTTCTGGATTTGGATAGGCATTTTCTCAATTCTTCCTCTATATATCCTTTCTGGACAATTAGATCTTATATGTCCAGGCTTCCTACAATTATAACAGGTCCTGGTCTCTGGCTGTATTCTAATCCCTACATTACTGTGGACCGATTCATCAGGCTGAGGCGGAGCATAGGCTTGCTCTGAGTTCAAAGCTTCATTATTTACTTCTGCTTCAACCTGCTGCTGAGGGTTACATATCCTATGAATATCCAAAACATCATCATTAGGAGCTGGTAATCTGGGTTGTACTGCTAGTGTTTGATCCACTAGGTACATCATGGTTGCCCTAAATTCTCCAACAGTGATTCCTAAGGAAGGATTCCTTATCATGGTTGGATTAACTAGGGGAACCTCAGGTAAGTGTTCCTCTACTGCTTGCTCCTCTGCACTCCTTCTAGGTGTATCATTGTTGCCTTCTGCAACAAACTCCTCGTCCTTATATATCTTCTTCTCCTGAGGAGCAGAAGATTCTATTAGATGAGGAAGAAACACTAAAGACATACTCGACATCCTAAGTCCTATGTCTCTATAGACTCGGAGAACCTAGAGCTATGATACCACTTAATTGTGGGCTCCGAACTCCAAAACCACGATATAAACACGATTTAACTTAGCAGAAGCATTCAATTAGTTGCGGAATATGAAAATTTACTGGAAATTAAAATTTTTGAGACAAGATCTGGAAATTATAAAATTCCTTTTTATAAGAAACCAAGTAAACAGTTTACATCTCTGTTAAACCACTTCTTGAGTAGTTATGTACAACATGATTCAAAATTCTCAGGAGCCAACACCAAAAACTCAAACCACTGATTCCTAGGACCTGAGAGTATAGAGACGGCATAGGACTATCTAACTACATAACTCAACAGCCAGTATCTCCACATGAGATTCACTGCTACCCCTGGTACTGTTGTTGCTGTTGTTGCTCATCCTTAATCGGGATCCTTCGTCTTCGAATTCGTCTTCAACGACCACCTAAAAAGTTGAAATCTACGGAGTGAGACAATATACAAATTGTCCCAGCGAGAGTTATAACTCTCAACTAGAAGCTTTATTATAACATTTTAAGGAATATCATAGACAAGATAACATAAATCATACAACAACAGGTTTAATAACAAGCGAAGCAACTTCTACTTAAGCAGTCATGTCTTTAAAGCATATAAAGGACATGTATAAAAAATATCTGAACAGATCATTAATGTAAACAATGTAACATCAAACATTGTTCCTCGTAGTTTAACCTAGTAGATATACTACATGGTTGATTATGTTTTACAAACATTATTATGCCCTGTGGAGATGAGGTATACCGCTCATACTTCAATTGATCACTAGTAAGTTGCATCAGTATCATACATAGGTCATCAAAAGAGTCGGATTCTTATGACCTCATCTTCCTCAGTCAGTTAGAGGATTGTTTGCAGGACATCTTGTTCTCTGCTGTCATAGCTTACCAAGGTAATCTGGTCCTTTGCTATTTTAGAGTTACAGTGGCGTTCTGTACTCTCTTCGTCATCGGAAGATTTCTTGTTTATCTCTCACGATGCGGTGTTTGTGTTTTCTTTGGGAGATTTGTGGTACATCTCACCATTTGGTTTTATAGTGAAGGATTGACGGACTGTGATAAATCTACATCAATTCCTACACTAGGATGTAAGGATTTACGCATCCATCTCCCCCACATACTCAAGAGTATGTGATCCAGGAGTTCCCTTGGGAAAACCTGTTTCACCATCATTTGATCTCTGACAATGATGGATCTATGATCAGGGCTCTACATGGTATGGTTATACTTGATTATTTAGGTACATTTCATTATTCTTTTGACATCATACATGTTCTCAAACATTAATCATTAGCATGGAAGCTATGAAGATAGAATACTAAATGTAACAAGTCTAATTCACATCAATTATCATTTCTCAATCATCTCATCACAAGTCATATGTTAAGCATGACTTTGATGATATTTATAGCTTTCACAACCCATCAGTCTCATAGGATGCCACTCAACAAGGCATCCAAATATTTCATTTATTCATAAAGCTAAAGCATGATTTCAATGAATATAGAATCATAATCCTTACCTAGATTTGATCATGTTCATGAAGGAACCTGCATGGTTAATCTAACTGATAACAGTAAACAATTCATTTCAAGAAGTTGTACCTTTCTACTCTTACAAGAGTTAGGTTCCCTAAATCTCATCAATTAGGTAATTCATTTCCTTTACTTATGATTAGGAATATTGATTTCCTCATCTCATATTTCAATCATGAGGATTCATGCTTAAAAGCATAACTGGAAATAGGGTTTCACCCTATTCAAAATAAGGTTATTGAAATCCCTTTGTCTTATAAGACATCATATTTGGTAACTTGTTCTCAAAGTTTCATACCTAAAGGAATGACACAAGACTAAGGTTAACTTACCCCATCCGTAATTAATTAATATTTGCTATTCAGATTCTCAGTCCAACTCTAGTATGCAACTTTGCCATTCTTGGAAACATACCAGGGTATGAAGAGTGTTTACCTTTAATTATAACATTTATCAAACATTATAATGATTACCAATTCAAGGTGTGAATTTATTTCTCATCCTTATCATGGTATGATTACATCATACTCATTGGTTTGGCTATACATTACTCAAAGACATTACCTTGTAAACATCTCCATATTTCATAATTGTTAGGTCATATACTAGTCTCACTATTCATCCCACTAGGATTTCTACATTTTCATTTCAAATTTAGGGATTCTCATTCATATTACATCTCCTCTGGATTAGATTTACTAAAACTCTTATCTCACAAGGCATAAATATTCCTCATATAACAACTTGTATTTTAGGGTTTCATACTCAAAGGCATAACCTTGAATTACTCCATTTATCAGATCACCATAAATTAGGGTTTACTATTCTCATTATATGTTATCACCCTAGAATTAGGGTTTACTATTCACCTCATGGTGAATTGAACTCATAACATCATCATATATGAGAAACATCATCATTAAAGCCCTCAGATAAGATTAAGATTCATCAATTATCATAATTAGGGTTTCCATGATCTCACATAGGTGGATCATACCCTAATCATGCACATTCTTGTGTATTGAAGGTATTTTACTTGAATTTCCACCATAAAAGGGTACTTTCTCTCTCCTATGGTACTTTCTCTCTCCTCTTACTAGTAGATGGTGATTACACCACTCTAGATCAGGTTGGGTTAAGTCCCCATTGACTAACATAAGCCAAAACATCATTAACATGTGATTAGGGTTTGTTTTACAACAAGATATTACTCAATTAAACCCCTCAAGGGTATTTTGGTAATTTACCTCATGATCACCATCATGGTTTAATCCATTAATAACTTAGTCCCTTAATGTCTTAAGATACCATTAGGGTTTAGTTTAAATCTCCACTGAACCAATTACAACTTCAAGTAATTATGTATAAATAACCTTGAAAACCTCCAAACGGTTTCAACCTTCAACCACAAATGGTTTGAAAATGTTTGGGTGCGTTGACCGTTTGCTAGGTTTGACTCCAAGACTTCATGACCTCATGGTTATTTTCCCAAACCGTTTGGGTGCGTTGACCGTTTGGAAAGGTTGACTTTCCAAACCGTTTGAGCTTATGCGGTTTGAAACTGTTTGATCAATCTTGCCTTGAGATTGATTGGTCCAAACGACCTTGAGATCGTTTGAGCCCAAACGGTCTTGAGACCGTTTGGTCAAAATGGGCTCAAACCGTTTGGACCTCCAAAGTGGTTCAAAAGTTACAATTGGTCATGGATATGTATGTTGAAGCCCTCAATTAACCAAATCCATGATAACCACTTATAAATTGAGTCAATTAAGATTATCCTTAATCAAATGGTCATCAAATTGACCCTCAATTGAAAGCCAATTAGAGTTAAATCCATCTCAATTAGGGTTTCAAATCGGATGATCATCAATATTCAACAATGTGAATCAATTCAAGGTTGAACCTATCAATTGACCTCCAATTGGGCCCAAACTTGGCCCAAACGGTCTTGAGATCATTTGGATGACCTCCAAAGGGTCTTGAGACTGTTTGCCCAAGAAATCATCAAAATATAAGTTGATTTGATAGGAATTGAACCTTAATTAAGTCACAGATCAGTAATTTGATTATCTCAATAACCCACTGTAATTGGGCCCTCAATTGATCAAATTACCTTAACCCTAGACCTCCAAACGGTCTTGGGTTGACACCAAACGGTCTTGAGACCGTTTGGATGAGTTACAAACGGTCTTGAGACCGTTTACCCATCCATCCTTTGGACTCTAGTGAAAATTCATCAAGGTTTGATCTATTGAGTTGATCATCACATCAATACTTAATTGCAATATGATTTGGTACCTTTGGACCTTCAATTGGTCAACTATACTTGACCCCAGACCTCTAAACGGTCTTGGGTGATCCCCAAACGGTCATGATTCCCCAAACGGTCTTGAGACCGTTTGGGCTAATCAACCCAAAATCTCTAATTAACTCATTGAAAATTCAGCACTAATTTCATTTACGGTTTGCCCTATTAAACATCCTTCAACTCATGACTCGTTTGGAATTAATCCATCAAATTTGGTGAGTCGTTAATAAACATCATTATGAACAGTAATCCCAAACTGTCAACGTTTGGTCAACCATCTTAAACGGTCTTGAGACCGTTTGCCCAAAAAGGGAAAATTAAACAAATTGAAAATCAGAACTTAATTCAATTGGTTTTACTAATTGATTTGCTTATATGTCACGATTCCTTTGGAGTTAACCTCTCAAATTTTGTGGGTAATTAACCTACATAAATATAAACAAGATTCCCATATGGTCTTCGCTTCGTCAACGCGACCAAACAGTCTTGAAGACCATTTGCCTTCATACGACCCTGAAACCGTTTGCCCACCAAACGGTTGTGTAAACTGTATGGGCAATTGGTGGAGGTCGTTTGGTAAAGTGGAAATCCGTGGATAAGCATAGGAATTAACGCCCTTATCTTCTACCTTAAGAACAGTAGCAGTTATTTATGATTTTTCTTGCAAGGATGCAAGGGAAGATAGGGAAGAAGAAGAACTAGCAACTATATGCATAGAAAAAGATGTATAAACAAAGCATAAGGTTTAGAGTTATAAAACCCGCCTAAAGGTTGTACCTTGAGCTCCAAGCTTCCAAGCTCCAAGCTTTAATGGCGTCTTTAAGCTCCAAAGGTCGGCCAAGGTGAATTCTCCAAGGAAAGGTTGGAAAGGAATGGCTAGAAAGATAGAGCTAGGTGAGCTAGCCATGAATTCAACCTTGAAAACGAGTTTCCTCCATCAATTGTCACGATATATTATTTGTGTGAATTTATGTGATCTTGTATTTGAATTTCAGGACAAATGAGTATTTGCTTCTGTCGATACCATCGACGGAAGTTGATACCATCGACTTGGTCACAGGTTGCTAGCCGAAAGGAGCAGCAAAGTGTCGATTCCATCGACAGATATGTCGATGGTATCGAGCCACCTTCAGGTTGCTGGCGAAGAAGAAGTCGATAGTATCAACACCACGTCGATACCATCGACGCATGGAGGCTACAGCGACACAAAATGACAAAACTGTCACTACAGGGTAGTCGATACCATCGACCCACGTCGATGGTATCGAGACTACGTCAGACACTCGGACGAAAGGAAAGAAGGGCTGCCACTACCTTACTGAGTCGATACCATCGACTCGCGTCGATGGTATCGACGTCGTAGGATATGCTTTGGCTTCCTAATGATCTCAATCGGACGGCTACGATTAATTAGTGACCTAATGACCGAGATATAGCTAATGACGACCGCCCTGACCTGGGGATCATCTGATGAGCCATTGCACGAGTACCGAGGAGCCGTAGAGAGAAGAACGGAGGCTAGAAGCTCATATCAGTTAATCCGGACGCCGAAGAAGATGGATTCTACCACCGACGGACGGGAGAGAACATGTTCTATGCCAAGGATCTACCGGTTCTTCTCCGTTCAGGGGTTTCACCTCTCATTTCACGTTTTTCATATGATTTCCCCTATCTCTACCTTGTACTTGTTTGAGATGAACATGCGGGGCTAATCCCCTTTGTCTTTAGGACTGGGAGTAGCCCGGGAATTCATTGTATGGCAATTTTACAGTGATAATTCACATTTTATCTCTTAAATCCGTGGTATAATTTCATTTTCTCAATATATTGTTATGCTTGATCACCATAATAATAACGTAATGCCCTTAATCACTTTGAAAGAAGGATTAACGGCTGAAAAGAGATGACATTCACATTAATCGATAAATCCCTTGAACAAGGTGGTGTAAAATTAATGGTGGATACTGAGAGATCGTTCATAATGCACCTAGCTAGAATATAGGTTACTACGACGGTGGAATCGACCTAGACTAAGGTAGTGAATTGCACCACAATAGTTGGAAATTCTATTTTCAGGCCACTACCCGGATAGAGAGATAAAATTGAGGCATTTTATAAAATCTAATATAATGAAAACCTGCGGTGAAACCGCAATCCTAAAGATATCCTTTTGAATTGGTTAAATTAACATTTAATCGATCATTTGTTTTGTTTTATTTTCTTTTTCTCATTTTAATTTTCACAACAACCCTTCATCTTTCATTCAGCTTAGCTGATCGCGAATAGTTAGTAGGAGTCTCCAACAATTCCAATATCCATGTGTTCGACTCGGGCCTCACGACGCCTGTATTACTTCAACGTGTTCTCTTGCGTTTCAGCGCATAGTATAATTGCGTCAAGTTTTTAGCGCCGTTTTCGGGGATACGACGAATTGTTGGCACTTTGAGTGCTACGAGCGGCCACTGTAGGCCACAATTTTTTTATTTCGAAACAACTTCAAATATTTTTAAATTGTTCTATAAATTTTTAATAATTATTCAAGCACTGTACTAAATTTGATTTTTCTATTTTCAGGTATTGTGCATGGTGCAGACGCGTAGTACCAACTACGCGCGGCGTACACTGGAGGTTCCACTGACGGGACCAGAAGACGAGGATGATATCCATCAAGATCATCTAGAGGATATAGATTCTGAACCTGAGGAACAAGAAGAGATGGAGGAGGAGCCACAGACAATATGGGGGAAGATCAAGGCTTCTTCCGCATCTGCTTCAAAAGGGCCTATAAAGAAGCAAGAAATCAACATACCTACATATAAGATTGATCCAGCTTTGATAAATCTGGTGAAGTCCAACGCTTTTCATGGACTAAAGAATGAGGAACCTGTTGCGCACATCAGCCAGTTTGTTGAGAACTGTGACATGGTAAAAATCAATAAGTTCCCACAGGATTCACTCTATCTCAAGCTTTTCCCGAGTTCACTAGAAGGAGCCACGCGAGAATGGCTACACAATTTAGATGATGAGTTTGTGGAGACCTGGGACCATATGTTGGAGGTCTTCTTTGAGTGGTTCTTTCCTCCTGAAAAGACTAACGACATGATCTGGAAGATTCATAACTTTACCCATCAAGCCGGTGAAACATATTCTGAGACATGGAAGAGATTTCAGGTCATGCTGAGGAGGTGCCCACATCACAGGCTGGATAAAGAGATGCTGGTGAAGATCTTCTATTTTGCTCTCTCCGAGCACAATAGGAGTAATCTGGATTCAACTGGGTCAGGATTCTTTCTGAACAATACAGACACCAGATGTTGGGAGATACTAAAGAATATGGCTAGAAAGCAGTCATGGGGTGAGAGAGAAAGAGGCTCGGTAGAGCAAGTTCGAGTAGCAGGTGAGTCTAAGGCAATGAAAGAGTTAAATGAGAAGATGGATCTTCTAGCCAAGAAGCTTCTAGCAAAGGAAGATGCATCTGAGGATGAGGAAGCCCAAGTAAAATTCATGCAACAGTAGGGCTACAGAAACAATGACTATGCATGGAGGAAGGATAAAAAGTTCTCCTGGAAGGACCCCAACAATTTTCTGCAGGATCCGGAGGCGAAGCCACATCCTAGAGCTGAAGATAAGAACACTGAATTACTTAGTCAGATGGTGCAGCAAAACCAGGAGATGATGGCTATGTTTGGTAATCAATTGCAATCTCAAGGTGACATTCTAACCAAATTTGGGCAGACGCTTCAAAGCCATGGAGCACAGATGCGGGCATTGGAAACCACTGTGGCGCAGATTTCAAGTGAAGTGGCGGCCATCAAGCACGCCAATCAGCAGAAACCGGCCGAGAATGCAAATGTGGCCCAAGCACACCACCAAGTTAAATACATGTCTGTGATAAGCAATGAAGAAGAACCCCAGGTGTCAGAAGCAAAAGATCAAAGCAAAATGAGGTTTGATACGGAAGCAACACCGGTGATACCGTATCCTCGCACTTATTATGGGATGCCGGGCAGAAATTTTTTTTTTCAAAAAATCACGCCACGAGCATATGATAGTTGCATCCCCGCCTAGGCAAGAAGAGCAAGTCAAGACTGTCTGTCAAGGTGCTAATATATCTATTGTTGATACACATGTTGATGATGTTCCGATAGCGTCCACGCCAGAGAGAGTAATTGAAGCAAGCTTAGGGGAGCTGGCCCTGAAAAGCTCATATGTGCCACCCCACAAGTGTGGCAATGCGGCAGTGGAGAAAAATATGGACAACCCAAAGCCGAAGAAGGAGCACCGACATTACAGGAAATTCTTGGAAATGTTCCGAAAGTTGCACATCAATATTCCACTGGTGGAGATGATTCAGAAGGTTCCTGCCTATGGGAGGTTCATTAAAGATATAATCAACAAAAAGAGGCGGATCAAAGATACTGGATGAAATGGTGAGCTAAATCATTCTTGGGGCTTACCAGAGAAGAAGAATGACCCGGGGAGTTTTTATATCCCATGTTTGATAGGTGATCAACACTTCCCACAGGCTCAATGTGATTCGGGGGTGAGCATAAATCTCATGCCGCTGTCCACATTTAGGAAGCTCGGGTTATAGGACCTAAAGAAATCAGCGGTAACCATTGAATTGACCGACGGATATATTGTAAGGCCACACGGAGTTTGCAAGAATGTTCTCGTCAAGTTGGACAGATTCATTTTTCCAGTAGATTTTGTGATCATGGATATGTCGCAGCTGAAAAGCTGTGAGACACTACTTGGAAGACTGTTTCAAGCAACAGCGGATGTCGTTAATGCCTTAGGGAGTGGTACACTGTCCTTGGGAATTGGATGAGACTGAGTTGAATTCAAACTACTGCAAGATCCTTTAAGCACAGTCCCCAAAGGGAAAAGATGATGAGCTTCATGTCGTCTAGCCCAAGACGTCAAAGAAGGGCGCTTATTGGGAGGCAACCCAACCATCGGTATCGTAGATTAGTTTATGTATAATCATAGGTTGATTTATTTTAGTTCAATGTTTAGTGGAAAAAAGATACCGTGATCGATTTGTTCTTTGTGCAGGCTGAGGCAGAGTCGATACCATCGACGCACTGGTCGATGGTATCGACCGTGATACAGGTTGATGACTGTGGATTTTACTCTGCGTCGATACCATCGACGACCTCGTCGATGGTATCGACTTACCTACAGGCAGGTCGCGAAGAAAAAGTCGATTGTATCGAGATAGCCGTCGATACCATCGAGATCTCTGGAGATTTACAGACAAAAATCGACTCAGGAAAGTCGATACCATCGATGCCCATGTCGATGGTATCGACATAGCTACATGTTGAGATGTAAAGCGGTGGTTTTGCAACAAAGAAAAGATGATACCATCGACGTGAGTCGATGGTATCGACCATCCACGTCACCTATCCGTGCGAACGAATCAACGACGATCGCGGCTTCCACATCATCGATTCAGGTGAAGCGTCGATACCATCGACCCATGTCGATGGTATTGACACGTCAGCGATCTGAGTTTCAAGATCCAGCCATTGAAGACCGTCGATACTCGCGAGGGGGCGGATAGCATCGACCAGTGTCGATACCATCGACTCGCTTCGATGGTATTGACAGGCCAACAGTGGCGTCGGCCAAGTCTATTTAAGGAGATTCATTACGTCAGTTGATGTTACACCTTCAGAGCGAACTCCTCCCTTTGTGATGAGCACTCCCCCGAGCCATCCAAGCCCGAAGAATAATATCACCGAGTCGAGGTCTTCATCGAGCGGAGATTAAACTCTCCAATCTTCACTGATCTCTCTTTCTGATCCTTCTTTCTTTCACAAAGATGGTGCAAACAGTGGGTGCATCTTCTTCGCATGCGCCGACCATAGAGATTCTGGTGTTTGTTCCTCCTCGTCCTCACTCTATTACACGCCCGTGACTAATTCATCCATCCATGGAGGTGAAGAAGGTGTATGAGGAGTTGTTGAAGTGAAAGATCGAGCCCACGCGATTTGTCGAACGTAACCTGATGCGCGACTTGGGGTTCACAGACAATCTTGCCTATGTCCTCAAAGGGAAAGTGCAGGAGACTGACAGAAATGAAGAGGAGGTCCAATATCATGTCAAGGGCCATCCATTCTTTGGGAGTGGCCAACCTACAAAGAACTCATGGCGGAGTTCATGGCGTCACTCGATATCAATGTGCTGCCAAACGAGGTGATGTTGAGTGACAGAGAATTGAGAAAAGGGAGGGTGTCGTTCAGGCTTTTCAATAGCAATTACACCCTCACCCTCAAACAGTTCAATTCCATTTATAATTGGAATCATCACGACCATCAGCACCGGCGGCCGGACAACCGCACCAACTACGACGCAATCTTCACCGAGCTGGTGATAGTGCCGCCGGGCAAAGCTGTGAGATACCACAATGCGGCGGTAGCAGAGTTTGAGCACCCTTTCATGCAAATTCTTCACCGCATGATCTGCACCACCCTATTCGGCCGTGGTGATTTAGCTCTTACCAAATTCCAAGAGGTGGATTTGTTCTTCTTGTACAAGTTATTGAAGCGCGAGGAGTGCAACTGGGGCGCGTTCTTCTTGACGTGCGTGATGCCAGTGAAGCGTAGTACGAGAAAAGCTCCAATCCATTTTGGAGGTCTAATCACGCCATTGGCTATTTATCTTGGACTGGATCTTTCTCAGCTTAATTCCCTCTCTACTAGGAGCAAAGTGAACTTCCAACATCTTCACCGGTCAAATCTCCTACTTCTTCGAGATGGTTGGGCATATGCGCACTGCCACGTCAACCATGTATACCAAGAATGCTCATTTCCTGATGAGGTCTTTAATATTGAGGGTGCTCAACATTTCCGGTGGCCAATCATAGCCATCGACGACTCCAATGAAGAAGGCGGCAACGACGGTGGCGTCGACGGACATGACGGCGAGGCTGAGGAGCAAGAGGAGGCATTGAAACCTCTTCGGGCACGAGTGGCACCACGGAAGCATCCTCGGATGCATCCGGGTGCATCATCTTCATCACAGCCTACGCCACCACCACCACCGCCCGCGCAGCCCAGCAAGGATGCCTATTCCATGCAGGGTATGTATACCACACTGCAGGACATTTAGCAGACACAGCAACAGCAGATGGGGATGTATACTGGTATTCTGGATACTACGAACCAGATACTTGACAACCAAAGGGATATGTTTGACAATGAGCGTCTTCTCCTCAACAATCAACAACAGATCCATGACAGGTTGAACAGGATGGAGATGTAACAACAGACGTTTTTCGATCATTACTGGAGCCAAAATTATTTTGGGGGGTATCCACAACCTCCTCCGATGCCTCGGTATGATCCTTCTTTTCAGGGGCAGTACCGGTCTTGGGACCCCATGGCGCCGCAATACCCGCCTCCACCACCTCAACAGTGATCTGGTATCACTGTTCCAATCTTTAAGTTTGTTTTTGACTATGAGGCCATAGTCGAATTCAAGCTTAGGGGGGTAGTTGGAACAGCTTTATCTCTTTTATTGTTTTTAGTTTTTAACTTTAATTGCTTTTGTTCTTGATTATTTGTTTCTTGCAATCTTAGTTCTGTAGGATCCACATGCTATCTAGTGTAATTGTGGATGTCATAGAATTGTGTCATCTCATTTTTTTTGTGCATGGGAAAATCAAGGGAAAATAAAAAAAAATTGTGTGTCTGGAAAGCTTGTATTGCTTAACCTTGGGCACATATCCTATGAAAATGATTGGTTTTGTCAACTGTAAAACAAAATTTCACAACTGAACCCCTAATGATTCATGAAAGTGGACGGAACAGGGTGTTTGAGCCTAAACTGACCAAATGGTAATGCGACTTTAATCGGATGTAAGGGAGAAAAATCTTTTAACTACTACACATGTCAGTAAGGAGGGACACATAATATCTTTCTAAGGTTCAGTGATCTAATCTTGTGATCTTTCCACCTTTCCATTCTCATAATCCACCATAAGAATTGGAAGTACTTTACAGTTTTAACTTCTTTGATTGCATTGCACATAGATAGGGCTTGCATCAATTCTTGTTCCATATGTTTTGCATAAAAAGAAAAAAATATAGAATAGTGATACATGCACATTACCCTGCATGCCATGTAGTTGCATTCATTATAGCCATGCATAAGTTATATCATGTATCTCAATTCTTCTCCAAAGGTGAATCAAATTGTTCCATACCTTCTAAATAGTGCAAATATTGAATATGCAGGAAAAGAAAACAAGCCCAATAAATATTTATCGTCAAATTATGGATATAAGGGTTTGAAAAAAAAAGAGAAGAGAAAAAGAGGAAAATCTGGAAAAAAATCTGCATAACAACGAAAAAAAGAAGGTTATTTAGAAGCAATTAGAATAAGAAGGAGAAAGGAACGTAATATCACCTAGATATCAAGATAATTGAGTACATGATGTAATTTAAGTAGATATCTATCTTGTTTTGAGATGGATGATTAGTACATACATCATTCCACCAAATTTTAGGCATTAGGGCATTTTTCATGTGCATTTGCATTCTTAGGACATTTTTGTTTTATGCATGTTGAAACTGAATAGTACTTCCACTTTCTTCCATGAGCCATCCATTTTCATCCACCCGTTGCTCGGATTGGTAGGCCACCGTGAATTTCTCCTCACTACTGTATATCAGGAGAACTGCATCCATGTAGATGGTAGTTAGGGCAAGCAACGTAGTATAAGAGATCACAAGATGCACCACGTCTAAACCAGAGAGTTTTATTATGTTAATAGCCTTATGTGATAGTGTTCATCAGTTTTGAGGTCTATTTCTCTTATGGATGATTAATGTCGCCTTTAGGGTAATCACCATTCCGTGGTTAGAGAAGGTCGGTATATGAATGTCCGGTGGGAGTAATATGGGGTGTTGGTTGTGGTGTTTTGTTTTTCAGTTGACATTAGCGATTCTATTCTAAGGATTAGTTGCTCGAGGGCGAGCAAAGTTCAAGCTTAGGGGAGTTTGATGCGATGATTCTGAGTCGCATTTATAGACCAATTTGATATGTGTTTTATGCTTTTATTAGTCATTTTTATGGTTAATATCACATTATTCATCCACTTTGGTCTTTACGGCTATTTTATGTCAAATCCCCTTCAATTCATCATTTTGAGCATCAATTGTCACGATATATTATTTGTGTGAATTTATGTGATCTTGTGTTTGAATTTCAGGACAAACGAGTATTTGCTTCCGTCGATACCATCGACTTGGTCACAGGTTGCCAGCCGAAAGGAGCTGCAAAGTGTCGATACCATCGACAGGGATGTCGATGGTATCGAGCCACCTTCAGGTTGCTGGCGAAGAAGAATTTGATAGTATCAACACCACGTCGATACCATCGACGCATGGAGGCTACAACGACGTAAAACGACAAAACCGTCACTATAGGGTAGTCGATACCATCGACCCGCGTCGATGGTATCGAGACTACGTCAGGCACTCGGACGAAAGGAAAGAAGGGTTGCCGCTACCTTACTAAGTCGATACCATCGACTCGCGTCGATGGTATCGACACCGTAGGATATCCGTTGGCTTCCTAATGATCTCAATCGGACGGCTACAGTTAATTAGTGACCTAATGACCGAGATATAGCTAATGACGGCCTCCCTGACCTGGGGATCATCTGATGAGCCATTGCACGAGTACCGAGGAGCCGTAGAGAGGAGAACGGAGGCAAGAAGCTCATACCAGTTAATCCGGACGCCGAAGAAGATGGATTCTACCACCGACGGGCTGGAGAGAACGTGTTCTACGCCAAGGATCTACCAGTTCTTCTCTGTTCAGGGGTTTCACCTCTCATTTCACGTTTTTCATATGATTTCCCCTATCTCTACTTGTACTTGTTTGACATGAACATGTGGGGCTAATCCCCTTTGTCTTTAGGATTGGGAGTAGCCCGAGAATTCGTTGTATGACAATTTCATAGTGATAATTCACATTTTTTCTCTTAAATCCGTGGTATGATTTCATTTTCTCAATATATTGTTATTCTTGATCACCATAATAATAATAACTTAATGCCCTTAATCACTTTGAAAGAAGGATTAAAGGCTAAAAAGAGATGAAATTCACATTAATCGATAAATCCCTTGAACAAGGTGGTGTAAAATTAATGGTGGATACTGAGAGATCGTTCATAATGCACCTAGCTAGGATATAGGTTACTACGACGGTGGAACCGACCTAGACTAAGGTAGTGAATTGCACCACGACAGTGGGAAATTCTGTTTTCAGGCCACTACCCGGATAGAGAGATAAAATTGAGGCATTTTATAAAATCTAATATAATGAAAACTCGTGGTGAAACCACAATCCTAAAGATATCCTTTTGAATTGGTTAAATTAACATTTAATCGATCGTTTGTTTTGTTTTATTTTCTTTTTCTCATTTTAATTTTCACAACAACCCTTCATCTTTCATTCGGCTTAGCTGATCACGAATAGTTAGTGGGAGTCTCCAACAATTCCAGTATCCCTGTGTTCGACTTGGGCCTCATGAGGCATGTATTACTTCGACGTGTTCTCTTGCATTTCAGTGCATAGTATAATTGCGTCATCGCGCTGGTCTCTGGTCCCTAGTCTTTGCTTCCCTGTTGCTGATGTGCCTACCTACCCTGCAGCTGTTGGTTCTGGAGCTCACCGGTATTCCTTTCTCGCCACCTCCCACCACCGCCAATCTCCTCGCCGCCGACCTGCTCGACCTACTCGACCTCACCTCGCCTCTACCTCGCCTTGACCTTCTCGACCTCGCTTGCCCAGGTACTTTCCGACCTACCCAGGCGGCACCCAGGAGCGCCTAGGCGGCCCAGGCGTTCACCTAGGGTCCCAAACCCAGGCGCCCATCCTAGTTAGGCCTCAGGGATGCCTGGGCAGATGCTTGAGCTACGCCAAGGTACAATGCTACTGGGTGTATTTTTTAAAAAATTAAGTTATTTACTGATTTGTGTTTATTTATGTACTTATTTGTATTTATTTATGTACTATTTCAGGAATTAATTGATCATCTACTCCTGCCCGTCGACTGCTGACCTACCTACTTGCCTTCCTATTGGCCTACCCTCCGTCTCTCCCTCTCTCCCTACCGACGCCCGACTGGGCTCAAATGGAGGTAAACATCCCCCAAAACCCTATTTTATTACACTGATTGATCTTTAATCACATAGACTTAATCAACATTGCTACTTGTATGATCCTAGTGATTAAAAGCACTCTTTCATGGTCCCCTCAATAACTAATGTTCCCTTGAGATGAGTGTTAATTGATCTAGCTTTCTAACTTTCCTTGTAATTCCATCTTTTATGTGCTATGACCCACTAGTCACCTTTAGAGTATTAAAATGATGCAACTTGTACACTTGTTAAATTTGAATCTATAAATCCTATGAAATGATATCACCCCACAAAATCAGTAGTCACTATTATGTCTTGTACACTCTAGAATCAAGATATAATACTCTTATGCTATTTTAATACCATGAGACCTTTTTTGCTCATTCTAGTGCATTATTATGACCTATGATGACCTAACATGAAACCATGCTCTTAATGATATGATTTTGTTGGCCTAGAAACCCATCCAAGATTTACTCATTAGGAGTAAATCTTGGATAGTCCCCGATTTGGGACTGTACTTGAACACCTAATCTCACTTAGGATGTAAGTGTATAATGTGTATTGGGTTTTTAAGAAAATTTCGGCAGCATTCCCCGTTTGTTCTCGAAGTACATATGTACTTGGAGAACAACGGGGAAATGCTGCCGAAATTTTCTTGAAAACCCAATACACATTATACACTTACTAGTGAGATTAGGTGTTCAAGAATGGGATAGGTGGTACACATTTATTATATATAAGAATGACAGCACATGTATTTGTTGGCCTAGAAACCCGTCCAAGATTTACTCATTAGGAGTAAATCTTGCATAGTCCCCGGTTTGGGACTGTTCTTGAATACCTAATCTCACTTAGGATGTAAGTGTATAGTGTGTATTGGGTTTTCGAGAAAATTTTGGCAGCATTTCCCTGTTTGTTCTCTAAGTACATATGTACTTAGAGAACAACGGGGAAATGTTGCCGAAATTTTCTCGAAAACCCAATACATATTAAAAAACTTACTAGTGAGATTAGGTGTTCAAGGATGGGATAGGTGGTACACATTTATTATATATAAGAATGACATCACATGTATTTGTTAACTGTAGACCCTAATCTTGTCCTAATATATACTTGTTTTCTCTTTGATCATAGAATCAATAGATCTTGGATGTCCATTCACAATCACTACACCCTGGAATTTATATATAGTCTTGATCAGTTTATTAGATTTTTTGAGGAACATAGGTAAGAACCTGGAGATAGGTTCTACTGTCGATGTAGGCATTGCGGTAACAACTTGAAAGTCAGCACGAGTGACGAAATCAAAAGTCATGTCATGTGTAGTGGGATTGTACAAGGCTATACAGAATGGAACTGGCATGGAGAGATTTCAAACTTGAAACCAGTGGATGTCGATAGCAGTGCTTGGGTGGAAGAAGAAATTGCCTCTGATGATGTAGATGTGAACGAACTAGTTCCAGTAGACATTGTTGATGCGATGCTGGATAGTTTTAGGGTAGAGCACACCAATCCACCTCCTATCTTTAGAAACATTGTGCATGATATTGAGATATCGTTATACACAGATTTTGCTAAGTTTATGAAGCTTAGTGTTGTGTTGAGATTGTATAAGTTGAAAGCTAATAATAGATGGAGAGACAAAAGATTCACTTTGTTGTTGACTTTGTTGAAAGAAATGCTTCCTGAAGGAAACGAGATGCCAATCTCAACATACTGGGTAGAGAAATTGGTGTGCCCAATGGGAATGGAGGCCAAGAAGATACATGCATGCCCGAATTATTGTGTATTATTTCAAAAGGACTATGTGGATTTGAAAGATTGTCCAAAATGTGGTGCGTCACGGTATAAATTGACGACTTTGAGGGAGTCCAAAATTGGTTCTCCTGCCAAGGTGATGTGGTATCTACCTATAATATCACGGTTTCAACACATCTTTGCAAATCCAAAAGATGCAAAGAATTTGAGGTGGCATGCAGATATTAAGAAAAATAATTATGGGATCCTATGACATGCATCTTATTCCCCATAGTGGAAGAAGATTGATCTATTGTACCCCAAATTTGATGAAGAAGATAGGAATCTAAAACTTGGGCTTTGAACAGATGGGATGAATCCATACAGGACATTGAGCACCCAACATAGCACTTGTCCAGTCATGCTTGTTATATGCAATCTTCCTCCCTGGTTGTGTATGAAAAATAAGTACGTTATGTTGTCGTTGTTGATATCGGGCCCTAAACAACCCGGAAATGATATCGATGTTTATCTTGAACCTCTAATTGATGACTTAAAGAAACTTTGGGCTGAAGTTGTGATGACCTATGATGCTTCAGGAAGAGAGACATTTCTCTTGCACTCTATGTTGTTTTGCACTATTAATGAGTTTCCAGCATACGGGAATTTGTGTGGATATAGTGTCAAAGGAGCTAAAGAGTGTCCTATATGTGAAGAAAATATTGATTCAATAAGACTAAAACATGGCGGCAAGACTGTATATCTTGGTCATCCAAGGTTTCTTTCAAAATTACATCCATATCGTAGGAAGCGTAAAGCATTCAATGGATGGAATGATGAACGGAGTGCACCTAAACCTATACCAGGGGATGTTGTTTATGAAAGAGTAAAAGACATTGTCAATTAATTTGGTAAGAAATCACAATGTAGTATGGCCACATGGAGTGACAATTCTGCATTCAAGAAGAAGTCAATATTTTGGGATCTTCCTTATTGGAGTTCTTTGACAGTCAGGCATTGTATCAATGTAATGCACGTTGAGAAAAATGTATGTGATAGCGTCATTGGTACTCTAATAAATATACCAGGTAAGACTAAAGATGGGATAAAACCCAGACTAGACGTACGTGAAATGGGAATAAGTTCAAAATTAATAGAATTACGTGAAATGGGTAATAAAAGAACATACTTACTGTCATAGAACTATTCTTACCCCAATCCCAATCCCACTGCCTAGACTGTAGAAAAAGGATTGAAGTTCCCATCCCTGAGTGGCCCAATAGGATCAATCACACTGACATATAAAATAAGAAATAAATAACTCAAAAATTGGATAATTAAAGAACAAACTAACCCAATATGGAGATATACCCGATTTATCTTTGTCATCAGAGTGTTTGAGTGCGGAAGAGATCTTATTTAATATTTCATTTGTAAATCCTAAAATCAAGAAAATCAAGACACAATCATGCAATTGCACGGTACGCTATCAAAATCAATTAAAACGGTTTATAAGAAAATATATATACTCGGCAGGACTTTTATTTCAAAAGAAATAATTTGCAAAACTAGCATTTATTCGACAAGTTTTTCAAGCAATTCAACTTTTATTATAAGTTCCCATTATGTTGTAATTCGAGAAACATGCTTATATATTTTTGTGTGACTTTATCACACCAACGTGATGGGGTAAGTCATCGGGATCCTTCTCACCATAGGAACATAGGAGGAAAATGTACAAGTTCCACCTACAAATGTGGGGGTTGTTGTACTCAATATCAACATTATCAACATTATCAATATCATCGTCATTAAATATATGGGAAGTCATAATGGGCATGCAATTTATGTTTTCATGTTTTTCAAAATATGGTATAGAAAAATAGAAGATTAATCATAGGGAACAATAGCTCATCCAAATAAATAGGCAAGTATACAATCAAGAGATATATAAAAGTATCTTCAATACAATCAATGAGGAGTTATATAATAGCATACCACTTACCAAAGATTTTGAGTATGATCAATATTTGAATCAATATGTCAACCCTTTGAGTCAGATCCTAAATCATCAAGATTGGATCAAAGGTCAAGATCTTGATGTTCTGAAAATCATGTTAAAATATTTGAGATTAGGGTTACACTTTTCCTATGTCAACTTTAGGGTCGGGTCATTTACTTATAATCAATATTTCAATATGTCCAACATTATTACAAGTATACAATATATTCAAGTGTGAATGACTTGCCTAGGTTTTCTAGGATCATATGTGTTAACCCTAATTTATGATCATTATCCAAGTCATCATCAAATTTCTAAATCATCATCATGATACTTCATATAATTGGAATTCACGAACATATTGATGGTTCAAGAATATACCAAGGTTTTTCTAGATTTAGATCAATATAAAGATTACTCATTATTCATTATAATCAAGATTGAATCAAATAAATAGATCTAGATCACTAATGATTCACTTTCAAGTGTAGATGATTCAAATAGATCATATCTAGGGTTACAAAATATCATCAGAGTCCAAAATTAGGGCTTTCAAAGATTAAACGTCATTATTGAGCCATATGACAAACGAAATGAGAAAGAGTGTATGATCTAGGGATATCAGTAAGATCCATAACGAATTGAACTCCAAAAGTATTTTTAAAAGGTTTACTATATTTTTCTAATCAAGTTTGACTACTTGTTTGAATTATTTGGAGTTAGGATGCATTTTCTACAATTAAAACAAGATCTGAACATTTGTTGCAATTTCAAGCAGAGAGGAGGCAAAATACCTTAATATGGAAAAAATGAGGGTTGTTAGATGTGCAAGGAAAGGCCCAAATCTATCCACATACTCTAGGTATCAATCTCGGTTCAAGATTCGGTTCAATTTTGGTTCGTCTGGTTTGCTTCTTATTTGATTTCTTGGTTCAGACCTCGATTCAGCTAAGTGTTAGACATGAGCTCTTTTCCTGGACCGGACGGTCTGGGACCCTTCTTCTCTCGCGCCGCACATCCTCACGAGTCCATAAATGAGGAGGAGAAGGGTCGTCGGCTTGGAGGAGATCTAGGGTAGGAGAGGCTGATGGAGGCCGCAAGTATGCTGGCCGAGCTTGCCCTAGCCCCACGAACTGGGTGTGAGCCAGAGAAAGAGGAGAGGGGGAGGGTAGGAAGGATGGCCAAGGCGGCCGTGCGCGCGGTGCTGATCTGGAGCAGAGAGTGATGTGGAGAAAGAATGGAAAAAGGAAGATGTTCGAGGCCGAGGGAGATATCAATGATGTCTGTTCTAGCAACGTGGGGTGTCGGTGCACCTTAGGGGATCATTTTATAGGCTTGGGGGCTAGGGTTAGGCTAGATAAGATCTTGGCCCTAGCTATGGCCACCGAAATTAGATGGGAAGGTGAGCTGGAAGTTTTGGCAGAGCAAAGATATACAAAAGGTAGTCAAACTAGGGCTCAATGAGTTCGAATTTGCGAGGGTTATATCTTGGCTCGCTTCATTTTCCAAAAACTGGTCAAGAGCGGGAGATCTCACTTTGGGGTCTTCATTCACTGCTCCCCACTGATTGTGGAGGTTGAAGACGAGTCAGTGGTCGTGAGATCGGGCCCTGATCCATGCGGGGCTGATTTAACGATTGGGGTTCGTCCCCAAGGTGAGCCCTAGATCCCTAACTTGAAATAGCCAAAGAAAAAGGCAATTATAAAGGGATTTTGAGAACAAAAACTTCCAAAATTCATAGTAATTACTAATTAGTAGGAATGTCAAATTGTTCTCAAATTTGGACCACAACTTCACAAAAATGTGGAGGATATATATATAAAAAGTTTGAGAACCAATTATGAAGTTTGATGGATCAATTTGTTTATTTGTACAAAGTGATGAATAAATCCAATATCAGGTGTTATAATGTGTATAAAGTTCACATTGTTGACCATATTTTGTATTTGAGTCTCAACTTTGATTATAATGCCAAGAAAAATAATTTTGGAGCATTAATGGATACAATGAGTGCAAAAGTGTAATTACTTTATTATAATGCTAAAATCCACTTTGTCACATCCTTCCCTCCTTACAAAGGAATTTTGTCCCCAAAATTCAAAAATATCCTCAAAAATTGGGATTATTCAACCTAAGTCATTTCCTCATATATTGGGGTATCCTCAAGTATAAAAACAAAATCATGTCCTTGAATTTCAAATAATCCAATAATCATAATTGGGATTCCATGTTCCATATCATAATTAACTTGGTACTAAACACCATTTCCTCATCAAGCAATTGAGTATCAAGATCAACACATATATTGTCCAAAGTCATCATATGAGTTACAAATATGGAAAGCATCATATTGATCACAAATTTTGGAGAGATCATATCTTAGGTCAAACAAATATAGTTTCTTGAGTCAAATGTATAAGGTGACTTTCAATCCCAAAATCTCAAGGTCTTAAACTCTCCATTGGTCTAGGTGGGGTTATTCAATCATGATTTGAGATTTTTCATATTTCAACATTTCAAGACCACGTCATACTTTCAATATCATGATTTTCGGGCTCAAAATCACTGGGAGGTCCCACCCTAGTCCTAATGGGAGCTAAACCCTAACTCATAAATCGAGAAGGTCAAAATAGTCATCACTTCGAAATTTTAAAATTTTGGGATTTATGAAAGCGATTATTTATATATCGAATGTGGTCTCAAGATTCATATCACGTTTCAAAAATTATTATATCAATGTCAAGAGTTGAAGTTTAGATATCAAGATCAAATGTATAACTATTCCAAAGCTAGGGTTTAGATTCCTATTTAGACCTTAGGGGAGATCACTCATCTATATCAATTTGGAGTAACAATATTCAAGCAATATTCGATCAACATATCAAAATTTCATTATCATGGTTTCCAAGGTTGATGAATGATCTAGACCTAGGTCTATCTAGGAAATTAACCACAAGCTATAGTCAACATTTTCATATATCAAGGTCATTATTAAATCAATACTCAAGATCGAGTATTAACCATGGGTTTAACCTATCAAACATAGGTCAAACGGTCCAAATAGAGGGAAAGGGTATACCTTTCCAAACTCTAAATAATCAACAAGATGAAAATGATCTGAGACTTTGATTTTCAATCTTGATATTTTGTATCTGGTTGTATATAATCACTCAGGAAGTGATTTAATAGAGATGTAAATTGTTTATCTTGTTTCTTATAAAGAAGTTTTATGATTTCAAGATATTGTCTCAAAAAGTTTTAATTTTAGTGATTTTCGTATTCCGCTGCTAAGCGTTTGCTTCCACTAAGTTTATCTCGTGTTTTGGAGATCGGACCCCACAGTTTGAGCCTCATATACATAAATAAGAGGGAATAGATGAGGTAGTTGAGTTTCTTTACCACCATCACCTATCAACCCTGAGTGTTGGTCTTCGATTCTTCCATAATTCCATTACAAGCACTAAGGCAATCCATGAATTTTGTGCCAATCTATCTTGGAACTATGACACTCTTGTACCCCCTCCTAATACCAAGTGATTCTCACTTCCAAGGAATTCACAATCTTAGAAGATACATTGAATATGTTTTTTAATGGTACTGATGTAACTGACATGTGGAGGAAAGGTTATCTTGAGTATTTTGACTTGCATGACCTTGAGTCCTTATACAAGCACTATGGACTTACACTTCATGATATCCATAAATTCTTGAAGACACTTCAGACACCCTATAGGAAGACGTCCACCATCCCATCCTCTTCCTTGGATCTCAAAAACCACATACTTTCTCTGATAGTCAACATCAATATTCACCACAAAAAGAATCATACTAAAATTGCAGAGAATACCATAGTAATTATGTAATTTCTTGTCAAGAACATATGATTTAAGTAGTCTAGATACATTCTGTATCACATGACTTACTTTGACTCTGAGTAATTTAGATTACCTTGCTTATGTTTTCCTTACATGCTATAACAATGTTTTTGGCAGAGAGTTATAACTCTCACTGGGACAATTATTTAAAATTATCTCACCTCATAGATTTCAACTTTTTAGGTGGTCGTCGAGGATGAAGGAACCAGTCTGCGGGTGAGCAGCAACACCAGGGGCAGCAGTAACACCAGGGGCAACAGTGAATGTTAAGTAAAGATACTAACTGTCCAATCTTATAGTTAGTCAGTCTTATGTCGTCTCCGTACTCTCAGGTCCTTTGAGTTAGTATCAAAACAAAATTATCAATATTTACCTCAACCATAGAAAATCAGTAGTCAAGTTTTGATTAAATCCAGTTTGCATGATATTAGGGGTCATACATGAGTACTTTATTCCATGGATCAAAATCGAGTTTTCAAACTAGGGTAATATCATGGTATCAACTTTTAAGATTTTTGCAATATTCACTTTTCCCATGCATAAGCTACCCATAATCGAGACATCATGTGGTGAAAGGTCATGAGCAGGACCACATGATGATATGAGAAGACTACCTAATCTTCATCTACATGGGTGGCTTAGGATTGTCCTTAAAGAAGAGATGAGATGCTAGAAGACACTCTAGTGTTTCACAAGAGAACCTTTAGGCCCAGTTGTGGATCAATTAAGGCCAGGTAGAGCGGGGGATCTCAGCCACCGTGAAGATAGATAGGAGAAATTATGCCAGAACCCCGAGCCTAGACACCTCACTTTTCACCATTATGGACTTTAGGGTTTCTTGGGTGTAAGAGACTTGAGAAATTACTTACTTAAAGTATATGGGAGTGTGTAAGCTTTGATACCAACTATCACAGAACTGTTCTTACCCTAATCCCAATCCTACTGCCTAGACAGTAGAAAAACGATTGAAGCGCCCGTCCCTGAGTGGCCCAATAGGATCAATCACATTGACATATAAAATATAAAAAATTGGATAATTAAAGAACAAACTAACCCAATATGGAGATATACCCAATTTATCTTTGTCATCAGAGTGTATGAGTGCGAAAGCGATCTGATTTAATATTCCATTTGTAATGCCTAAAATCAAGAAAATCAAGACACAATCATGCAATTGCACGGTACGCTATCAAAATCAAGTAAAACGGTTTATAAGAAAATATGTATACTTGGCAGGACTTATATTTCAAAAGAAATAATTTTAAAAACTAACATTTATTCGACAAGTTTTTCAAGCAATTCAACTTTTATTATGAGTTCCCATTATGCTGTAATTCGAGAAGCATGCTTATATATGTTTGTGTGACTTTATCGCCCCAACGTGATGGGGTAAGTCACTTGGCTCATTCTCACCATAGGAACATAGGAGGAAAATGTACAAGTTCCACCTCCAAATGAGGGGGTTGTTGTACTCAATATCAACATTATCAACATTATCAATATCATCATCATTATCAATATACGAGCATTCATAATGGGCATGCAATTTATGTTTTCGTGTTTTTCAAAATATGGTATAGAAAAATAGAAGACTAATCATAGGGAACAATACCTCATCCAAATAAATAGCCAAGTATACAATCAAGAGATACATAAAAGTATCTTTAATACAATCAATGAGGAGTTATATAATAGTGTACCTTTCACCAAAGATTTCGAGTATCAATATTTGAATCAATACAACCCTTTGAGTCAGATCCTAAATCATCAAGATTGGATCAAAGGTCAACATCATGATGTTCAGAAAATCATGTTTTAATATTTGAGATTAGGATTACACTTTTCCTATGTCAACTTTAGGGTTGGTTCATTCACTTATAATCAATATTTCAATATGTCCAACATTATTACAAGTATACAATATATTCAAGTGTGAATGACTTGCCTAGGTTTTCTAGGATCATATGTGGTAACCCTAATTTATGATCATTATCCAAGTCGTCATCAAATTTCTAAATCATCATCATGATACTTAGTATAATTGGAATTCAGGATCATATTGATGGTTCAAGAATATACCAAGGTCTGCAAGATTTAGATCAATATCAAGATTACTCATTATTCGTTATAATCAATATTGAATCAAATAAATAGATCTAGATCACTAATGATTCACTTGCAAGGGTAGATGATTCAAATAGATCATATCTAGGGTTACAAAATATCATCAGAGTCCAAAAATAGGGTTTTCAAAGATTAAACGTCATTATTGAGCCATATGACAAATTAAATGAGAACGAGTGTATGATCTAGGGATATCAGTCAGATACACAATGAATTGAACTCCACGAGTATTTTTAAAAGGTTTACTAGATTTTTCTGATCAATATTGACTACTTGTTCGAATTATTTGAAGTTAGGATGCAATTTCTACAATTAAAACAAGATCTGAACATTTGTTGCAATTTCGAGCAGAGAGGAGGCAAAATACCTTAATATGGAAAAAATGTGGGTTGTCAGATGTGCAAGGAAAGGCCCAGATCGAGCCACATAGTCTAGGCATCTCTCTCGGTTCAAGATTCGGTTCAATTTTGGTTCGTCTAGTTTGCTTCTTATTTGATTTCTTGGTTCACACCTCGATTCAACTGAGTGTTAGACAGGAGCTCTTTACCTGGACTGGTCATTCTGGGACCCTTCTTCTCTCGCTCCACACACCCTCACAAGTCTAGAAATGAGGAGGAGCATGGTTGTCTGCGTGGAGGAGATCTAGGGCAGGAGAGGCTGATGGAGGTTGCAAGTATGCTGGCTGAGCTTGCCCCAGCCCCACGAACTGGGTGTGAGCCAGAGAAAGAGGAGAGGGGGTGGGCAGGAAGGATGGCCAAGGTGACTGTGTGTGGCGGCACTGATCTAGAGCAGAGAGCAATGACAAGAAAGAATGGAAAAAGGAAGTTGTTCGAGGCTGAGGGAGAGAGCAATGATGTTCTTTCTAGCAACATGGGGTGTCGGCGCCCCTTAGGGGATTATTTTATAGGTTTGGGGGCTAGGGTTAGGCTAGATCAGATCTTAGCCCTAGCTATGGCCATCAGAATGATATGGGAAGATGATCTAGACGTTTTGGCAGTGCAAAGATACACAAAAGGTAGTCAAACTAGGGATCAGTGAGTTCGAATTTGTGAGGGTTATTTCTTGGCTCGCTTTGTTTTCCAAAAACTGGTCAAGAGCGGGAGATCTCGCTTTGGGGTCTTCATTCACTGCTCCCCGCTGATTGTGGAGGTTGAAGACGAGTCAGTGGCCGTGAGATCGGGCACTGATCCATGCGGGGCTGATCTAAGGTTTGGGGTTCGTCCCCAAGGTGAGCCCTGGATCGCTGACTTGGAATAGGCAAAGAAAAAGGAAATTATAAAGGGATTTTGAGAACAAAAACTTCCAAAATTCATAGTAATTAGTAGAAATGTCGAATTGTTCTCAAATTTGGAACACAACTTCACAAAAATGTGGAGGATATATAAATAAAAAGTTTGATAACAAATTATGAAGTTTGATGGATCACTTTGTTTATTTGTACAAAGTGATGAATAAATCCAACAATGAGGGAAAAAGAGCAATTACTTTATTATAATGCTAAAATCCACTTTGTCACACTTACCTCCCGCTTGTTACATGTTGTTTAGAAAGGAGAAGAAAGCTTTTTGTGAATGCTTGGTAAATGTTAAGGTGCCACAGCGTTACTCATCCAACATCCCTACATTGGTATCAATGAAAGAACTGAAGTTGATAGGTTTTAAATCTCATGATTGTCACACTCTAATGCAAAAAATATTGCCCGTGGCAATTCGATGTATATTTTCGAAGCATGTAAGGTTTGCAATCACCAGACTTTGTTTCTTTTTCAATAGTCTATGCAGCAAAGTTATTGACTGTGACAACCTCAATTTTCTCTCTCATCTATTGTAATCCTCCTCTCTAATCAAGTGTCTTTTACACTTTTCTATATTAAATTCATAATGGGATAGTTGTGATGTTCCAATTTGGCAACTACCATGGTCAATTATGCAATGTGCGGCTTTAGCTTGTACTTTTCACTAAGTATCTTGCTATATCATGGCACCTTCTTGTATCCAATTTTGAAACTCATCATCATAATCCTTTGGCTTTTTAATATGTATAGTATTGTATAGGACTCAATTACGAATCCAGAGGAACAAAAATCACCTCTTTTGGACCATCCTAGCCCAAGATATGGGTATTTGAAAATTGACTCATATTATACATGTTTTAATTATCCTTGTTGTGTTGCAACTCTTCTTGGGCCCAAAATCTTCAATCTCGGCCCATGGCTTCCTTCTCCCTTTCCCTTTTGGGAAAGAACCATAGGGTTGGAAGCTCTGGTTCACCTAGCCGCCAAATCAGACAGTGAAGGAGGTGCTTGAGGGTTGGATCTAACCCTAGATTTTGCTCAATGTATATAGCCCGCCCCCATCTAACCCTAGTCTGTCATCCTTCCTTGACTTCTCCATTTTCGTTCTTCCTTGCACCGTTTTTCCCAGGCTGTGAGTTGGTCATTCGACGGCTACGGAAGCCATCTAGTCCCCTTGCACACCACCACAGTGGCACTCACGACCGAACTCCAAGCGGCCGGCGTGCCCCGAACCTCCAGAAGCTATGCTGCTTCTTCCCCCATGCTAAACGGCTACAACAGCCATGGTTTTGAGTGGGGGTGTGGAGCCCTTGTTCCTCCTCTATTCTATGGAGCGGAATAGAGGAATCACAAACTGGAGGGCACAAGAGGAGGGGGAGTCTAGCAGGATCGTCGGATGGGTGGCACATCACAATGACGGCCAAGATGACCAAATCTCGACCGCAAGATCCAAGAGAGGACCATGATGGTCCTGAAAGCAACGAAGGATACATGTAGGCTGCTAGAACTAGTTGGAGCCTGGGATGCGTGCATCAGATCTCAGGCCAATGGCTCAGATCGATCAATAAATATGAAGGTAACACCCAATCTGAAATCCATATAGTTCTGATGTAGAATTAACAAAAATCATAACTTCCTCATCTTAAGGCCAAATATAGCAAACCTATATATCAAATTGATCACTTGGCGAGACCTACAACATGGATATATTTTTAGACTCTAAATCCTCTTATTGTTCCACTATTTTTCACAAATATGCAATTTTGACCATGATGACCATATTTAATGCAATGCTATGATGAATTTTGGAACTTTGATGCATATATAGCCTCCTAAGCATCAAATTAGTAGTTATTTTGCTCTTATGACCCTAATGAGGGCCCTAATCGACCCATTGTTCATCAGGACCCTTTTTGTACATATGTGCCTACTTTGGACTATAATGATGAATGTTACCCCAAATTGCTAATCTTATTGCTAATGGACAACCACCTTATCTTGCTATATGTTTCTTATGACCAAAGGGTTGCTCATATAAAACCATCCCTTATGCTTGGACATCCTTCCTTGATGATACTTGATCTTGTTTGCTCTATTGTGAGTCGTTTGACCCTAGAATACATATAAATACCTTAAACCTTGTTATGATTATAGAAAGTGCAAGGAACATCATAATGATATGAAACTAGAACAACACCATCATGATGACCTCTAGATCATCACAATATCATATAATGACCCAATAAGCAACTTGGAAACCACCTTGGCCAAAACCCTAAAATGCATCTAAATAGGATTAATGATGAGAATCTAATGCATATATGTAATCTTGTTGTTAATCACGTCTGGCATGTGGCTAGATGGTGAAAGATATGTTAAGTTATGAATCTATGAATCAGGTATGAGCCTTATCTAGTTATATGACTACCGCTTTCTTGCTTGAAAAGACATATATTATATGCTTGTTTGTCTATTTTCTCAAATATTGCCATATAGTATTGCTATGTCATACTCGATGTTGGCTTCGTCTGTTTTATAACTTGAACATATATATATATATATATATATATATATATATATATATATATATATATATATATATATGGAAATCCATTATAATATTGTTGATAAAGGGCTCTTGGCTACGACCTTGAGGTCCCTCTCATATAAAAGGGTTAGCTAAGCTTGAGCACCCTTACGGACCCTTCCGATGGGAAGTTGGTCAAAGGCCTTAAACATGTTTGATATTGTTGATATAATGGAGTGAAATGACATAAAATATGGTTTCACATTTGTTAAATAATTAACATGTTTATTCTTGTTCGTTTAGTCTTGAAATCTTTTCAAAATTATGCAAAGATTATATATATGTGTATCTTTTGGCCCCATACTCAACACCTCTTGTGTTGACCCATTTCTTGTATGTTGTTTTTAGGTTCAGAGATGGCTATAAGGTTGATGGGCTTGGTGAGCTATGCTAGGTGTACTTGTTGTAAGATCCAGATATAGTATACATGAGCAGACTTGTACAAAGTGACTCTTGAATATGTAATTCAAATCATGTAATATAATGATGTTGCTTAATATATCTTGTTGATTGTTGAGATTATGTTGGTGCTTGTATCTTGTTATCTGTTTATGTGTGCTAAGCTTTACGCTTCCGCATATCACCTTTGGTAGACGTTTGGTTCATGGGACTTCGAATCTGGTTCTGTGATAGATGGTATCAGAGCATGAACAATAACTACACCAAACATTGCTCACATGAAACACAAACTAAACTCACCTTACATCTCAACCCTAGAAAACTTAATAAGATGCCCTTTGTGGACTAGGTTGACTTAGCCTCTAGGTTAGAACCTAGATGTTCTAGAACTAGGTGTAGACTTGTGTACATTACCTCCCTTGACATGATTCACGACATGTGCTTAGGATGTCTGTACAAGTGTGCACCATGTTCTTGCTAGTTCTGTAGGTGTCATGAAACTAGACTGCCTAATGAGTGTGGTAACTCATTTTGGTTTTGGTTTTATTTGAATGGAGTATGGTGGTTTTCATCGCCTATTTAAATGTTGGAGAAAACATATTTCAAGTATTATTATGTGTACATATGAAAAATGTTACCACACATAGAAAGGTTGTGAGTTTCCAAACAACCTAGGAGAAAGAGATGTAACATCAAGTCTAGATAAGAGAGTTTAGATGATAGTGATAATCTCTAGATTTGTCTAGAGCCATGATATAGGTTAGGCAAGTGAATAACCTAGAAACCTAAGATGATGATTATGATATTGATGATGATGTTGATGTTTTATAGGACCCAAGATGTTTTAGGAAGGTTAAGTATGTTTGACAGCATGAGATGAGTTTGACCATGCAGCCCTAGCTATACCTAGCACTTTGTATGATACATACCACTTGGTTGATGTGTTAAACATAGTTAGTGGGTTGGCATGCTTGCTTGTACGTAGTTTTGGACATGCTGAGATATGATATACAGTTTGAGACCAACACGAGCCTCAATCTCTTTACAAAGGAAGACCTCTAGCATGGGACATATGAATATGGTGACATGATTTGACCCATATCCGGAGAAGGTTAGAGTACCTAAACTCCAAAATTTTTGAAATGTTGAATAATATGAATGATGAAATACTTGATAATGAGTCCCTAGTTAGAATACTTCTAAGTATATGAGTTGAGTGCACTAGCATGTGTGGTTTCCTTGAAAATGTTGAACCCTAGATGTCTTATGAAAATATCTAACCCTAGAGAAAGAGGCAATTGAATATTTGATGCTTGATATATAGGTGGGGGATATGTCCCAAGACCCATGATGATGTATATGATGTGTGATATCCATGATGAGCCTCATACTCGGGTTAGTAGTTGCATATAAAGGAATCTAGTGGTTAACCTTAAGATGGGTAGAAATTTATGTTACAGGTAGAAAATTGTGGTGAACATGTCTTGTCAGACACATATATGGCTTAGCTTGAGTGGCTTGAGCTTGTGGAGCTCTTTCTAGATACAAGTGAGGAAGCTTTAAAACCTCGAAGTTGATGATAATGTTGTTCTTCATATGGTTCTTGATATATGAAATATCTCACGTACATTAAAAAGTTAACATATGCAGGATAAGCCACTCTCATAAGCTAGACCTAATATGAAATTATACTATACATAAAATATGTAGCTTTAAAATCATGAAATTAAATATGTTGATGTCATGAAATCTCAGCTTGAATAATCAGGGTAACATGCCTAATCTTATACCCAAATGATCAACTTGATATGACATTACTCTTAGAGTCATAACTAGAATAAACATGCCGAATAAATTGTATAATTTTAGATTTGAAAGGAATAATAATGAACATAATTGTTTAAAGTTGGTAGAACCTTTTGAAAAAAAACATGCATGAAATCTAGAGTTTAGATGAGATACACACTCCATGATAATCTTGATTGAAGTTATGTCCATAAACATGATTCGTTTGAGAAGTGATAACATATATTTTGATAATACACCATGGTCGTGTATGAAGATTAGTACAAAAACCCTGAGATATGGATACTAAAGGATGGGTAAACCCTAATTCCATGATGACATCACATTACGATGGAACAATAAGTAATATGTATATAGTTGAGATGAGTACACCCTGAATGATGATAGCCTTTGTATGCATCCCATTGTGGAGAATGCCTTGACAACCATGGTTGAGTAGCCAGACCCGAAGGATCCTGACTTGACGCTTAACTTTTATCATGGATGAATTTCGAGGATGAAATTCCTTGTAAGGAGGAAAGGATGTGACAACCTCAATTTTCTCTCTCCTATATTGTACTCCTCCTCTCTAATCAAGTGTATTTTACTCATTTAGATATTAAATTCATAATGGGATAGTTGTGATGTTCCAATTTGGCAACAACCATGGTCAATTATGCAATGTGCGAGTTTAACTTGTACTTTTAACTATGTATCTTGCTATATCATGGCACCTTCTTGTATCCAATTTTGAAACTCATCATCGTAATATTTTGGCTTTTTAATATGTATCATATTGTAGAGGACTCAATGAGGAATCCAGAGGAACAAAAATCATCTTTTTTTGGACCATCCTAGCCCAAGATATGGGTATTTGAAAATTGACTCATATTATACATGTTTTAATTATCCTTGTTGAGTTGCAACTCTTCATGGGCCCAAAATCTTCAATTTTGGACCATGGATTCCTTCTTCCTTTCCCTTTTGGGAAAGAATCATAGGGTTGGAAGCTCTGGTTCACCCTGTCGCCAAATCAGACAGTGAGGGAGGCGCTTGAGGGTTGGATCTAACCCTAGCTTTTGCTCAATGTATATAACCCGCCCCCATCCAACCCTAGTCTGTCATCCTTCCTTGACTTATCCATTCTCGTTCTTCCTTGCACCGTTTTTCCCAGGTTGTGAGTTGTTCATTCGATGGATACAGAAGCCATCTAGTCCCCTCGCACGCCACCACAGTGGCACTCACGGCCGGACTCCAAGCGGTCGGCGTGCCCCGAACCTCCAGAAACTCTACTGCTTCTTCCCCTAGGCTAAACGGCCGAAACACCCATGGTTTTGAGCGGGGGTGCGGAGCCCCTATTCCTCCTCTGTTCCATGGAGTGGAACAGAGGACTCATGAATTGGAGGGTGCAAGAGGAGGGGGATTCTAGTAGGACCGTCAGATGGGCGGCACATCACAGTGACGGCCAAGATGAACCAATCTCGACCGCAAGATCCAAGAGAGGACCATGATCGTCCTGAAATCAACGAAGGATACATGTGGGCCACTAGCACTAGTTGGATCCTGGGATGCGGGCATCAGATCTCAGGCCATTGGCCTAGATCCATCAATAAATATGAAGGTAACACCCAATCTGAAATCCATATAGTTCCTCATCTTAAGGCAAAATATAGCAAACCTATATATCAAATTGATCACCTTGGCGAGACCTAAAACATGTATATATTTTTAGACTCTAAATCCTCTTCCTTTTCCACTGTTTTGCACAAATATGCAATTTTCACCATGATGACCATATTTAATGCAATGCTATGATGAATTTTGGAACTTTGATGCATATATAGCCTCCTAAGCATCAAATCAGTAGTTCTTTTGCTCTTGTGACCCTAATGAGGGCCCTAAACGACCCATTGTTCATTATGACCCTTTTTTTACATATGTGCGTACTTTGGACTATAATGATGAACGTTACCCCAAATTGCTAATCTTATTACTAAGGGACAACCACCTTATCTTGCTATATGTTTCTTATGACCAAGGGTTGCTGATATAAAACCATCCCTTATGCTTGGCCATCCTTCCTTGATGATACTTGATCTTGGTTGCTCTATTGTGAGTCGTTTGACCCTAGAATACATATAAATGCCTTAAACCTTGTTATGATTATAGAAAGTGCAAGGAACATCATAATGATATGAAACTAGAACCACACCATCACGATGACCTCTAGATAATCACAATATCATATAATGACCCAATAAGCAACTTGGAAACCACCTTGTCCAAAACCCTTAAATGCATCTAAATAGGATTAATGATGAGAATCTAATGCATATATGTAATCTTGTTGTTAATCAGGTTTGGCATGTGGCTAGATGGTGAAAGATATGTTAGGTTATGAATCTATGAATAAGGTATGGGCCTTATCTAGTTATATGACTACCGCTTTCTTTCTTGAAAAGACATATATTATATGATTGTTTGTTTATTTTCTCAAATATTGCCATGTAGTATTGCTATGTCATACTCGATGTTTGCTTCGTCTATATTATAACTTGAACACATATATATGGAGCTCCATTATTATATTGTTGATAAAGGGCTCTTGGTTACGACCTTGAGGTCCCTCTCGTATAAAATGGTTAGCTAAGCTTGAGCACCCTTACGGACCCTTCTGATGGGAACATGGTCAAAGGCCTTAAACATGTTTCATATTGTTGATATAATGGAGTGAAATGACATAAAATATGGTTTCACATTTGTTAAATAATAAACATGTTTATTCTTGTTTGTTTAGTCTTGAAATCTTTCAAAATTATGCAAATCTTATATAAATGTGTATCTTTCGGCCCCATACTCAACACCTCGTGTGTTGACCCATTTCTCGTATGTTGTTTTTAGGTTCAGAGATGGCTAGAAGGTTGATGGGCTTGGTGAGATATGCTAGGTGTACTTGTTGTAAGATCTAGATATAGTATACATGAGCAGACTTGTACAAAGTGACTCTTGAATATGTAATTCAAATCATGTAATATAATGATGTTTCTTAATATATCTTGTTGATTCTTGAGATTATGTTGGTGCTTGTATCTTGTTATCTGTTCATGTGTGCTAAGTTTTATGCTTCCACATATCGCCTTTGGTAGACGTTTGGTTCATGGGACTTGGATTCTGATTTCGTGACATTGACCATGATACTCTCGATAATTTGCAAAGAGAAGTGGTTGTTACCCTATGTCAGCTTGAGATGTATTTCCCTCCTTCGTTCTTTGATATCATGGTACATCTTGTTGTCCACTTGACTAGGGAAGCAAAAATGTTGGGACCAGTTTTCTTGCATTGGATGTATCCCTTTGAACGATACATGAGCATTTTTAAAGGTGATGTTCGAAACCTTTATCGGCCTAAAGTGAGTATTATTGAAGGTTATGTGGCGAGAGAGGTTATGGATTTTTTCAATGACTTTTTGAGTGGTAATAACACTCTTGTTAATAACAATAATATTGAGGAGGGCAAAGGAATTTTGGGATCATGGGTGAAAGTAATCATCCATGAGTTGTTGGAACAAGGTCACTTGTATATTTTACAAAACATGGATGAAGTGAGTATTTACATAGAGGAGCATACCAATTTCATCAAGAGACAACATCCTCGAGCAAGTTCAATGTGGCTTGCTAGAGAGCATAACAAGACTTTTACTATGTGGTTTGAAGATAAAGTCTTACATCAACTATCTCAAACACCAAATGATATTACGGAAACTATCAAATGCCTCACCTTTAAACCAAAACTGAATGTTATGTCTTATGAAGGGTTTGACATTAATGGGTTCACATATTACACAAAGCGCCAAGAGGATAAGAGTGTCGTCCAAAATAGTGGGGTCACTCTTCAAGTGTCGACTATGTATTTTGCATGTGTAAAGGATAAGAGTCCATGTGAAGCGAAAATGTCATATTATGGTGTCATTGAAGAGTATGGCAGTTTGACTATATAGATTTCAGAATTCCGCTCTTCAAATTTATTTGGGTTGATAACACCAAAGGAGTTATAGTGGATGAATTGGGTTTCACTTTAGTGAACTTTAAAAAGATTGGTGAGAAGGGTGGACCATTCATATTGGCATCACAGGCAAAACAAATATTCTATATCGATGATCCTACAAATGATAAACGGTCAGTTGTTCTTCATGGTAAAAGACAATTCATTGAAGATCTTATAGATGAAGAAGAGTACTATGAAACGTATGATGACTCCAGTTCATTCTCAGTTGGCTTGCCAACTCCACAAAATATTGAATCTAATGATTACTTATATGTGTGCGGAGATCACAATGAAGGATTGTTAATTGAGAAAACATCACAATTTTAGAGGCATGCATGTTTATAATTTTTTATTGAAGCTAAATGTTTGCTTTTTTAATATCAATATCATTTTCAGATTTGATGTTTTATTATCTTCTAGTTAATACAAATGCTAAATGTTTGCCTTTTTGATGAAATTTTCAGATGGTTGACCATGATGAGCATGCTGTCCATGATGAGCATGAAGTCCATGATGAGCATGTTGTCCATGATGAGTATGGTGAGGATACCAATGTAAGTTCTAAAAACATATCTTGTATTTCTATAAAATTCATTATCTTCTAGTTATGTCATATATCCATTATTTCTATATTAGTCTAATTCAGTGTGTTTCTTTTTGTCAAATTTTAGGTTGATGATGCACATGTACCCACTGAATCACTGGAGGAACTTGATGCGCATCAACAAACACTTAACAAGAAAAGGGGCATCACTCTGTTGAAGAAGTTAATAGCACTAAGTGGCAGTGGATCCAGATTGGTTGTAGAGTTTGATAATGGAGGAAATGCAATTGGAGTGAACCGCAATAATTTTGTAAACTATCTTGGGGTTGTCACTTGAAGCCATTGTGGTGTTAAGTATGATAATTGGCATAAAGTTCCTCAGGAGAAGAAAGACATGATATGGAAGGATTTATGTGTGAGTTATTATTATTTGCAATTCTATTTTGTAGATTACAAATTCTATTATTTGCAATTCTATTTTTGTATACTAGTTAATAGCAATTCTATTTTACAGAATCTGTTTGCATTAGATGAGAAGTTGCACCTTAAAAGTGTGATGCAAAGCATTGGAAAGATGCTAAGGAACTTTAGGAAAAATCTCAACAGAGAATACATAAAAGATGGTGATAAGAAGAAGAAGTCAGCCCTTCAACAGTGGAACTTCTTGGACAAAGAAGATTGGGACACGTTTGTTGCTTCAAGAAAATCTGAAGAATTCAAGGTACTAGGCGTCACTCCTAATTTAATTAATATATGTTGTATTCACCTATTCAAGATTAACATTTAGTGGTACTAACCAAATCATTAATGCGCATACTAACTAGGCCCTCAGTGAGGTGCAAAAAGTAAGGTGTGCACTGAATGTGCATGACCACACTATGGGTCCAAAGGGCTATGCAAGCGTTTGCCAAAGACTATAGGCAGAGTCTGTTTCTACTCAGGAGTCCTCTACTACATGTGCCACACCCATGCCTCGCCATGATGTCTGGATAGCTGGGAGGCAAAACAAGAAGGGTGATATAAAGAAGCCCGTAACTGCTGAGGTGGCTGCAAAAATGGTAAAATACAACTCTTAGAGCAATCGTTTGAATATTGATTATTTGTGGTGTTAACTTCCCAATTTCTGTTGATGGTGATTAGCGGGAGTTTCATGAGAAGAGGAAACAAGGCACGTTCATCCCTCAGGGCACAAGGTATGAATTGACAGTTGCTCTGGGTAACCCAGAGCATCCTGGATGTGTTAGGGGTGCAGGCACTGGTGTGTGCATCAAAGCATTCTTTGGGCCATCCCAGCACAAACCCAGAGTGGGACTTTCACAAGAAGAGGTAACCTATTCTTTTTTTAGAATGTTACTGCAAAAGGGAATTCAATAATAAGAAGCTAATGTTTCTTGTATCCATGTATAGGATAATAAGAGAGTCGAGGATATAGTTGCTAAGAAGGTCAATGATATAGTTGTTGAGAAGGTCAAGCAAGAAATGGTGCGGTGACAGGCATCTCAGGCTTCCAATCAGCCTATGGAGACCCACTCTTCTCCTGATGCACAGACTAAGAGTAATCATGTAGACCCACCGCCTAACATGTCTGTTGTAAGGGTTTATGATAGTGTAGCTAGTCTTTTCAAGATGATATGTTTTCAAGATAATATGTATATATGTATAACATTCTTTACATAAATTTGTAGGTGTTGAATCCATGCCACTTAAGAATGCAAGACTATGTTGTCATAGAGGCGTAGGCTTACCCGTCCCTTCCTGGGGCAACATTTCATGGGACTCCAATGCCACAAGGCTACGTTCGTGTGAGCCTGATACGTGTATTACCCAATTGGAGGGAAACTACATTGCCATATGTCCACCCAGATATAGATACACTTGCCGAGGCAGAAGGCGGGGTGATATTGTGGCCCAAAGAAGATGTCGTCTACACTACTGAAATTGTAAGATAAATTTACATTACTTTAGATTGTTAATGTGTATATATGAGGTCAATTGATCTGAAATTATATATACATGTTAAAAAGAAGACATCCAGAGCACCTAGGCCTCCACCTCCACTTCCTGCATTACCAAGTTGGGTTCCAACTGACCTAAAATACCCATTAGGTCCTGCTTGTAGGGGAATGGCATGTTGGATATGGGAACATGATATACATTTCCCTATAATTGTTTCTTTAGAAGTGAATTATGCAGGTCAATCATACAAAACCTCTTTATTTATACAAGATATTATTCAGCTATTTATATATGATTGGTTGAATACATCAATGATAGAGACATGGATAAGGTGAGATCTTGTTTATACATCCATATACCTTGTGTAAGATCATGTGATCTGGTTTCTTATATATTAATGCATATTTAATACATGGTTTGCAGCTACTTAGTCGAAAATCAATGTAAACAATTTGCATTTGACCATGTGGGGTTTTTGATTCCATCATAGATTAGTATGGTAGCTAAAGACCCTGATAGTGTTTGACAATACTGTATAGATGCTTTTACAATTTTTGGTCAGCAAAAGAAGACGATAATAATAGCTCCATTCAATGTCAAGTAAGTTTACTTTACTTATAATTTGGACTTAAGAAAATTACATTTTTATTGTGGATTTTGAGTTATTAATTTTTAACTTTTTTACCTGTAGTGATAGGCATTGGGAGTTACTAGTTATTCTCCCTGGGATGTTCATTGTTTATTATCTAGATCCTGTGGGGAGTACATTGAATACTAAAATTGGACACATAATGAGATTGCCATTATTCTTGTGAGAAATATTTCATTTTTATATCCGTTAACATATGTTATTACATTACTATTTAATTATGCATTTATTGTGTTACATTAACATGTAGGGGTTTAGATGCATTCAAAAAGTATGGAGGAAAGGTCCCAAGGAAAAAAAATAGTCAACAATTTGGGAGAACGTAAAAGTAAGTTCCCAACTCCAATGTATATATTATTTATGTGAACTGTACTTAGTTGTATTTTTTTAATATTTTGTATGTTTCAATTTATAGTGTGCTACATAAGACAACGGTTGGGTATGCACATACTATGTGATGTGATTTATGCTGATGATTATCCAATATGTCGCATTAGACATCGATACCATACATGAGGTATCATATATAGTCTCATTAGTTAGTATGAAATATATCAATCTTATTTTTATATTATTACTTATATATATATATATATATATATATATATATATATATATAATTCTGTTTGCAGGTGCTTAAAATTGACCACACTATAGGCAAACGCTTAAAAGATGTACATTCTCCATATTCGATGAAAGTATTAAATAACGTAAGAGAAGAATGGGCAAGAGCCATACAAGCAGGGGCGATTGTAAGATATAATTGGGATGTTGATAGCGATGTCGAATGATATTTTGTAAATGAATATTTCTGAATGTTTATACATGTATGAATGTTTATACATGTATTTGAATTTTTCTACATGTGTGAATGTGAGAATTGAATTGATGCCTGAATGTATCTACTTGTGTGAAAAGTATATTTGTTGATTTTGCAGGTTTGTGGCATGTTTGTTGGCAGATATCAATGGATGTCGTAAACCTGCAGTTTAGAAAACTGAATTGTAGGTTCTCATCCTGCTGAACAGCCACAGCTTTCCTGCAAACTGATAATAAAAAAAACATAGGTGTCGGTTATTTATAGAACACCATCATAAAAGGCTTACAACATCGGTTATTGGATAAAAACTGCCGCCTAATATGACAAACAACATGACCGTGCAGGAAAGCACGGACATGGCGGAAAAAGTTTAGGTTATTCGTACAAAACTGATGCCTATAGTAGCACGGCCGTGGCATCTGGGAATATGGCGTCAGTTTTTTGGTAGCAAACCGACGCGGATAGTGCCCTAGATGTCACCCTTTTTTTGGCATGAAGCCTTGTGGCATCAGCTTACTATAAATAACCAACGCCTATCGTTTCCCTACTTTACATTTTCAGTGGTGTGAAGCCTTTTTGCATCGGTTACAAAACCTACGCCGAAGAGTTCGACCTTTAGCGGCGCCCACATAGGTGTCGCTTTAGAACCGTCGCTAAAAAGGCATAAACAACCGACGCCAAAGGCATGTTCTGTAGTAGTGTCTACCGCAACAAGCTAGATGAAAGTGGCATAGTGGTAAGGAACAAAGCAAGGTTAGTGGCTCAAGGAAACAATCAATAGGAAGGTATTGATTTTGATGTAACATATGAACCTATAGCTAAACTTGAGTCAATTTGTATGTTGCTTGCCATTATCATTCATAAAAACTTTCTTTTCTATAAAAAATACACTTTTCACAATTTTCTAATCATTTAAATGTATGTTGATGATATCATTTTTGGTGGAACTAACCTTGATCTTTGCAAAGAATTCAGTGATATTATGCAGAGTGAATTCCAAATAAGTATGATGGGTGAACTTGCATTCTTCCTTAGCTTTCAAATCAGGCAAACCACATATGGGAACTTCATCAACCAAGGGAAGTATACAAATGAACTACTTCAGTGCTTCGGAATGGAGAACACCAAGCCGATGGACACACCCATGTCAAACACCACCAAACTTGATAAAGATGAAGAAGGTGGGAAGGTAGATGAGAAGCTATGTAGATGTATGATTGGAATTTTACTTTACTTAACTACTTCTAATCTGACATAATGGTTAGTGTTGATTTGTGTGCTAGATTTCAATCAAATCCTAAGAAATTTCATCTTATATTTTTAAGAGGATTCCATGGTACTTAGCCAAAACCCCAAATTTTGGACTATGGTACCCCAAGTCAAGGGACATTACTCTTACTACCTATAGTGATGTCGATTATACAGGTTGCTTGATTGATTGAAAGTGCACAAGTGGCACTTGTTTCCTCCTAGGATCATGCTTGGTGTCTTGGTTCTCCAAGAAATAGAGCATTGTGGAATTATCAACCACCGACGCAGAGTACATTGCAGTCGGGAGTTGTTGTGCCCAGGTCCTATGGATAAAGAAAATGCTCCAAGACTTTAACATTCATTTTAATGCTTCTCCAATCTATTGTGATAATACTAGTGCAATTAACTTGTCTTACAATCTTATATTGCATAGTAGAGCTAAACATATAGAGGTTTGTCATCACTTTCTTCGTGATCACATTGCCAAGAAGGATATTTATATTACACATGTGGACACAGAAAATCAGTTGGTGGATATTTTCACTAAACCTCTAGCTAGAGAGAAACTTAACTTTATTAGATCAAAATTGTTTATAACTTCTTTAAATGAATCTAATATGCCTTCTAGCTAGTAGTCATCTATCATATATGTTTTGCATCTATCTTAATCATCTTTTCTTTCTAATATTCTTGATATTGTATTTTCATGTTCATTTCACCTTGTTTTTCTCTTATTTTTGGGTTTTTTTGCAAACACATGTTTTATCACAAATTAGTACCCAATGATGAGTGATATGTGCCTAAGTATGTTAAATATATATAATGGACTTGAAAAATAAATTTAATTAGCACTCAAATGGCTAGAAATTAAGTTTCATGGTTTTAAGTCAACTT
Source organism: Alisma plantago-aquatica (assembly GCA_963693085.1). Classification (NCBI taxonomy): domain Eukaryota; kingdom Viridiplantae; phylum Streptophyta; class Magnoliopsida; order Alismatales; family Alismataceae; genus Alisma; species Alisma plantago-aquatica. The sequence goes on from OY856410.1 coordinate 719,153,460, forward strand.
GACCATCGGTCGAGTTTCCCCAGGACAAACTCGACTGATCCATTGCCGAGAGCTCTTCTAAAAAGGGCCAATCAGTCTAGTTTCCACTTCAGAGAACTCGACCGATCGTCGGGCTGAAGCTAACTTAAGTTGGGTTCAGCTGACTATTCTCCCTCTCAACTAGAGAAAAGTCGACCCATTCCACTCTCTCTAGCCCTAAGCTCTCAACCCTTGATCTTCCCTTCCCTTACCTAGCCCTAATATGACCTAGGGAGACCTTCCTAGACCTTCCCCCTAGCGTTACCTAGGTGTGTGAATGTTTTGGTGGTGTGTTTGGTGTCTTTAATCTCTTCTTCCTCTCCTTTTTGCCTCCATGGCTTCAAATAGAAGGAAGAGAGGTTCCCCTAGAAATACACCAACATCCTCCTCATCTTCTTGCTTGATTCCTTTTGATGAGACCCTCTTTGTCTCTAATGAGGTTGTAAATCAGTATAAGGATCTTCTTTCACAGAGTCCTTTTCATTTTGGAGCCCTTTTTAAGCCTAGCCCTAGGTACCAAGATATCATCAATCAAGTGGCTAAGTATCTTTTCATTCATCACCTATCTGGCTTGGGTGTCGAGCGTAACCGTTTTCACAATTCAATGTCTAGCACGAAAGTCGTTCACAAATTCTACGCAAATTTGTGTTGGAATTACGACACCCTTGCACCTCCTCCCAATACTCAATTTATCCTTACTTCTACAATAGTCGGGAAGAAATTTGAAATCTCTAAGGATATATTGAATGTCTTCTTTTATGGAGCCGATGAGAATGATACCTGGCATAAGGATTATGGTGAGTATTTTGACCTACTTGACCCCAAAGGTTTCTACAAGCAATACAATATCACACTTCCTTACATCCATCGTTACTTGAAGAAACATGAGGTTTCTTACAAGAAGAAGAGCACCCTACCCTCCTACTCCTTAGATCTCAAGAATCATATATTAGCCCTAGTGGTCAACTGTAACATCCACCCCAAGAAAAAGCAAACAGATATTGTAGAGAACACTGCGGTGATAATTACTTCATCTTAGAGAATGTTGGAGTTAAGTGTTCTAGATACATCCTCCACCACATGACCTACTTTGACTCTGGCAAAAACACATGTGGCACCCATCCTCCATACCCTGCCTTGATATGTGGTCTTTTCCAATTTGTTGTTGAGAAATCACTCCTCTCTTACTTCCACTACATACCTACAAGGAAGGGAGTGTGTATCTATGATACCACTATCCAAAAATCTATGTCTATCCTTTCCTCCACCACACCAGGTGCCTCACCCTCTACCTCTACCTCAGCTCCACCTACCTCTACCTCAACCCGTGCTCCTCCACCTCATCAACCTATCCTACCTAGCCATGCCTGGTTTCGTGTGTCAAATGAAGCCCTCATAGGTTATATGATACACCAATAGGCATACAACCTCCAGGTCCAGGACCACCTACATCACGATTTATATTTGATTATGTCCAATATGAACTTATCATGTGCACACACATACCCCACCTACCATCCATACCGAGGTAGTGATTGTTCATCCTATGAATACAATCACTTCTACCCTACCCCTCCACATGCACATGATCCTTCCGCTGCTTCTTCCACACCCTCTGCGATGGTGGATCTACTCCAGACATCCTACCTCTGCCTCCTGGACCCTTGTCCTCTCTACTTGTCAGTCTTGGCAATTATGCTCCTTCCTTCCCTTAGGCCAATGAGATTCGTGCTCTTGGTATGACTTGGGATGAGAAAAATGCTCATTGGCCCGGTCGTCACTTCGGTCCTTCTATTGATGAGGAGATTCCTGACCAGGCTGATGACGAGACTGTTGATGTAACATCCCTGACTTGGGTTATACCTTAACCCTAGAAGTTTTGTTTAAGTAATTCATTTAGATTCTTGTCTTTATCTTTTGAAAAGTAATTAAGAATAAAGGATATCTTATGTTTCAATTTGTCCTATTTGAATAATGTTGAAACAATATTTTACTTGTTTTGGACTAAAGTGCAATTTACCTAATTTAAGGAGTTATCTTGCAAATGTTACATGATAAATTTACCCGAAGTGTTATAGAATCATTAGAATGATAATGATGCTAAGGTATGGCTTGTGTAACCCTAAGTTCCAAGAAGAAGCTTGTTTGAGTAATGCTTGTGTATTGAATGCTAGTTTTGGTGTAATTTGCAAATTACCCAAAATATAGGGTTGAATATGTAAAATACCACTTCAAGAGTGTCCCTACTTTTTCTTGGTATCATTTAGAGAAAATAAAATGAATGGGGTGTCTTGTTTGAACTACTTTTGACGAGAGATAATCTTGATAATAAAATAATCAAGATTTAAGCATAAACGAAACCCTAATTTATTTTGTGGCCAAAATAAATATATTAATTGAAGTTCCCATCAACTAAAAAGGTTGTGGTTGAAATCCTATAGTGGGAGGACGTCCAAATGCCTTGAGTGGCACCGAAATATCCTTAGTAGGTGAAGCAATCCACTCACATTTGTTAATTAAAAAGTAATTTCCACTAAAAATGGATAATAGTATTATAATGATTAAGGTGCTTAAGTGGTTGCTTTTAATTGAAGGATAATTGAGAGGATATTGAGGGAAAGGAAGTTGGCTTTGGAATCAAGGAAGTGGAGGGGGCATGTGGCAATGAAGTGGATGAGTTTTCTCCTACTTTCTCTCTCCTAGAAAATCAATTATATGTACTCAATTTTCTCCTTACTTGAAAGGCTATTTTTGCAAACCACTTTCTTCCCTTGGTTTGGCCCACGACAAAGGAGCTTAGGAGCAGGAGGAAAACGTTCCCCAAGCTGAAGGTAAGCTCCATGACCATCTTCAACCTTGAATTGATGGTTTAAATCGGATTTCAACATTCATTTTCTTCTCTCTCCCATCCAATGCTCAACCTTGGCTATCTTTTGCATCCAAGGAGTTGGAAATGAACCTTGGATAGTTGAAGGAGCTTATTTAACCATTACAGATGAGAATCTTGAAGATTTGAAGCTACTTTGAAGGCGGTTTATAAAACTTGAACCCATCAATGTTATTATTGATTTCAATTTCTCATCATATGTTGATCTTTTTTTCTTCTTCTTGAATAATTGATGAATTTATCATATATATAAAAGCAGAATCGGAGGTCTGAAGAATGATTATAATGACATTATCTTAGCACACACCTCAAGAATAAAAAAAACAAACAGTTTCAATTTTTTTTGGCCAAACGGTTTCAAACTGTTAGAGACCAAACACATTCAAACCGTTTGGTGACCAAAAGGTTTCAAACCAATTAGAGGACAAATGTTTTTAAACCATTAGAGGTTAAATGGTTTCAAGAATGTGTAAAGATCTAATGCTTTCAACCTAATCTAGTCCACATGGTCTCAACCATGGATGGCCAAATGATTTTAAAATGTTTAGAACTCAATTGGTTTCAAAACCCTAGATTGATTGATGTCAAAACCCTAATTTATGTTCAAATGGTTTCATCTCTGAATTGACCAAATGGTGTCAATCTATTTGAGGACCAAATGGTCTCAAACCATTTGAAGACCAAACGGTCTCAAATCGTTTAGAATTAATTGATCTTCAAATTGTTTGAGGGTCTTGGGTTGGAACGGTTTGAAAACTGTTTGATGAGCAAAAGGTTCAAGACCGTTTAAGGATATAATGACCAAGACTGTTTGAAGGTCTAAACGGTCTCGAACCATTTGAAGGTTTAGGACTTTAGACCATTTGAAGGTTCAATTGGTCCAAACCATTTGAAGGTTCAATTGGTCCAAACCGTTTGAAGGTTCAATTGATCCAAACCATTTGAAGGCCCAATTGATTCAAACCATGTAAGTACTAATAACCCCATAAGTGGTTGAAGAGTATACAAGGTTGATTTCAATGGAAGTACCTCTAAAGTACTTAGGTGATTAGTATAATTAGAGTTATTATCACTCCATTCCTATGAAAGTAATAAATTCAATACACTATGATAAGCATAGTTGCATGTACTTTAGTAAGAGGTTAAGTCAACCTAATAAGGTGTGATGATGTTGTGTATTACTAAGTACATGGAACAATGACAAGTATGATTTGAAATCATAAATGATGCTATGTGAAGCCCTAATATAAGGTTATGGCATATGAAATTCTAATTGATTAAGATAAAGAAACCCTAACCCTAATCTCAGGTAATGGGATGTGAAACCCTAATATAGGGTGATGTTATGTGAAACCCTAATATAGGGTGATGTTATATGAAACCCTACTATAGGTTGATGTTATGTGAAACCCTAATATAGGGTGATGTTATGTGAAACCCTAATATAGGGTGATGTTATGTGAAACCCTAATATAAGGTGATGTTATGTGAAACCCTGATATAGGGTGATGTTATGTGAAACCCTAATTGATAAAGATCGGAAACCCTAACCCTAATGAGGGAACAATGATGTTATCTTTGTAGTGCATAATGTTGATATGTAATTGATATGGTTGTTATCAAGTATAATAACAATGCAAGTATCATGAGAAAATGAGCATAAACAGGTATGAGTTATGAGGTTAATGGGCCTTGTGAGCCATTATTTTAATTTGTTGCCTAGTGAGAGGTGACAAGAAGTTGAATATGCTTGGTGAGCTATGTGAGATTCTTGTGTAACAAGTATCATGAATACCTTGGTCAGATGACCTGGAGGTATTAGTTACCTGATAAGTAATAACCTTGTTCAGTGATGAACTGAGGGTTTGAATACCCAGATCCAGTAAACATGATGATGATACTGATGAGGGTTGTGAATTCCTAGTGATGAGATAAGGGATTGAGATCCCAATGCTCTATAAAGTTTTGAAGAGTACTTGATAAAAGTATTACATGTTTCTTTGTATCATTTATCATAATAATTCTTGTTTGAAAACTTGACTTATGCTAAAAGAATATGGTAATGTACTTAAATAATTAAGTGGAATTTTATCATGTAGAGCCCTGCCCATAGATCCATCATCGTCAGTAGTTGGTGATGGTGAAACGGATTCTCCTATGGGTTAATATGGAGTGTATATTATTGAATATGCAGGGTTTCTCCTGGCTAAAAATAGGAGGATTAGAGTGCAACTTCAATTGTAGACTCAAGATATGTTTAAGAGCATGGTGAACAGGCCCATGGCTCAGTGTGATGGAGAATGAATGTTTTCATGAATCAGGGAGCACGGTGAACTGTCCCGTGGCTCAGATTTACTAGCACCGAGACCTATACCAAGGAGGGCTAGAGAAAGGGTAGCATATGGGAGCTAACCCTGTGATTGAGGTCACTTAAGCAAGAGACTATGGTCCTATGGTCTCGTACTGACCGAGACAGATGAGATTGTGGAGTCCAGATCTTCCTTTGATCTTGTATGGCATCGATTTTGGGTTTTGCAACCGAAGGCTGTATTTGAGCAGAACGGCTCACTTCCTTAGGGCATAAGTATGATTGTAAAATGTAATCAGCCATGTAGCATATTTGCTTAAAGATGAAATACGGAAATCATTGGTTGACGTTACATTGCTTACTGTATCCTAAGTGGATAGATGTTATACATGTTCTTCATATTCCTTATTAAAATGAATAGATGATTTATTGCTTTATCATTTATAGTTGTAATACTTTAAAAGATGATATTACTCTATTCGACTTAATAATGATTAAATCCTACTTTTAAATAGAGATTCCTCTCCTCGGTTTATTACTATTTATATACAATAATAATATTTTTGGCAGAGAGTTATATCTCTCGCTGGGACATGGGTCTCACTCCATTGGTCACCAACATTTTTTAGGTAGACACGGACGAGGAGGCAGGAACCATACACCAGAGAAAGGATAGCAACATCAGGGACAGTAGTGATATCTCATGTGGAGATACTAATTGTCGTGTCTTGTAGTTAAGAGTCCTATGTGTTGTCTCTGTACTCTCAGGTCCTTGGAGTTAGTAGTTAGTGCTTTTATGATCGATCTGAGATTTTAGCATTGAATGCCTCGATGTTTTATGTTGCTTATGTTTATAATTAATAGAGCAATTGTTGTATATAATCCTTGATAAGAGAAAGTACATGGTATGTACTTTGTGGACCAGAATGCATATATAATATTTTGATTCTTGTTATAAGAGTTTCCTATAAATGGATCTCTTTATAAATGGTTTTAATTTTTAGTGATTTTAGTTAGTCTACTAGTTATGTTTAATTCCACAATTAATTACGCAGCGATGACCTAATTTGGTTTCGGGTCATCACAAGGTTTTGGTATCAGATCTTAAGGTTCGTTGAGTCTATAGAGACATAGGATTAAGGTCATTGAGTCTGTTCTAGTGTCTTGTAGTTTATGTGATAGTGACTTCTGCTCTCAGGAGAAGAAGTAAAACTTAAAGATGGTTGGATCACACGAAGAACATGTTGTTGAAAGTAGTGTTGTTGCACCAGGAGGAGGTGCAAGGGATCAGGCTAGAGAAGAACTAGTACCTGATCATCCCCAGCTTGACCGAGCTACACTAGAAAACCCACCTTTCCATGCTCTGTTTGGGCATTTCATGGTGATTATGACTCATATGGCGGATAGGATGCCACCACCTGCACCTAGAGCACCAGCCAATAATGAGGGACGTGCAGCTGGTAAGACTTTTGAATGGCTTTGACAGGTAGGAGCCACTGAATATGCTAGTACTGATGACCCAAAAGATGCAGACTGGTGGTTGACTGAGCTGGAAAAGGCCCTCAGAATTTTTAATATCCCAGAAGCTGAGAAGGTTAGACATGCGGTGTACCTGTTGAAGGGGAGTGCTAGCCATTGGTGGGCAATAGAAGAAGGAAAAAGGCCAGGTGTTAAAGTCAGATGGGAAGAGTTCTGACGAAAGTTTGTTAGTAGATATTTTCCCAAGACTTACCTAGATGAGAAAATCTCTCAGTTTGAGTGGATAAGGCAAGGATCAATGAACATTAGTGAGTATGAAGCTTATATGGTTTTGTCCACACATGGTTGCTACAGATGAGGAGAGGATTTGACATTTCGAGAAGGGTTTGAATGCTAATTTAACCACACCAATGTCTACTCTAGAGAATAGAGAGAGGTTCTCCACCTTTGTGGAGTCTGTTAGGCAGATAGAAAGGTCTGTGACTGAGAAATGTCAGGCCAATAGAAAGAAAGTGTATACCCCGTTCCAGGGACAGAGGTCTGAAAGTTTTAAGAAACCAATGTTTTCTGCACCAATAGTACCACCGAGGTTCAATACTCAGACACAATGGTTATTCAGCAGTGGTAGAGGTTTTATTTTACCACCAGCAAGAACCCACAGCTCAGCATGAATGTCAATAACCGAACCGTCTAGACCACAGTGGGAGAACAAAGTTTGTTATAAATGTGGGAAAATGGGACACCTTATGAAAGATTGCCTAGTTAGAGACGTGAGAGTAACCCAACCATTGAGGCATAGTCAACAATGCTCTCAGAAGCAATAGTTTAGTAGTGGCACATGAGGACGTGGACAGGCATCCCAAGATGGTTCATCTACATCCAACAATAGGGTGAGTGGTTGACAACCAGCAACGACAAGATTCTATGCTATGAATCAGCCAGAAGCAATGGTCAACCCACGAGTCATGACAGGTCAGATGGAATTATTTTATTCTGACATGTATTCATCCTACTTTGTATCTATTTTGATTGATTCGGGTGCTATGCATTCATTTATCACTCGAGAAGTGATTTATGACTGCAATATGATTGTCAGTCATAGAGCAAATAACTTGTTATTAGAAACTCCATTAGTTGGATTTGCAGTGTTATAGGAGGTATGTTCTCCCTATGTTCTTTCCTTTTCAGAACATAGCATTTAGGTGGATCTTATACCACTTGAGATGCATGGGTTTGACATAATTCTTGGGATAGACACCCTAGAAAAGTATAAGGTTGTCTTGGATTGTGGTTCCAAGCAGGCTATGTTATACATGGTGATGGAGCTGAGACTTACACCAAAAGATTTTACACTTCCAATGGGAGTCCCAAATATGCACCAAAAACCCTAGAGAGTCGATGTTCTCCCTAGGTTTACCTAGAACTGGTGCTTAGATAACAACTCCAACCCCATAAGAGTATGGAAGCCTTATCATAGTACAGATTTAGGATCGAACCCAAAAGACAACGATCTTGTTGCAAGCAACAAGATGGAAAACGTATAGCACTTCACTTAGTTATTTTACTAATTGGTACTTATATCAAGAGTTGGATTTGATTGGTTTTTAGACTAAAGCATGAAAAGTAAATAAAGCAAGTAGAACTAAGATTTAACAGATGATGATGAATCACTGGGGTTAAGCAGGTATTTACCACCGCTACACATGCATTGCATATGTACTAAGCAAGCAAGACTTATAAGCTAGATGCATGGATGTTCCACAAGACCAATGCCCATACAAGACAAGAGCAATGCATCACATCCTTCAAGGATTAAGTAGCTCTCATTTGGTACATTTCTACGTGTCAATGAAGAATGTAGTCCCCAAAGAGAGAATCATACTCAACCTCATGAAACGTGCATCTAAAACTAACAAGCGAGCGATAATTATCAAATCGAATAGCGTCCTTGTAGGCCTAGTCTCCTATTCAGATAACCTAGCTACGAGAAGTGCGGGAATGTTGCAACGCCAGCCATTCCTGAACAAATGGTCACATGCTTTACATAATTCCCCTCGCAAAGTGTGTTCCTCGACTTACCAAGGGTCACTTCCATACAGATGGAAGTGTAACGGATGATAGTGAGTTTACTCCACTCTTTGAGATACACTCCTAGACACCGAAATGGATGCGTGGTGGATACACACACCAGAAACCAACACTAAATTGGTATTCGAGTCTCGAGAGAGGTCCTAGACAAACCACAACAAAAGACAATAGATGCATACAAGAACGTGGCCATCATTCGAGCATGTATGAAACGATTTAGTATTAAAACGAAAGGATAACATCTTTTTAGTACAAAATACAAAACATGGGCAGCGGGGCTAGCCCCCGTGCCCCAGTGGATGGAACTACTCACTCCTCATAGAGGGAGCAACAAAGGAAGAGGCAAGAAGAGATAGAAAGAACATCATCTCCACTGAGGAGAGAAGGTTGAACCCTTGGTGGAGAGAGCAACGATCTCCACCCTTCATGGCTTGCTTGACGACGGTTCTTCTCCTCTCACCTTCTTTGTTGATGAGAGAGAAGGTAGCTTGCAATGGAACGTGAGTCTCAGATCGGCAGCCTCGAGTGGTGAATGGAGTTGTTCTGGTAGTAGAGAGACAGCCTCTGGACGTCTGGACCCCCCCAGGGATGGCCCTTGGGGTCTTATTTATAGGCCTTGAGTGAGATCCAAACGGTATGGAGACCGTTTGGGTTCAAACGGTCTTATGATCGTTCGGCGTCAAACGGTCTTGAGACCGTTTGGCGTCAAACGGTCTTGAGACCGCTTGGCGTCAAACGGTCTTGAGATCGTTTGGCGTCAAACGGTCTTGAGACCGTTTGGCGTCAAACGGTCTAGGGACCATTTGAACTCCATGTGGTCTTGGGACCGTTCGAACTCCATGCGGTCTTGGGACCATTTGGCTTCGTGTGGTCTCGGGACCGTTTGAACTCCATGCGGTCTTGGGACCGTTTGGCTTCATGCGGTCTCGGGACCGTTTGAACTCCATGCGGTCTTGGGACCGTTTGGCTTCATGCGGTCTCGGGACCATTTGAACTCCATGCGGTCTTGGGACCGTTTGGCTTCATGCGGTCTCGGGACCGTTTGAACTCCATGCGGTCTTGGGACCGTTTGGCTTCATGCGGTCTCGGGACCGTTTGAACTCCATGCGGTCTTGGGACCGTTTGGCTTCATGCGGTCTTGGGACTGTTTGAACTCCATGCGGTCTCGGGACCGTTTGGCTTCATGCGGTCTTGAGGCTGGTTTATTCTTTTATGATTTTTTTGTGCTTTTTCTGCAAGTATAAAAAGGAAAAAGTTAGTTTGATGATGTATTTACAAAAAGGGATAAAATTAGGTTTATATACAGTGTAAACGTAAAAAGAGTATGGAAAACTTAAAGAAAAAGACTAAGATAAACTACTAAAATAGGAGGTTATCACCCCCCCTAACTTAGAGTCTAGCTTGTCCTCAAGTTAGATAGAGCTGAGACATGAAATGGCAAGGCGATCTTAATTAGGATTTCCATACTCTTGCTTCAATTCTTGACCTGAGTTCCCCAGGGGTCATATCGAGGCTTATTGCATGCCTTGATTCCTTTTGATTTCGAGAGTTGCTTGGATCTCAGGTTTTTTCCGTATCTCAAAGTTTGACTTGGGACCACATTTATTTTGTGCATGCCGTTGACTCTAATCAACTTTATACCTCTCTAAAAACTTACTGGAAGCTAAAGAGGGTAAGAGGGTTGGCTAAAGGCTTTGAAGTGTATCTCCCCTTCAAGTGGGGGAGGGGTTATATATGCTTTTTAGGATCTCACTACCGGACACGACACATCTGCCTTTATGAGGGCAGCTGAATGTACCGGCCGGGCGAGTCCTTTATGAGCCTTTTCATATACTTGGAACTTTTAGGGTTTCACTACCGGACGCGACACATCTGCCTTTGTGAGGGCAGCGGAATGCGCCGGCTGGGTGAGACCTTTATCAGTTCTTCATATAGGTCCTTATTCGTGGCACAACTCTCATGATTTTATTCATCTCTCTAGCTTTTATTCAAAAACTCACAAGCTTGGTTTTGGGATGAGGATTTATTTTGGGCGGCCAAGCCTCTTTTATTTTGCGGAGAGGAAAGTTGTTGTTAAAGTTTTTCAGCATACACTTATTTGGTTTGTGGTCCACTTGTAGAGCTTTTTGATTTGGAAGTTGCCTGATTTCCCTCTCATCCTCGAGATCTCGGCTTATTTCTGCCCTGATTTTGACCTGTGGAGAGTCAGATAAAGAATTGGAGCAAAAATATGGGATCCATAGTAGGTGGGAATTGATAAATCGCCATTTGATGTCTGAGTGCTATTTATTTGTAAGACTACCATGATTCAAGGGTTAGTTGAGGTGATTATTTAGGGAATTGTAAAGAGGAAAAGGGAGTATAGAGGTTGGTACCTAGCCCTTATCTGATGAACCCCCCCTAACTTGTCACACACTCTGTCCCCAGAGTGGGAAAGTGATAGGTTGAGAAGTCATTAGAACAAGGTCTACGAGTTAAGTCAGATTTTTGGTAGCCCCTGGGGATCGGAGTAGAGTGAATACGAGTTGCCCTCATAAAGATGGGGGCATTTATGGTAGAAGGCTAGGCGATTGCAATGCTTCTTTTGTTGTATGCCTTGGAGTGCTGACTCAGGAGCTCCATTGATGTCGCAGCGCACTCTTTTGCAATTTTGTCTTGATATTGTCTAGCAGATTCTTTGCTTGATCATACATCAAGTGACTGTGGTAGCCGCTGCCTTCGACATCAGTTTCCATGGGATGTCCTACATCATCATCCATGGATTAAGTCAGGTAGCTGCTATTCTCAATATTGATTCCATCTTCCATGTTGCCACTAACTGGAGGATGGTCTTTGGTGCAAGTGATGCTTAATATGTGTTGCTTGGTTACACAAAAGTTCATGATATCTTTGTCCTTCAGAAGTCACTCAAATACAAATACATCTCCAATCCTCAGATCGTTTTCTATCTGAAAGTCATACCAACCAACACCTATTTTGGATATCTTACGGTTTTTTTTTTTGAATGCGAAAGGAAACGAAGACCAAACGGTTTCAGGACCGTTTGGTCCCAAACGGTTTGAGGACCGTTTGGTCCCAAACGGTTTGAGGACCGTTTGGTTCCAAACGGTTTCAGGACCGTTTGGTCCCAAACGGTTTCAGGACCGTTTGGTCCCAAACGGTTTCAGGACCGTTTGGTCCCAAACGGTTTCAGGACCGTTTGGGTCCAAACGGTTTCAGGACCGTTTGGGTCCAAACGGTTTCAGGACCGTTTGGTTCCAAACGATTTGAAGACCGAATGGTCCCAAACGGTTTTGAGACCGTTTGGAAAGCGAAGAGCCGCAGGTCGCCGACGCGGGGAAAGGTGGAACGGTGCAAAGGTGGGTGAGCACGCCGGCGCCTTCGACGGTGACGGAAAAAAAACGGCGACGGCGATGAAAGCGGTGGAGGAATCGGTGAAATCTTTTACAGCGACGACAATGGTGAAGAAAGAGACGTTGTGCGATGGTAAAAGAAATGGCAACTGGCGCCATGATGGTGGCGACAGAACGGCTCGACGACGAAGGCGATAGAGGAGTCGGAGAACTTCGTTCGACGATGACTGCGATGGCGGCGTAAGAAACGTCGGAGTGAGCAGCGTGCTTGGATTCGCCGGACTATCTTGCGGGAGGTGGATGAACGAACGGGCGAGGAGCTTGCGCGAATGCACAATAGCAAGAATTGAAGTTCTTTGCACGAAAATTCTGTAGATTTTGAAGATTCGAAGAGAGAAAGATGGAGGAGTAGGGTTGGTATTTATAGCGATTGGTTGGTGACCTTTCGTATTCCAAACGGTTTGAGGACCGTTTGGTCCCAAACGGTTTCAAGATCGTTTGGTCCCAAACGGTTTCCAGACCGTTTGGTCCCAAACGGTTTGAGGACCGTTTGGTCCCAAACGGTATCAAGACCGTTTGGAGGGGCACAAAGGGTTTATATATTTTTGTGTTTGTTTTTGAGTATGTATATATTTATATATTTTTTTGTATTTTGGTTTATGAATTTTAATGTTGTTTGTTTTATGTATTGTTTTTATAGTTTTGATTATGTAGATTTTTTTTTGTATTTTTAAATTAATGATGAAAAACTTAAAGAAAAAAAATAAAATACTAGAGATTAGAGAAGGTGATACTGAGGTCACTGAGGTCTTAGGTTGCCTCCCAAGAAGCGCCTTGGTTTAACGTCACTGGCTTGACGAAACTGCAAGGTTGTTATGCTGTGGGCGTAGCATTTCTGATATCGAGGGTTTGCTGATGTGTTTTGTCTTCCTAAGTGTAGTATCTTTTTAAACGGTGTTCGTTAACCGTTCGTTCTCCTCTGTTGTTGTTGATGATAATGGCAGCTCCAGTTGGGTAGATATGTTTTATAGTGAAGGGTCCAGACCATCTTGTTCGAAGCTTTCCGGGGAATAATTTGAGCTTGGAGTTGAATAAGAGCACTTTGTCACCAACGACGATATCTTTTCTCTTAAGATGTCCATCGTGCCACATTTTTGTTTGCTCTTTATAGATTTTGGCACTGTGATATGTTTTCATGCGGAGTTCTTCTAGCTCCTGTAGCTGGAGTTGTCTATTCTCCCCTGCACTTTTAAGGTTGAAGTTTAGTTGCTTGATGGCCCACTAGGCTTTATGTTCCAGTTCTACTGGAAGATGACATGATTTGCCGTACACCAAGCGGAACGGAGTTGTTCCAATTGGTGTTTTGTAAGCAGTACGGTATGCCCAGAGGGCGTCAGGAAGTTTGGTGGACCAATCAGTGCGATTTTTGTTCACTGTTTTTTCAAGAATCTCTTTTATCTGTCTATTGGATACTTCTACCTGGCCACTAGTTTGTGGGTGGTAAGGTGTGGCAACTTTGTGATGGACTCCATATTTTCTCAGTAACGCTTCGAAACTTCGTTCTAGGAAATGGGTCCCGCCATCAGATATGACCGTTCTTGGAACTCCAAATCTCGGAAAGATAGTATCTTTGAACAATTTGACAACAGGTTTGGAGTCATTAGATACAGTGGGTACAACTTTGACCCACTTCGAGACGTAATCCACAGCGACCAAAATGTACGAGAAACCATACGATGAGGGGAAAGGTCCCATGTAGTCTACCCCCCATACATCAAACAGTTCGATTTCCTGCCACATGGTAAGAGGCATTTCATCCCTTTTTGATATGTTGCCCGAAAATTGGCATTTATCACAGGATTTGACAAAATCATGTGAGTCTTTTGATATGGTAGGCCAAAAGAAACCAGATTGTAGAACTTTTATGGCAGTTTTCTTGGCGCCCATGTGCCCCCCCGTGGGTCCGGAGTGGCAGTGTTCCAAAACCGATGTTATTTCTTCTTCCGGAAGGCATCGACGAAAAAGTACATCGGCATAGAGGTGAAACAAGTAGGGTTCGTCCCAATGATAACGTTTTACGTCATGAAGGAATTTTCTTTTATCTTGATAAGAAGCAGACGGGTGAATGATTCCTGTGGCCAGATAATTGACGATATCCGCAAACCAAGGGAGACTATGAGTGGCCTTCATAAGATGATCATCAGGAAGAGAATCCCTGATAGGGATTTTATTTTTTTCTTCAACCTTGATTCTGTTGAGGTGATCGGCTACAACATTCTCCACGCCACTTTTATCTTTGATTTCTAGTTCGAATTCTTGAAGCATTAATACCCACCGGATGAGCCTGGGTTTGGCGTCCTGTTTCTGGATCAGATGTCGGATAGCGGAATGGTCAGTGTAGACGATGACTTTGGAGCCGACCAGGTAGGAGCGGAATTTTTCAAAAGCGTAGATGATAGCCAAAAACTCTTTCTCCGTGGTGGTGTAGTTTTTCTGTGCTTCATCAAGCGTTTTGGATGCATAGTAGATGACATAGGGTTTCCTGTCGATCTGTTGTCCTAAAACGGCCCCTATGGCATAATCACTTGCGTCGCACATGATTTCAAAAGGGCTTCGACCAGTCTGGAGCCCTTAGAATAGGTGCGGAAATTAGTGCTTCTTTAAGGGTAGAGAAACTTTGCATACATTCTTGGTCGAAAACAAACTCGGCATCTTTTGTCAGGAGTTGGGTCATGGGTTTAGCTATTTTTGAGAAATCTTTGATGAACCTTCTGTAAAACCCTGCATGACCTAGGAAAGCTCGAACTCCCCTTATGTCCTTCGGAGGTGACAACTTCGAGATGACATCAATCTTTGCTTTGTCGACCTCGATCCCCCTATCACTTACTCTATGTCCGAGGACGATACCCTCTGTTACCATGAAATGGCATTTTTCCCAGTTCAGGATAAGGTTTGTTTCCTTGCAACGTTGCAGGACTCGTTCAAGATTGTTTAGACAGTTATCGAAAGAATCCCCATAGACAGAGAAATCATCCATAAAGACTTCCATAACAGATTCAGTTAATCCGGCGAAGATGGCAGACATGCAGCGTTGGAAAGTAGCAGGAGCGTTACATAGCCCGAATGGCATTCTTCTAAAAGCATATGTCCCGAAGGGACAAGTGAACGTGGTTTTTTCTTGGTCCTATGGATGTATGGGTATTTGGTAGAACCCGGAATAACCATCGAGATAACAGAAATACTTTTGGTGAGCCAAGCGCTCTAGGACTTCGTCCAGAAAGGGTAGAGGGTAGTGGTCTTTCCTAGTGGCTTTATTCAACTTCCTATAATCGATGCACATTCTCCACCCCGTTACGGTCCTAGTGGGTACGAGCTCATTTTTATCGTTGATCACTACAGTAGTGCCCCCTTTCTTTGGGACAACTTGAACTGGACTGACCCACTGAGAGTCAGAGATAGGGTAGATCATGTCATCTTTGAGTAGTTTGAGGACTTCCAAACGGACTACCTCTTTCAAATTTGGGTTCAGTTTTCTTTGATGTTCGCGAGTGGGTTTAAATTCTTCAACCATAGGAAGCTTATGCATACACAGATCCGGGTTTATGCCTGTCAGGTCGGTTATTTTATAACCAATGATCTTTTTGTGCCTCCTTAGTTTGTCTAGAAGTCTGACTTCTTGGTCTTTGGTAAGGGTGGAGCTGATAATAACTGGGCATAGCTCTTCCTTATCCAGGAAAACATATTTGAGCCTTGTGGGTAAAGTCTTCAATTCAGGGGTTTTTGGTGGTTCTGCTGCTTCAATGGTGGTGATGGCTTTAAGCTCTTCAAAAGTAGCCTTTGGTGCTTCTTCTATCTTTTCTAGATATTGGATGCATTGCTGGACTAGTTCATTTGCAGAGAACTCAACTTCTGGATTGATGAGAGCATTTTCAAGTTCGTCGATTGGCTCGGAGATTTCTAGTTGCGACATTTGTTGAATTGCGTCTAAAAGAAAGACTTCTTCTTGGATGTTGGGACCTTTCATACTGTCAAGGACGCGGAATTGAATTGCTTCCTTTCCGAGCCTAAGGATGATGGTTCCAGCTTCGACATCGATTAGCGCTCTGGCTGTAGCTAGGAAAGGCCTACCGAAAATGATCGGATATCTCAAGTCTTCTTTAATATCCATGATGACAAAATCACATGGAACGTAGGAATCCTTCCCTATCCTTACTGGAACATCTTCGATGATTCCCAACGGTGCGGTTATGGTGGAGTCGGCTAGTTGAATAGTCGTTGTTGTAGGCAACAGGTCAGTGAAACCGAGGCGCTGGCACATTGAGAAGGGCATAATGGATATACTAGCCCCGAGGTCAGCTAATCCTTTCTTTGTGGATGCATTTCCAATGCAACATTGGATTCCGAAGGAACCTGGGTCCTTCTTCTTTTTGGGCAGTTTGTTCAAGATGATGTCAGAGGTGGTTTGAGCGAGCTTGACGGTTTCCTGCTCTTTGGTGATATACTTACGTGATAGCAAAGTTTTGAGATACCTTGCCCATGCTGGTACTTCGGATAGAGCGTCAAGGAGTGGGATGTCGATATAAAGTTTCTTCATTGCTTCTTTGAATTTCTGAAACCTGGCGTCCATTTTTGTTTCTTGCAGTCTGCCTGGATACGGAATCCTTGGTCTGAATTACGGGACCTTGGATTCTGCAGGTACATACTCTTTGTTTTTGTCCTCGGTGCCTTCGGGGGATTTCCCAATCTCTTGTTGCGAGATCTCTTTCGTCATAAAAGTGGGCACATCATCATCATCTAGAGTGATCTTGATGGGTTCATGAAGAATGCATCCCGACCTTGTGGTGACGGCGTTCAGCTGTTCGTGTTTATTTTGCCCGTATTTAGAGTTTGGTTCAGGCTTCCCATCAAAAGTGCCAGCCGAAGGTTTCAACTGTGCAACAATCTGAGCTAGCTGGGTTTCGACTGCCTTTTGTTGGGCTTGTTGGTTAGCTAGCATGGTTTGCTGAGACTGAAGCATTTGTTTTATCAAAGATAGTTCGTCTTCCGGTTGTGCAGTGGCATTTTTCTGAGGATTTTGTTATTGAGACTGTGGAACATGCAATTGTGGGTGAAGCGGGGGATGAGTGTATTGATGGTAGGCTGACTAATTTCTAGGGTAGTTAGCCCTAGGGAAATTGTTTCTTCGATTCCCTTGATTTTGGTTAAAATTGCTTGGAAACCCAGGAGGCAGCCTACTGTCGAATCCCCCTTGTGTCTGATGCTGCGGGTTCAGAGTTCCGGAAGGATTCCCATACTGGAACCCAGGATGGTTCCTCGGTTGACTGGGATTATAATAAACTTGTCCGGGAATAGTATGGATAGAATTGACTTGCTCCGGATTCTGCTCTTCAGCCTGACTAGTGAGGGTCTCATAGGGTTGTGGTGATTGATGCAGATCCATCATCACATTATAGAGCATTCCGTAGGAAAGAGTCGGATGATCTGAAGCATGACAAGCCTCACATGATCCTATGACAGCTTTGACTTGATGAACTAGCGGGATTTTCTTCTTGTCAAATTCCCCTAAAGTTGATTCAAGGGTTTGCTGTTTATGAGTGATTGCTTTTAAAGCCTCGGCTATTGACTTTAATTCCGTAGATTCCTCAGCTTTAAAGACTTTAAGGACGCCTTTTCCAGCTGACGCCCCCAGTTGGACTGGTTTTCAGCTCCTAAAGTAACGATCTTCCAGGCGTCTTCATAGTTTTTCCTCATGAAATTTCCTCCAGACGAGGAATCTAGGAACTGTTTAATGTCATCACTTACCCCCCCCCCCCGATAAAAATTCTCAATCAGTTGATTCTGCGAAATCCCATGATGAGGGCATTTGCGTAGAAGTTCCTTGAATCTTTCCCATGCCTCAGCGAGGGTTTCTCCAGGTAGCTGGGAGAAATGGTTGATCTTCCCTCTAATTTCATATGTAAGCGAGGGTGGAAAGAACTTCTCAAGGAATTTTTCCTCTAGAGGGGCCCAAGTGGTTATGATGTGTTCTCTATCCAATGAGTTGTACCAACTCAAAGCCCTCCCAGATAGTGTGAAGTGAAACAGATGGAGCATTATTGCATCGAAGGCAATACCAGCTTGTGGGACCAGGCGGCATAATGCCTTAAACCGTTTCAAATGGTCCATGCAATCGTCTCATGAACCTCCAGAGAAGGAGATTCCTTGCATAATTTGGATCCACTGGGTCCGGATCTCGAAGTTTGGGATATTGATGATCGGAGGCCGGACCGGATGGTTGTCTTCGTAGTTCTTCGGGACAGCATAGTCCCTTAGTTGCTTGTTTCGTAATTCGAGCTGAGCAGCCTCAGTCTCTGCTCTCATGCGGGCTTGCTCTTCTGCTCGTATCTCCGCTTGTATTTGGGCACGGGTGTCTGCAATGAGTTGTGCCCTTTGTGCGGCTATAGCAGCATTGACTCTCTCCATCACCAAAGCGGCTTGATGCTGTTCGTCAGCCATTTGTCTAGCGCGTTGGTGATTGAGACGGTTTTTGCGGTGGAAACTTCTCTCTACCTCGGAGTCGAACTCCGGATCAGGGGAGAATCCTCGATTATGCAGTGATTGCATATACAGGTTCTACCTGAGTAAAGAAAAGAGAACACCTTTAGAATAATAAGGACAAAAATGAAAGTTTCAAGAAGATGATGAGTTATGATTCAAAAAGAAAGTGTAAAATCCTAACCAACTAGAAAAAATAAACTAGGTGAAATACTAACGTTCCGTTGTCCCCGGCAACGGCGCCATTTTTTGATGGAGCTGGGACTTACACCAAAAGATTTTACACTTCCAATGGGAGTCCCAAATATGCACCAAAAACCCTAGAGAGTCGATGTTCTCCCTAGGTTTACCTAGAACTGGTGCTTAGATAACAACTCCAACCCCATAAGAGTATGGAAGCCTTATCATAGTACATATTTAGGATCGAACCCAAAAGACAACGGTCTTGTTGCAAGCAACAAGATGGAAAACGTATAGCACTTCACTTAGTTATTTTACTAATTGGTACTTATATCAAGAGTTGGATTTGATTGGTTTTTAGACTAAAGCATGAAAAGTAAATAAAGCAAGTAGAACTAAGATTTAACAGATGATGATGAATCACTAGGGTTAAGCAGGTATTTACCACCGCTACACATGCATTGCATATGTACAAAGCAAGCAAGACTTATAAGTTAGATGCATGGATGTTCCACAAGACCGATGCCTTATAAGACAAGAGTGATGCATTGCACCCAAGGATGTTCCACAAGACCGATGCATATATAAGACAAGAGTGATGCATTGCATCCTTCGATGTTCCACAAGACCAATGCCCATACAAGACAAGAGCAATGCATCGCATCCTTTAAGGATTAAGTAGCTCTCATTTGGTACATTTCTACGTGTCAATGAAGAATGTAGTCCCCAAAGAGAGAATCATACTCAACCTCATGAAACGTGCATCTAAAACTAACAAGCGAGTGATAATTATCAAATCGAATAGCGTCCTTGTAGGCCTAGTCTCCTATTCGGATAACCTAGCTATGAGAAGTGCGGGAATGTTGCAACGCCAGCCATTCCCGAACAAATGGTCACATGCTTTACATCATTCCCTCGCAAAGTGTGTTCCTCGACTTACCAAGGGTCATTCCATACAGATGGAAGTGTAACGGATGATAGTGAGTTTACTCCACTCTTTGAGATACACTCCTAGACACCGAAACGGATGCGTGGTGGATACACACACCAGAAACCAACACTAAATCGGTATTCGAGTCTCGAGAGCGGTCATAGACAAACCACAACAAAAGACAATTAATGCATACAAGAACGTGGCCATCATTCGAGCATGTATGAAACGATTTAGTATTAAAACGAAAGGATAACATCTTTTTAGTACAAAATACAAAACATGGGCAGCGGGGCTAGCCCCCACGCCCCAGTGGATGGAACTACTCGCTCCTCATAGAGGGAGCAACAAAGGAAGAGGCAAGAAGAGATAGAAAGAACATCATCTCCACTGAGGAGAGAAGGTTGAACCCTTGGTGGAGAGAGCAATGATCTCCACCCTTCGTGGCTTGCTTGACGAAGGATCTTCTCCTCTCACCTTCTTTGTTGATGAGAGAGAAGGTAGCTTTGAATGGAACGTGAGTCTCAGACCGGAAGCCTCGAGTGGTGAATGGAGTTGTTCTGGTAGTAGAGAGACAGCCTCTGGACGTCTGGACCCCCCCAGGGATGGCCCTTGGGGTCTTATTTATAGGCCTTGAGTGAGTTCCAAACGGTCTGGAGACCGTTTGGGTTCAAACGGTCTTGAGATCATTCGGCGTCAAACGGTCTTGAGACCGTTTGGCGTCAAACGGTCTTGAGATCGTTTGGCATCAAACGGTCTTGAGACCGTTTAGCGTCAAACGGTCTTGGGACCATTTGAACTCCATGCGGTCTTGGGACCGTTCGAACTCCATGCAGTCTTGGGACCGTTTGGCTTCGTGCGGTCTCGGGACCGTTTGAACTCCATGCGGTCTTGGGACCGTTTGGCTTCATGCGGTCTCGGGACCGTTTGAACTCCATACAGTCTTGGGACCGTTTGGCTTCATGCGGTCTCGGGACCGTTTGAACTCCATGCGGTCTTGGGACCGTTTGGCTTCATGCGGTCTCGGGACCGTTTGAACTCCATGCGGTCTTGGGACCGTTTCGCTTCATGCGGTCTCGGGACCGTTTGAACTCCAAGCGGTCTTGGGACCGTTTGGCTTCATGCGGTCTTGGGACCGTTTGAACTCCATGCGGTCTCGGGACCGTTTGGCTTCATGCGGTCTTGAGGCTGGTTTATTCTTTTATGATTTTTTGTGCTTTTTCTGCAAGTATAAAAAGGAAAAAGTTAGTTTGATGATGTATTTACAAAAAGGGATAAAATTAGGTTTATATACAGTGTAAACGTAAAAAGAGTATGGAAAACTTAAAGAAAAAGACTAAGATAAACTACTAAAATAGGAGGTTATCACATGGTTTTTTCAGGGGGACAGAAAGATTCTTCCAACCTGTCTAGTGTCGGCTATGGTAGCTGAGAAGTTGATGAGACAAGGATGCTTCACATTCTTGGCACATGTGGTAGATACCATAGCAGATTGTCCTAGTCTTTATGAAGTTCTGATTGTTAGGGAGTTTGAGGATGTGTTTCCTGAGGAACTTCCAGGTGTTCCTCCACCCCGAGAGATTAATTTTGAGATTAATATAATCCCAAGTATGTGACCTATAGCTCAAACACCATATAGAATGGCACCTACTGAGATGGAAGAAATCAAGAAACAGTTACATGATTTGCTTGAAAAGGGCTTTCTTTGATCGAGTACTTCACCTTGGGGTGCTCCGGTTCTTTTCATTAAAAAAAAGACGGGTTTATGCGGTTATGCATCGACTATAGACAGCAAAACAAGTAAACATAAAGAACAAATATCCTCCGACAAGGATACATGACCTATTTGACCAGTTGTGTGGTGCAACTATATTCTCTAAAATAGATCTGAGGTCAGGATACCTTCAGTTACATATCAAGGAGAGTGACATACCTAAATCAGCCTTCAGAACGAGGTATGGTCACTATGAGTTCATAGTTATGTCATTTGGCCTAACTAATGCACCAACTGCATTCATGGAACTCATGAACAGAATCTTCCAGCCATTCCTTGATCAATTCATAGTAGTCTTTATAGATGAAATCCTGATTTATAGTAAAGATGCTCAACAGCATGAGCAACACCACTGTCAGGCCCTGACTTTACTAAGAGAGCACAAGCTATATGCCAAATTCAGTAAGTGTGAATTCTAGTTATCAGAAGTGTCTTTTCTTGGACATGTAATATCTTCCTCAGGTATCTGTTTTGATCCTAAAAAGGTAGAATCTGTCTTGGAGTGGGAACAACCAAAGACACCAACAGAGATACGTAGTTTTCTAGGACTGACAGGATACTATAGGAGGTTCATTAAGAACTTCAGTTCTGTAGCGTTACCCCTAACTAGGTTAACCAGGAAGGAGGTTCCTTTTGATTGGAATGACAAGTGTTAGCATTCTTTCCAGTCATTGAAAGAAAGCTTGACCAGTGCACTTGTGTTGGTGTTACCTGAGTAGGGAAAGGGGTATATTATTTTCTGTGATGCTTCTAAGAATGGTCTAGGATGTGTGTTGATGCAGGATATTCAAGTGATTTCTTTTGCTTCTTGACATCTTAAGAAACATGAGGAAAATTATCCGACGCGTGATCTAGAATTAGCTACAGTGGTTCATGCGTTGAAGATCTGGAGACATTATCTCTATGGAGAAACATTCCAGATTTTCACAGACCATAAGAATCTACAATACATCTTTTCACAACATGAGTTGAATATGAGACAATGTCGTTGGATGGAGTTAATCAAGTACTATGATTGTACAATTGATTATCATCCAGGAAAGGCTAATGTAGTGGCTGATGCACTAAGTAGAAAATCATTGTCGCCAACCATGGACAAGGCACAGTTTAACTCTTTAGTGTGCTTTAAATGAGACATGCATGTTTCTTTGAGGCAAAACAATGTACAGCTTAAAGTGTCCTCCTTAGCTCGATTGTTAGCTGAAATGCAAGTCAAACCTAATCTGAAACAACAGATCAAAGAGGTACAACAGACATGATGTGATTTAGCATATCAGGTCAGAGTATGGTAGTGAGAAACGAGATGGTTTTCATGAGTCAGATGATGAGGTAGTCTGTCACCATGATAGGATGGTAGTACCTGATGCTAATGACTTAAGGAAGTTAGTATTAGAGGAAGCTCATTCATCTATGTATGCAATGCATCCAGGTAGCACCAAAATGTATCATAACTTATAAGATATGTATTGGTGACCTAGTTTGAAAATAGATGTAGATGAGTTTTATTATGCGGTGTCTAGTGTGTCAGTAGGTTAAAGCTGAACATCAAAAGCATGCATGAACAATGCAACCTTTACCTTATACCACAGTGGAAATGGGATCAGGCGACCATGGACTTTGTGGTTGGTTTACCCAGAACAGCCAAAAGTCATGATTCCATTTGGGTGATAGTTGATAGGTGGACTAAGTCAACACATTTGCTTCCTATCAAAACAACCTATACTATTGAGAAACTTGCATAGATCTATATAGATGAGATAGTGTGTTTACACGGGGATCCAGCTACAATTGTTTCTGATAGAGGTCCCCAGTTCACGATTCATTTTTGGGAATGACTACATAAAGCTTTGAGTATGCAGTTAAGGTTTAGTACCACATTTCACCCACAGACGGATGGAAAATCTGAGAGGACTATACAAACCTTGGAGGATTTGCTTAGGGCTTGTGTCCTACAGTTTTTAGGAAGTTGGGATATACACTTGAGCTTAATAGAATTCGCTTACAACAATAGTTATCAACACAGTATTGATATGGCACCGTATGAAGCATTATATGAGAGACGTTGTAGATCTCCATTGTGCTGGTATGAAACATGAGAATACCAACTTTTGGGTCCTGAATTAGTACAATAGACAACTGAAAGGATTAAAGTAATTCAACAACAGTTAAAGGCCGCACAGGATAGACAAAATTTATACGATGAAAAACGGAAAAGACATTTAGGATTCCAAGTTGGAGACAGGAGAATTCCAACAGAAAAGACCTTTAGAGTCTCACCTTGGAAAGGTTCTCTTAGAATTGTGAAAAAGGGTAAGTTAGCTCCTAGATTTATGGGGCCTTATCCAATCACTGAACGAATTGGAAAGTTAGCCTATAAGTTGGAGTTTCCACCTGAACTACATAGATTACATCTAGTATTCCAAACATCCATGTTGAGAAAGTGTCAACCTGATACGGAGTTAGTATTGCAACCTGTGGAGGTAGAGTTAAATGAAGATATATCCTATGTAGTGGGACCAGTGTTGATTCTTGACAGGAGAATCAAAAAGTTGAAAAAGAAAGACATAGTTCTTGTGAAATTTCTTTGGCATCATCATGGCGTTGAAGAAGCTATGTGGGAGCTGGAGGAAGAGATGAGGAGGAAGTACCCTTCTCTTTCCTCTTGAAGATTTCGGGGATGAAATCCTTATTAGGGGTGGATAATTGTAACATCCCTGACCTGGGTTATGCCTTAACCCTAGAAGTTTTGTTTAAGTAATTCATTTAGACTCTTTTCATTATCTTTTGAAAAGTAATTAAGACTAAAGGAGATCTTTTGCTTCAATCTTGGTCCTATTTGAATAATGTTGAAACAATATTTTACCTATTTTGGACTAAAGTGCAATTTACCCAATTTAAGGGGTTACCTTGAAAATGTTACATTATAAATGTTCCTCAAGTGTTATAGAATCATAAGAATGAGAATGATGTTGAGGTATGTCTTGTGGAACCCTAAGTTCCAAGAAGGAGCTTCTTTGAGTAGCGTTTGTGTATTGAATGCTAGTTTTGATGTAATTTCAAATTACCAAAATTCTAGGGTTGAATATGTAAAATACCACTTCAAGAGTGTCCCTACTATTTCTTGGTATCATTTAGAGAAAATAAAAAGAATGGGGCGTCTTGTTTGAACTACTTTTACGGAGAGATAATCTTGATAATAAAATAATCAAGATTTAAGCATAAATGAAACCTAATTTATATTGTAGCAAAAATAAATGTATTAATTGAAGTGACCGTCAACTAAAAAGGTTGTGGTTGAAATCCTATAGTAGGAGGACGTCCAAATGCCTTGACTGGCACCGAAATATCCTAAGTAGGTGAAGAAATCCAGTCACATTTGTTAATTAAAAAGTAATGTCCACTAAAAATGGATAATCATATTATAATGATTAAGGTGCTTAAGTGGTTGCTTTTAATTGAAGGACAATTGAGAGGATATTGAGGGCAAGGAAGTTGTCTTTGGAAGCAAGGAAGTGGAGGGGGTATGTGGCAATGAAGTGGATGAATTTTCTCCTACTTTCTCTCTCCTAGAAAATCAAGTATATGTACTCAATTTTCTCCTTATTTGAAAGGCTATTTTTGCAAACCACTTTCTTCCCTTGCTTTGGCTGATGACCAAGGAGCTTAGGAGTAGGAGGAAAACGTTCCCCAAGATGAAGGTAAGCTCCATGACCATCTTCAACTTTGAATTGATGATTGAAATCGGATTTCAACATTCATTTTCTTCTCTCTTCCATCCAATGTTCAACCTTGGCTATCTTTTGCATCCAAAGAGTTGGAAACGAACCTTGGATAGTTGAAGGATCTTATTTCACCATTAGAGATGATAATCTTGAAGTGTTGAAGCTACTTTGAAGGCGGTTTATTTAACTTGAACCCATCAATGTTATTATTGATTTCAATTTCTTATCATATGTTGATCTTTTTTCTTCTTCTTGAATAATTGAAGAATTTATCATATATATGACAACAGAATTCGGAGGTCTGAAGCTTGATGATGATGACATCATCTTATCACACACCTCAAGAATATCAAAATCAAACGGTTTCAATTTTTGTTGGTCAAACAGTTTCAAATCGTTAGAGACTAAATAGTTTCAAACCGTTTGGTGACCAAACGACTTCAAACCGATTAGAGGACAAATGATTTCAAACCGTTAGAGGTTAAATGGTTTCAAGAATGTGTAAAGATATAATGGTTTCAACCTAATCTAGTCCACATGGTATCAACCATGTATAGACAAACTATTTCAAAACGTTTAGAAATCAATTGGTTTCAAAACCCTAGATCGATTGATGTCAAAACCCTAATTTAGGTTCAAACGGTTTCATCTCTGAATTGATCAAACGGTCTTAATCTATTTGAGGACCAAACAGTCTCAAACCATTTGAGGACCAAATAGTCTCAAACCGGTTGAGGACCAAACGGTCTCAAAAAGTTTGAGGGTCAAACGATCTCAGACCATTTAGGGTTAATTGATCGTCAAACCATTTGACGGTCTTGGGTTGGAACGGTTTCAAAACTGTTTGATGAGCAAAAGGTTCAAGACCATTTAAGGATATATATACCAAGACCGTTTGAAGGTCTAAACGGTCTCAAACAGTTTGAAGGTTTAGGACCAGACCGTTTGAAGGTTCAATTGGTCCAAACCGTTTGAAGGTTCAATTGGTCCAAACCGTTTGAAGGTTCAATTGATCCAAATAGTTTGAAGGCCCAATTGATTCAAACCATAAGTACGAATAACCCAATACGTGGTTGAACAGTATATCAAGGTTGATTTCAATGGAAGTACCTCTAAAGTACTTAGGTGATTAGTATAATTAGAGTGACTATAACTTGATGCCTATGAAAGTAATAAACTTAATACACTATGATAAGCATAGTTGCATGTACTTTAGTAAGAGGTTAAGTCAACCTAATAAGGTGTGATGAAGTTGTGTATTCCTAAGTACAAGGAACAATGATAAGTATGATTTGAAATCTTAAATGATGCTATGTGAAACCCTAATATAGGGTTATGGCATATGAAATTCTAATTGATTAAGATAAAGAAACCCTAACTCTAATCTCAAGTAATGGGATGTGAAACCCTAATATAGGGTGTTGTTATATGAAACCCTAATATAGGGTGATGTTTTGTGAAACCCTAATATAGGGTGATGTTATAGGAAACCCTAATATAGGGTGATGTTATGTAAAACCCTTATATAGGGTAATGTTATGTGAAACCCTAATATAGGGTATGTTATGTGAAACCCTAATATAGGGTGATGTTAGGTGAAACCATAATATAGGGTGATGTTTTATGAAACCCTCATATAGGGTGATGTTATGTGAAAACCTAATTGATAAAGATGGGAAACCCTAACCCTAAAAAGGGAATAGTGATGTTATCTTTGTATTGCATAATGTTGATATGTAATTGATATGGTTGTTATCTAGTATACTAGACATGTAGGTATCATGAGAAAATGAGAATAACTAGGAATGAGTTATGATGTTAATGGGCCTTGTGAGCCATTATTTTAATTTGTTGCCTAGTGAGAGGTGACAAGAAGTTGAATTTGCCTGGTGAGCTATGTGAGATGCTTGTGTAACAAGTATCATGAATACCTTGGTCAGATGACCTGGAGGTATTAGTTACCTGATAAGTGATAACCTTGTTCAGTAATGAACTAAGGGTTTGAATACCCAGATCTAGTAAACATGATGATGATATTGATGAGGGGTGTGAATTCCTAGTGATGAGATAAGGGATTGAGATCCCAATGTTCTATAAAGTTTTGAAGAGTACTTGATAAAAGTATTACATTTTTCTTTGTAGCATTTGTCATAATAATTCTTGTTTGAAAACTTGACTGATGATAAAAGAATATGATAATGTACTTAAATAATTAAGTGGAATTTTATCATGTAGAGCCATCACGATAGATCCATCATCGTCAATAGCTGGTGATGGTGAAACATATTCTCCTATGGGTTAATCTGGAGCGTATATTGTTGAATATGCAGGGTTTCTCCTAGCCCAAAATAGGAGGATTAGTGTGCAACTTGGGTTGTAGAATGTTTAAGAGCATGGTGAATAGGCCCATGGATCAGTGTGATGGAGCATGAATACATTCATGACTCATGGAGCATGGTGAACTGGCCCGTGGCTCAGATTTACTAGCTTCGGGACCTATACCAAGGCGGGCTAGAGAAAGGGTAGCCTATGGGAGCTAACTAACCCTGTGACTGAGGTCACATAAGCAAGAGACTGTGGTCCTGCTTGTGGTCTCGCACTGATCGAGACGAATGAGATCATTTATTCTATCTCTTCCTTTGATCTTGTATGCCACCAGCTTTGGGTTTTGCAACCAAAGGTTGGATTTGAGCATTGTGGCTCACTTCCTAAGGGCATAATTATGTTTGTAAAATGTAATCAGCCATGTAGCGTATTTGCTTAAGGATGAAATACAGAAATCATTGGTTGATGTTACATTACTTACTGTATCCTAAATGGATAGATGTTATGCATGTTCTTCATATTCCTTATTAAATGAATAGATGATTTACTTCTTTATCATTTATAGCTATAATACTTTAAAAGATGATATTGCTCTATTTTGCTTAAAAATGATTAAATCCTACTTTTCAATAGAGATTCCTCTGCTCAGTTTGTTACTATTTATCTTCAATAATAATATTTATGGTAGAGAGTTATATCTCTCATTGGGACATGGGACTCACTCTGTTGGTCACCAACATTTTTAGGTGGACGCAGACGAGGAGGCAGGAACCATACACCAGGGAAAGGACAACAACATTAGGGACAACAGTGATAACTTAGGTGGAGATATTGAATGTCGTGTCTTATAGTTATAAGTCCTATGTGTCGTCTATGTACTCTCAGGTCCTTAGAGTCAGTAGTTAGTGCTTTTATGATCGATCTGAGATTTTGGCATTGAATGCCTCAAGGTTTAATGTTGCTTATGTGTAGATTTAATAGAGTAATTGTTGTATGTAATCCTCGAGAAGGGAATGTACATGGTATGTACTTTTTGGACTAGAATGTATATATAATATTTTGGTTCTTGTTATAAGAGTTTCTTGTAAATGGATATCTTTGTAAATGGTTTTAATTTTTAGTGATTTTTGTTAATCCATTAGTTGTGTTTAATTCCACAATTAATTACGCAGTGACAATCTGATTTGGTTTCAGGTCATCATAGTTGATGTTGGTGATGGTGAGGATGTTGGTGTTGCATCTGACGATGGTGATGGTTGTGATGGTTTCGCTAGTGACTCCGTTGATGAAGGCAATGTTGTTGCACATTCAGACGAAGACGATGACTATGAGCCTGATGTCGAGGATGATGGTGATGTTGTGGATGATGTAGATATAGATGACAAAGATGTCTAGTTGTTCTTAGTTTTTAGTCTAGTTTGCTGATCATATATATCTTTCTAGGCTTTTTTGTATTAGAAACATCTGGGCACATGATCTGAGATGTACTATTTTATCCTTAGCTTTCATCACTTTGACTTGTAGTTGTTTTTATGATAACTTGCATTCTGGGTTGTAGTCCATATTTTGTGCACTCTTACTCTTTGATCTGTTATATCTTATGAGTTGGTGCCATATTTCACTATATTTTGATTATGCCTTAGCATGTTTGGTTCTCTCGTCTCTGTTTGATGTATATTTTTGAGATTTCATGTTTGGATATCTACATGGTTGTGTTTGGAGAAGACCTATTTATATGCTCTTCTACCCCCCCCCCCTTTCTTTTTCATAATGTCAAAAGGGGGAGAGAAATTCAATATCTTGAAACTCAACCATATTGGTTTTTATTGCCTATGTGATCCTTTTCTTGTTCATTATATGCTTTATTGTGTGACTTGATAAAGGACCATGTAGTACATCCATTCTTTTTTTCTTTGTGTAGATAGACTAACTATGCAGGTTAAAGTAAGGATAGATTGAGGGGGAGCAATTCACATTGTTCACATCTTGAACCCCCTCAATTCACAAGGCAAATGTAAGGCCCCTAAACTTGCTTAATGAGTTGAACGAGATCAATTATCATAATTTAATTCTTATAACCGTAATATAACCTTGTGATATTCGTTGAAATCATAAGACAAGCTTAAGTTTCAAATTTGGTCCAAT
This sequence comes from Alisma plantago-aquatica, assembly GCA_963693085.1. Taxonomy (NCBI): domain Eukaryota; kingdom Viridiplantae; phylum Streptophyta; class Magnoliopsida; order Alismatales; family Alismataceae; genus Alisma; species Alisma plantago-aquatica. Next base: position 719,183,204 of record OY856410.1, read on the forward strand.
TTGGCCATTGTTTGAGCAAGTTATGCAATTTTATGCACATTTTGGACTTTTCTACAATTTACCCAATTGAGAGGTTTATTTACAATTTATCACTTTCACTATTTTTCTTGGATATTCTCTCATCATTCATGAGCTTTGTGAGCCATGGGGCGGCTATTTAAACCTTGGTTTGAAGGTGTTTTCTCTAAGGGTATTTTAGGGTTTACCCCTTCACGGATGAGCTACCCTTAGTAGCTATCAACTAATGAATTGTGGGATTGGCTGGGAAATTCGACAAAGGAAAGCTAAGCAGGTCTATAAGGACGGTTGGGGGAGCTGCTTGTGTGTGTTCTTGTATATTCTTAATAGTTTAAGGCCATAGAAACATGGGGAAGCTACTTTTACACCTCATGCTTGCTTCCATCCTTATCCATGGACTATATTAACCTCTTCCTTGCCCAAGTACGAAACTATTCTTGATTTCTCTTTCCTTTAACCTTTAGAAACGCTCCCCTCTGTTTTTCTATGGAACTAAGTACTCTAAGGTTGAAGACAACCCCTTTTTGGAGAAGAAGGTCTCCTAGATCTCCATTTAGCCCTACCTAGGGTTTCCAAGGTCATCTTCTAGGGATTCCGACCAAGGCTAGTTATTTTCTTCATTCCTTATCCGTTTATCTTGATCTTCTCCTTCCTTAGACCTTCCTCCAGGTCAAAACCTTGTTTTTCCATGGTAGAAATTTCTCTAAAGATCTAAAACCCTGCCTTTCTTGCTCCTTATGCTTAGGGTTCGCTCATTTGATGAAGAAAGGTGCTAGATGGACGAGTTCATAGCTTATGCTTGGATTTTCTACCCTACCTGCTCGATATTTATTCTGTGTGCGGGTTTCATCTTCTCATTAGAGGCAATTTTTATAACTTGCTCCGCGTTTATTGCTTACCATAAGCTTTCTAGATCATGTTCTTGCTTGAAAATGATGAAACATGCACTAAAAAGCAATGCTTGACTTGGATTTCGATTTTTATAATGTTTCATGTTCTTATTTCAGTTATATATGAACCTGTGATCATGTTTATGTTATTCTTAAGGTATAATATTACTTGGATCAGGTTGGTTTGACAACCTATGATGCTAAGCACCTATCAACCAATGGTCACTTTTAGGGTTTTAAGCTAATTTCTTCTATAAACCCATGACCCAATGATTGTATTATTGCAACAACCCTATGGTTTTGTCTTCATAATAACTGATGGTCATGACCAAAGGTTTCATATGATGGTGACAACCTATGTTCACCCCCTTAGGTTGGGTTTTGGATCAATTAGAAGTTTAATGATCAACCATTAAGTACCCTATTGGTGTTATCAATCAATGATGATATTAGCTTAATATTTGATGATGATTAATGAATATAGTGATGATATAACAACCTATGGTGACTTAATGGTTACTAATGATGGTGTATCATATCTATAAAATCTATGGTGAGTTAATCGTATAGTTGTAGCATCAATTAATCCTTAGATCAATGGTTTCTTGGGTCACTTGATGCAATGGTCGAACCTATATTTTAATTGATGGTTTTAACATACGAACTTGACACAATGGTCATGATCTAATGTTTATTCCTCTAATAAAGTGGAATGATGGATAATGTAATATTTTGGTCCTAATAATGTGATTTAGATGGTTTCCTTTATATGATCAACTTAAGGAGCTTACTTGTTGACAATAGATGGCTTGTTTTAACTGAACAATTGTAACATACTGAAATTCAGGGTCTTCCCTGCAATTTATCCACTTTTGAGCTTTTCTTTGCTTTCTAGTCCATTTGGACCTTTTTCATAAATTCCTCTTGTTTTATAATCTTTTTGGACTCCTTGTGCAGTTTGAGCACAAATCAATGTTTAAAATCACTCTTTTCCCTCATTTATGACAATGAAGGGGTGTTTGCACAAATAACCCAATTTAGGAGTTAAGTGAGGGATAATAATGTAATTTGGTCATTAAGGAAGGAAATAAGTAGATAATATTAATTTGGAGTTTTTTGGATAAATATAGTAATAATAATGTGTATTTGAGTGATTAATGAGAATATTACTCCTTTTACTTTCTCCCTCCTCTAATTTGATGATAAATGTGTGAAAACATATGTAAAGGTTGATATGTTGCTCTTAATACTCATATGTATCTATCACCTCGAATTTGACTCACTAATTTCATTAATATAGTCATTTCATAATATTTCACACCTTTTAATGTGTTAAAATACACTTTAATCAGCAATGTATTTATTAAGGGCCTTGTTGGATATAAATACAAAATCTAATTATATAGCATCGTTATAAATTCTAACATGAACCTATGGTCCAAATTTGGTGTCATTTGGACTTCATTTGACCCTTCAAATCCATTTTATAAGCTTTTATTATGGTATGACTATAGTGCATTAATCGATTTCATTTAATCTCACGTAACGCTAAATTTCTGGTCGATTTCGTTTGTCACGCGACCGGACCACTATAGACCCAAATTTGACGGCCTTATTTTACACGCATGTTGATCCGATGACCAGGAGGTCATCTTTCTCCTCCAGCTGAGCAACAATCTCGACCCCTACACTCCCTCGACCCGGTTCTCCCTCGTATGACCACCTTCTCGCGCTATTCCACTTCCGGTGTGTTCAGCTTCTCACGTCGGTTCCAATGAGCCCCATCTTGTTGCCTCTCGCTCCGTGTGGATGAAACGCCCAACCTAGTCTGCCTCCTCCTCTCCACCATGGAGTAGCAGTGCAAACTCCGGCCTTCCCCACGCCTATATATGGTTGTGGAAACGACCTCAGGCCGCCACCTTTCTTCCTCCTCCTCTAATTTCTTCACACCCTGCTCTGACGGCCCTGACCTACTCGAAGTACCCCGCCGGCAATGGCGAGTCAGTGCTACCTACCCCGACCACCTTGGGTCAATTTGTTGGTATGTATGCCCTGAGAGCCAATCATGGGATGATTGGTGGGATACATTAAGATTGATTTGATAAACATCAAAGGCAAGCTTCCAATTCATTCTGGTTCAGTCATATGAGATAGTGATAGAACATATTGAATGTCTAGAGAATGACAGTACTCAATGACGTATACTTTCAGGTTAAGGACCTGAACGATGAGATCATACGGATGCTAAGAGTTTGTACATTCTTGTTATGTCCCTAGTCGGATGTCATTGTGGAAGGTAGATAGACAGCAATGACACACAAGACTAGATTATGGTGTTGGTTGATGATAGAATCTCATTAGTCATGATATAGAGATATCAAACCAAACACATAGGTACTTGTTAGAGAACAAGGTACTGGACAGACCCACCGTGTGTTTGACACATGGAACCATGAGATGGTAGTCACAGTCAGTACTCACGATGATTGTGGTGAGTGTGATTCTTAGACCTTAAATCACTACACTCAACACATGTCGTTGGGCACACTTTGACATCATCAAACACAGTCCTGAAACATGGGTTGTTATAAAGGTGATGATTGGGTGGCTTTGACACATGGGGCTTTTGAGGGGTGAGTGATAGATATGGGATTTGTCCCTCCTGAGGGAGTTTGATATCCATGGCCACTTGATGAGTAGGATTGAGAAAGGCGTGCACGCATGTGTGAATCAGTATGTGATACTGATGTCATACATATCTCTTCCAGTCTACTCTGAGATAAAGAAAGTGAATGAACGTTGACATGATGATTGTTCCATGCCTCGAGTTCATTTGGGATATCAGTGACAAAGGAATTATACATTCACTGTAACACCATTCACGGATTGTAGGATGAAAGTTGTTCTCCAACTTTCTACTTTCACTTGGGTAGCACTGATGTGTAACTAGGCACCGCTCTTTGCTTGTGAAGTCATAAGTGTTATGAACTTTCACTGCCAACGTGAAATAGACATGCAGGGTCACACACATAGGATTTAACCAGAAAAGGAGTTTTGTCCACAAGCAACATTTAGATTCATTACTAAAGGAGTTTAGTAGTTCAATTAAACACTCAATCAGTCAATGGCTCAATATCGTATGGTTCAAGGTGTTGGACGCATTGATTGGAGTATCGGATTGATTGAAATCGCATTTGACTGATTCTTCACAATCTGCACTCCCAACCGATCGGTTCATGTGATGAACCGGTCGGCTGAGGTTGCTGAACCGGTCAGCTTAATTGTTGAACCGATCGGCTCAGGCACAGAGTGAAATGACCGGTTCAAGTGTTGAACTAATCGGTTCAACTGGTGCAATCGAGCAACTTGGGAAAGTAGGATTGGTGAGAATTTTCCTTTCGTTTCAATTATCCAATTTGATTGGAAATAGGATTGGTATTCGATACCGATTGGAAACAAAAGAAGGAAAGTCAATCGGGAACCAACCTGGAACCCCAACCGACCGGTTCATGAGTGAACCGATCGGTTCAAGGGTCCCAAACGATCGGTTCAGTGGTGAACCGATCGGTTCAGGTCCCCAACCAACCGGTTCACTTGTGAACCGATCGGTTCAGGTTGCGAGGTGGTTGCTTTTTGTGGAAAATTCCGAACCCTTCTACTCCTGCGTTTAGTCCCGCATTGCCTGGGATAGAGAACCCTGTCCCATGACCCTCCTATAATATAGGGGTATTGGGGGCTTCTCAGGACACAGTTCAGTGCAACCAGTTGCTCTGTAAGTTGTCATTCTCTCTAGTTTTGGTAACCGTGAGAGAGCCCGAGCAAGTGCTTCCCGCAAAAGGGAGGTGCAGCAAGGGAAGGACAACTCCAGTTGCAACAGGAGGTAGGAGAGCGTGTTGGTGACTAGTATGTCAACAGGAGGGTGCGACTCCTTCCACTTCCTTGTGGGACAAGGAGTGTGGAGTTCCAGGTGGTCCGTGTGGACTACTACAGAGGCGGGAGGACACTGTCGCTTAGGAGGACAACTGTCATCCGACAGTCCGGTTTGAGTAGGAGTTGTCAGTCCCTGTGCGACCAAGAGCTGCACAGACACCATCGAAGACTGGAGTTGAAGACCGCGCATTGCGGGAGGTATTGTCACCGAGCAAGCCTCGGTACAAGGTATGATTCCACAAACCAATCTTTCCTATTATATAGACGTTGACGCGTTTCCTCGGTGTGGGTTGGGGAGAAATTTTTTTGTTTCCGCTGCCTTCTCCGTCTCCCCTAAAACCCAACAGTGGTATCAGAGCCACGTCAACTTCTCTATATTTTAGGAATATCGATATGATCGATTTTGGTTTGTCGCCTTTATTTATTGCATATAATGCGAATAATATTGGCTTTATGCATGTCCAATCCTAAATCCACAAATCCCTAATTACATATATGATATGTATTATTAATGCACTCGATACGCGTCGCCCTTAAATGAGTTTTGTGGTGGATGTGTGTAGCATGATTATGGCCTATAAACCCCTATCTGTGATTGGCTGTGTGTGGTTGCTTGCATCTCGGTTCTTCCCTCTCTTATTCCTGATGTAACTCGAAATAATTCGAGATTCTTTCCTACCTTTTCTCCCCCCGAATGTAACTCGGGGTTTCCCCTTTTTAAGCAATGTAATAAATAGGATAGATTTTTATTTCCTGTTATGTCAAAGACCGGCGGACATCAAGACGACAGCTGAAACGATCGGTTCAAGGCATGAACCAATCGGTTGACGTTCCAAACGATCGGTTCAAGGAGTGAACCGATTGGTTGATGACCAGTTCGAGGAGCAAGACGAGAGGGTGGCGGACATGACGAGATGCACGACGTCCAGGCGAACCAATCAGTTGGAGGAGCCAACCGATCGGCTGGTGGAACCCAGACGACCGGCTGGAGAGTACAGATCATTCATGTGATGAATTGATCAACTCGGATGGCAAGGCACAGATGTTCATCTTGTACAGGTTGCATGTGATGTTGACCTAGATGACCGTGATTCCTCTTGGCTTGAGGAATCACATTAGGATGGCCATAATCATTGCTTTTTATCGTTTGTGCATGTTTTCTGTGGGATATAGCATGTATATGATATGTACTATGTATTGTGGTGATTGGATATGTATATGTATATAAAACCAAATCCCTCATTAAAATATTAAGTTTTAGATGCCTTCCAAATGTGACACACGTGAAAAGCTTGATCGACAAAGTGTGGGCACGCCCTAGCATGGTGCACCATCTATCTCGTGGAAGCGTGAATGATGAATGTGTGGGTCTGCCCTAGCAGGGTGCATATTCATCATGTTTGGTTTGGGTCGGACATAACAAGGTGATCTAGATGGGATCTAGTACCTTGAGGCATGGAGATGATCATTGCAAAGAGTTGTATATGACATCTTATCAAGAGTTGCATATGATGCAATTGACAAAAGTTGCCTACCTGAGAGATCTATGTTGTGGGTGACAGCCCTAGCTGGTCCATGACTTAGAGGATTTCAGGATCTTGCCCACTAGAAGATTGTATGATGCATTCTTCCGAATTGATGGTGAGGGCTATCAATTTGAAGTAAAATAGTGGTAGCGATAATTAATTAAAGGCCTAATTATATCATCAAATTTTCAAATCAATCAAATAAGTCAAAAATGAGTTTTGGACTAAAATTGCATATTTTCCTTTTTGTAGTTCAAATGGCAACAAACAACAACAACTTTTCTTTGTGATCGGTCCTTGACAATGACAAGCTAAATGGGACAAACTTCCACGACTGGTATCGGACATTGAGAATTGTTCTCACTCAAGAGCATAAGCTCTATGTCCTGGATACTCCAATTCCAGAGGAACCCGCTCCCAATGCACCAAAGACAGAAAGGGATGCTTATAAGAAGCATTCTGATGATGCCATTGATGCAAAGTGCTTGATTCTATGTTCAATGAACCATGAGTTGTAGAGGCAACATGAGAGCATGGGTGTCATAGAGATGATTCAGCATCTCAGGAACATGTATGAAGATCAGGCACGGCAAGAGAGGTACAATGTTTCTAGGGCGCTGTTCAAGTGCGTCATGACAGAAGGAGATCCAGTTGGTCCTCACACACTCAAGATGATTGGGTATGCGGAGAACCTACAGAGACTGGGATTTCCACTGAGCCAAGAGTTGGCTACTGACGTGATACTGCAATCGTTGCCAGAATCTTATAGTCAGTTTGTGATGAACTACAACATGAACAACTTTGATAGGCCACTGTCAGAGTTGTTGGGCATGTTGAGGACAGCCGAGTTACAGATGAAGAAGGACAAGCCTAAGTCTGTGATGGAGATCACGAGCAAGAAAGGCAAGTCCAAATGCAAGGGAAAGGGCAAAGCTAAGAAAGGTTCTGAAGCTAGCTAGGAGTCCAAGCCATCTTCAGCTCTCAAGGCCAAGGGAGACGTGACCAAGAAAGGAAATTTCCATCATTGTCAAAAGCCAGGACATTGGAAAAGGAATTGTCCTCTCTACCTGGAGGAACAAAAGAAGAAGGAGGCAACTGAAGCCTCTACTTAAAGGTGTCATGAAAGTAAACTTGTAACACTTTTGAGATATATGATATCAAGATGAAAAGTGTAAAGCATTCTTATTTGGGGCAAGTGTTTCCTTTATAGATAGGAATACTTTAGTTAATTTTCAGTCAATAAGGCATGTAATACAGTTATGAACTGCTATTTCATACTTGCCAATAGATAGAAACACTTTATTTTGCATATTGTATGAAAATGATGGCAATTAATAAAGAGATGTTTCAATTTATAAAGATATGATCTTTGTGGCAAATGCCTTATTTATCTTGTGATATTTGATATGCATAAGATAAGACGATACCTAAAAGTTATAGATAACTCAAACAATTTAATTAGCATTAATCATGGGAAATTCATTTCTAGTTTTCATGAGATGGATAAGACTAGACTCATTTGGTTAGAGAACCAGTAAGGAACATGAATATCTTGGACATGATTAATCAATCTTCACTAATGTAGTGGGAGAGTGATTATCCTATTAGGTGTAATACATGTGATGTATTTACATACCTATCGGAACAAATGTTAATAATTCAAATGGTGTTTAGAGAAATACCAATATGAATGTCTTGAAGTGTTCAAGATTATCATAAATGAAGTACAAATTTGGTAAAGTATTAATTCTTGATGAGATCAATGAATAAAATACTTAGACCAAATGTTTGATATCCTTATGAGTGATTATGATAGTGTATCATAGTGAACTCATGATTAAGGTATGGTGATGTCTGAATCGAGTAGGAATCATACTCTAAGGAGTTAGAGAATGATTATCAAATAACTAAATTCTTCTTAATAAATGAATACCCCACACTAATAAAAGAAATTAAGAATCACAAGGGTTGTGAGTTCTTATATCTTTAAACAGATACACCTCAATTATCTATGTGATGAGTTGTTCATGTGATGAGTCAACTATCAAGATGAATATGATGAACCGAATCTTGAGTTATGGTTTAAAACCATTACATCCTAAATGACTTCCATGTGAGCCATAAGGTATGACCTTGATGGTAGCACTCATTGGATCATATCCATAAGTGCAAATGAGTCTTAAGTGTTAAGACACATGGATAACATTTTGATAAGGATGATGCTTGTTGATTGCAACTTAATGAATGAGACATTTGGCATATGGATACTAAAACCAGGATGTGTACGTGACACAGCCTATAAGGTTTATGAATCTACTAATGCAAATAAAGTCTATAAGTTACAATGGACTAATCAATGTGATTGATTGAGTACAAGCAACTCACAATTGGATCTTTACTTTGATGATATAGTCAAAGGGTTTGACTGATATGTCAAAGATAAAGAAGGGATCTGTGATTTAGTGGGATCGTATTCACATTCCACATATTGATGTGAAATGGAAATGTTCTAGAATGAAAATCCAAAAGTGGAAATTTTCTTTAAGGAAGATAGATATGTTTTCCTATGCGATGGGAATAGAGATCTATAGAGATAGTTCTCGAAAAACCTCTTGACCTGAAAAGAGAGAGCATACATTGGCAATCTATATTGAAGTGTTCAGTATGCACAGATTCAGTGGGAGAAAACTTGTCCATGCTACATGGAGTTAGTATCCCAAGGCCAAGTATCCAATTCTTATGAAGAATGGGAACACTAAGAATAGATATGGATCTATCGTGTATGTAATCATCCCATTATCTTGCATGTATGACATGACAAGAATAAAATGCATTCATCATCTTGTATGTAGGACATGGAAATATGATGTGCACATCCTGATAACTCGTATGTTGGACATGACGAGTGGATGTCTGTCTGCTTCCAGTAAGGGTTACTGGTATACCATGAGAACTTGATAATTACTTGTGAAGTACTAGTTCTATGGAGATAAGGAAGAGTTCGATGTAAAGAGTTACATTGATGCGAACTTCTGAAAAAATAGAAAATTAATCGCAAAATATACATAAGATGTATAAAAGTGAATGTTTGTTGATAATTGGAAGTGTTCCAATAAAGCCATTTGAAAAAGGGAAATGCCAAGTATCTATGTGTTAGTGAACAGCAGTGGATACTATATGGATCTGAAAGTTCATGGGATGAACTTATATTCCACTCATTGATGACAAGTCTGGAATCCTTGATCATGCAATGTGGCTAAAGGTTAGCAAAGGAATACTAGATCGCATATTACGGCAACTCCATCTCATACGTGTGACGTACAGCGAAGAGATGTGAGACATGCAATTTGTACAGACTTTGGCATGGTGTTGCCATTACTCACTATGTTGGCACTAGAGCACAGTAACATGTGGGACATGTTTGAAGATCACTATGAATATGATTCAAGGGTGATTGGCTCGCAGTGCAAGTGGGAGTCTGTTGGTATGTATGCCCTGAGAGCCAATCATGGGATGATTGGTGGGATACATTAAGATTGATTTGATAAACATCAAAGGCAAGCTTCCAATTCATTCTAGTTCAGTCATATGAGATAGTGATAGAACAGATTGAATGTCTAGAGAATGACAGTACTCAATGACGTATGCTTTCAGGTTAAGGACCTAAACGATGAGATCATATGGATGCTAAGAGTTTGTACATTCTTGTTATGTCCCTAGTCGGATGTCATTGTGGAAGGTAGATAGATAGCAATGACACACAAGACTAGATTGTGGTGTTGGTTGGTGACAGAATCTCATTAGTCATGATATAGAGATATCAAACCAAACACATAGGTACTTGTTAGAGAACAAGGTACCAGACACACCCACCATGAGTTTGACACATGGAACCATGAGATGGTACTCACAGTCAGTACTCATAGTGATGGTGGTGAGTGTGATTCTTAGACCTGAAATCACTGCACTCAACACATGTCGTTGGGCACACTTTGACATCATCAAACGCAATCCTGAAACATGGGTTGTTATAAAGGTGATGATTGGGTGGCTTTGACACGTGGGGCTTTTGAGGGGTGAGTGATAGATATGGGATTTGTCCCTCCTGAGGGAGTTTGATATCCATGGCCACTTGATGAGTAGGATTGAGAAAGGCGTGCACGCATGTGTGAATCAGTATGTGATACTGATGTCATACATATCTCTTCCAGTCTACTCTAAGATCAAGAAAGTGAATGAACGTTGATAGGATGACTGTTCCATGCCTCAAGTTCATTCGGGGTATCAGTGACAAAGGAATTACACGTTCGCTGTAACACCATTCACGGATTGTAGAATGAAAGTTGTTCTCCAACTTTCTACTTTCACTTGGGTAGCACTAATGTGTGACTAGGCACCGCTCTTTGCTTGTGAAGTCATAAGTGTTACAAACTTTCACTGCCAACGTGAAATAGACCTACAATGTCACACGCATAGGATTTAACCTGGAAGAGGAGTTTTGTCCACAAGCAACGTTTAGATTGATTACTAAAGGAGTTTAATAGTTCAATTAAACACTCAATCAGTCGATGGCTCAATATCGTATGGTTCAAGGTGTTGGACACAGTGATTGGAGTATCGGATTGATTGAAATCACATTTGACTGATTTTGCACAATCTGCACTCCCAACCGATCGGTTCATGTGATGAACTGGTCGGCTGAGGTTGCTGAACCGGTCGGCTCAATTGTTGAACCGATCGGCTCATGCACAGAGTGAAATGACCGGTTCAACTGGTGCAATCGAGCAACTTGGGAAAGTAGGATTGGTGAGAATTTTCCTTTCGTTTCAATTATCCAATTTGATTGGAAATAGGATTGGTATTCGATACCGATTGGAAACAAAAGAAGGAAAGTCAATCGGGAACCAACCTGGAACCCCAACCAACCGGTTCATGAGTGAACCGATCGGTTCAAGGGTCCCAAACGATCGGTTCAGTGGTGAACCGATCGGTTCAGGTCCCCAACCGACCGGTTCACTTGTGAACCGATCGGTTCAGGTTGTGAGGTGGTTGCTTTTTTTGGAAAATTCCGAACCCTTCTACTCCTGCGTTTAGTCCCGCATTGCCCGGGATAGAGAACCATGTCCCATGACCCTCCTATATATATAGGGGTATTGGGGGCTTCTCAGGACACAGTTCAGTGCAACCAGTTGCTCTGCAAGTTGTCGTTCTCTCTGGTTTTGGTAACTGTGAGAGAGCTCGAGCAAGTGCTTCCCGCAAAAGGGAGGTGCAACAAGGGAAGGACAATTGCAGTTGCAATAGGAGGCAGGAGAGCGTGTTTGTGACTAGTATGTCAACAGGAGGGTGCGACTCCTTCCACTTCCTTCTAGGACAAGGAGTGTGGAGTTCCAGGTGGTCCGTGTGGACTACTACAGAGGCGGGAGGACACTGCCGCTTAGGAGGACAACTGTCATCCGACAGTACGGTTCGAGTAGGAGTTGTCAGTCCCAGTGTGACCAGGAGCTGCACAGACGCCGTCGAAGACCGGAGTTGAAGACCGCGCATTGCGCGAGGTATTGTCTTCGAGCAAGCCTTGGGACAAGGTATGATTCCACAAACCATCCTTTCCTATTATATAGACGTTGACGCGTTTCCTCGGTGTGGGTTGGGGTGAATTTTTTTTGTTTCCGCTGCCTTCTCCGTCTCCCCTAAAACCCAACACAATTACCTTTAGGGTAAGCATCCTCGGCCATCCCTTTTCTTGTTTCCAACCTTGGTTTGCCTCGAGATGCCCCCGGTCGTTGTGCCCTATAAGCTCACCACTGAGATCCACCTCCACCTGCTAGTTGGCATTGTGTTACTCCTCCGCCCGCGACGATGCCCTCTTTCGATTCGCTTTGGATCCATGAAGCTTTTCCCGACCTCGTTTTACCCGGTTCTTGCATTTTCCTTTGTCTTTCAAGCTCCGACCCTCTCCCCTGTTCTTGACGCATCGGCGACCTATCCTAGGGCCACGATGGTCCTTTCAAGTTCGCATCGGTGGCTTTCAACCCAGAAACTCCCCACGGTTCCACTTGACTGATTTCTGCAGCCAATGCAGCCTCAACACCCAGGTTGGTTGATCACAGGAGAAGCGCTGGAGCAAGCCTCGTGCCATGACCTTGGCTGGAAGAAGCCAGGTCGTGGAATGACCATGAGGGTCATCCACAGGCAATGTAACATTTTGCAAACGCAAGGGTAAACTCGTATTTTCACAGCGAGTTATGTTTCCCAGTTGCAAGGTTTTATTACATGTCAATGACCATACTGCCCTCGATGTTTAATTAAATTGATTTGTCGAGGAGGGGTATTTTGGTCATTTCACCTGTTATTTACCATCGAATGGTATTTTGTTTTAATAATGGTCACGCTATGGTTTTTCTTGCATTATGATTGGCTGGGATGATTTAATTCATAATAAATCATTCCATGTCAGAAAAATGCAAATAAATAGTCAATGGAAAGGATTTTTCGAGTAGAATCCAATTTTGTGGTTTTTGAAGCCTGTTTCTAAATGATTTTTCGAAGTTTTCTTTGAATGCCTTTTAAGTATATAAAATGTTCCAAAATACCTAATTAATTCATTTAAACTCCAATTTATAAAATAAAATAGGTTTTTTTATTCAGGAGAATATGACCAATCTGATGGCTTAGGTTTTGAACCTTAAATCGTGATTTTTTAGGTAAGTTCCAAAAGTTAGGGTTTTTCACATACTTTATGCCTTAATACATTCTAATGCATGTTTAATAATGTAAATAGGGAATTATGGATTGGATGCAATCAACTTGGTGAATTTTATGGTAATTAATTAAAATAGGTATGTGTAGCCTATTTTAATATGTGGACACTATTCATATATGTGATCTCTATGGATGGATGTGAATGATTATTGTGCAAACAATCCTAATCTCTCAGTTGGGACTTTTCTAACCCCACAATTATTATTGTTCTAGCCTTGTTATCCTTCTAATTGCATTTATTGGCTCTTTACTTATTTTATGCCATTGTGGCTCATCCAATTGAATCATATGAATCATGCTACTACATATGTTTCCTCCTTTACTTGGAAATGCTTTAATCTTGTTATTGCCTATGTTGGCTTATCCTTTTGAAATATTTGAGAACATTGTATAACGTTGTTGCTTTCTTGGAGTTCTTGGATGTTGATGTTGCCTATGTTGGCCCATTTATTTATTTGGGTTTTATTCCCATTGCTAAGTAGCAATCTTGTTACTTTTCATTATACTTCCAAGTGACTATTTAAGCATGATGTATTTTAGGCCAAATGACAATGTAGTGTACATGAGTACAAACCACCCACAGGGCACTGGGGTTTTAGTCCCCCTGCCATTTTATATATTAGGCACAGGGGTTTTAGTCCCCCTGCCACTTTTTAGGCACTGGGGTTTTAGTCCCCCTGCTATTGGTGAGGTCCGGTAGGTGCCTCACCCTACATTGAGATGAGTTTGTGTCTTAATATATTCATTCTATGTGATTTATTATTGTGGTGATTGTATATGGAAGTTCTCTTATTGAATATCTATCACATTCTCTTAAACTCTTGTAACATAGAGAATCCTTTATTATGCAATGTCGTTGACTATTACTTGTCCAATTCTTTTTTTAACACATACCTTTTATCTTTCTCTTGCTGGATGACCCCAACCATCCAGGCTAGGATTAGAGTGTGCAGGGAAGCATGGTGAACCTAAGGCTAAGGATAAGACGAAAAGAAAAAGAGTATATAGCTTGCTTGGACATAGTTGCCTTTATATCCATATATAGTTGTTTTGTTTGGAGACAATGTTGTATTAGTCTAAGTTTTCCTCTACCTAGATCCTATGCTTGTATAAAGTTGTACTCCCATTTGGGAAGTTTTTGTAATGTACTCTTTATACATTTTGAATAAAGTCAAGATTTAAATTTCCGCTGCCACACATTGGTGTTTTGTTTATCATGTTTATAGTAGAGACTTGGTCTTTAGAGCATGGTATCTGAGCATCAAGGTAGTCAGATTCTTGACTAATTCAAAATTTTCTCCCTAGGGTATATAGTTTCCCGTTAGTTAGTCTTTCACCTTAGTGTTGACCTAGCATGAAAGTTTAATTTGGTATCATAATAATAATTAGTTAAAAATAAAAATGTGTCAACTTTTTGGTGAATTTTCTACTGAGAAGCTACTAGAGCAAGAAGTTGAAAGTGATGGTGTCTAGAAAGGGTCAGAGCTTGGGGGCTGGCAATATTTTCCTCCGCCCAACTAGCTCGGTCACGAGGACTCCTGAGCTCATATGACCTGGCCTGGCCTGGCCTGATCTGATACAGACAGCTTGAAATAGTCTATCTTTGGGCATGTTGCCTAATTGCTGAAAACCTTAGGAAAACCTTAAGTGATGATTTGATCTCTTACACAAAAATCATCCTTAAATACCTTTTACTCCTAGGTTTAGGGTTTAGAGTACCCTATATTACATGTACAAGCTTGGTTGTAAATCCTTTTGGTGTTGAACCTTATGTATGTTTTACCCTTAGCTTAGTTTGACCCTTATAAGGGATGGAATAAGGGTAATAGTATTAGTACCCTATTTGGTTTTGCAAATCTGATTTTGAGGACGAAATCCCTTTTTGGGGGGATGGAATCCCAATTAAAAGCAAAATCAAATACCTTTGGAGTTAGAAACCCTATCTATGTGGACATATGTACATAATAACTTATGTGAACAAGAATTTACCAAACAGATTATACTTGTAATTCAAATTGTTTGTTTATACACACATGAATATGTAGTAAGTCATATAGGAATAATTCATATGTTTGAACCTTACTATAGGCTTGATGTGCATAATAATGAGTTACTCATTACTAATGGTGAATATACATAACGTTTACTATGCCAACCTAATGGTAAAATGTGTATAGATAATGCACCCTAAGGATTCTTTAACATGTAATGATCATGTTGACCTAAACCTTAATAGGTAATCATCTAGTTTTGAAAACATATATATATACCCTTAATGTCTTTAATGATACATTAGTGACATTAGGTATCATCATCACATAATATACCTTAATGCATGTAAATGGATTATAGTCACTAAGTTATCAATATATATGTATGTAAGGTATATCGCCTTGTTCTCTAATGAACACCTCATCATAACTTGATATATGAATTAATTCATTAATATTTAATGTGTTACATCCTATTCACTAAAATGAGTATAATGACTCAAACATGATAATGAATAATTGGATTCACATAAATATTCATAAAATGCCTAATGTGTATTAAAATATGTATAATTTATAATACAAAGTGTAATGGACGAAATGATTAATGATGTCATTAATATGAGTATGAAAGATGATATGAAAATGTGAAATATGAACATTATTTGGAATTATTATAGGCTTAATAACTTGTTGGATAATATTAACTTTTTCTAAAAAATAATTTGTGATAATTCTACATAATAGTTTTCAGAGGATAATGGAAAATGAATTCATGTTATTAAGGTTTTTGACCCAATACATTAATTAATGTTGAAATGGCTTAGTAAACCCTAATTATGCTTAAAACCCTTGATGAGGGAAATACACATGTTATAATATTGAGATGTAATTGTTTTGAATAAAATGTGGCACAAGTGATAGTATAATAAATATGATACCTCATCATGATGTAGATTATGTTAATAAGACAAAAATGTTAGTTTGAGTTTGATAAAAGGCTATAGGTTTTGTGGAAACCTTAGTAACACCTGACTTATGTAGATTTTGTGATGTACCCTTGACTAAGGGTTATAACCGAGTGTTTAAGGTTGGGTTGTTGCACACCCACCCTCTATTTTCTCTTGTTGTGATTTTGGGGACGAAATACTCTTTAAGGGGTGGTGTGTTGTAACATACTGAAATTCAGGGTCTTCCCTGCAATTTACCCACTTTTGAGCTTTTCTTTGCTTTCTAGTCCATTTGGACCTTTTTCATAAATTTTCCTTGTTTTATAATCTTGTTGGACTCCTTGTGCAGTTTGAGCACAATTCAATGTTTAAAATCACCCTTTTCCCTCATTTATGATAATGAAGGGGTGTTTGCACAAATAACCCAATTTAGGAGTTAAGTGAGGGTTCATAATGTAATTTGGTCATTAAGGAAGGAAATAAGTAGATAATTAAAATTGGATTTTTTTGGATAAATATATTAATAATAATGTGTATTTGAGTGATTAATGAGAATAATACTCCTTTTACTTTCTCCCTCCTCTAATTTGATGATAAATGTGTGAAAACATATATAAAGGTTGATATGTTTCTCTTAATACTCATATGTTTCTATCACCTCGAATTTGACTCACTAATTGCATTAATATAGTCATTTCATAATAATTCACACCTTTTAATGTGTTAAAATACACTTTAATGAGCAATGTATTTATTAAGGACCGTATTGGATATAAATACGAAATCTAATTATATAGAATCGTTCTAAATGCTAACATGAACCTATGGTCCAAATTTGGTATCATTGGGACTTCATTTGACCCTTCAAATCCATTTGTTAAGGTTTTATTATGGTATGACTATAGTGCATTAATCGATTTCATTTAATCTCGTGTAACGCTAAAGTTCTGGTCTATTTCCTTTGTCACGCAACCCAGACCACTATAGACCCGAATCTGACGGCCCTATTTTGTGCGCGTGTTGATCCGATGACCAGGAGCTCATCTTCCTCCTCCAGCCGTGCAGCAGTCTCAACCCCTGCACTCCCTCGACCCGGTTCTCCCTCGTCTGACCACCTTCTCGCGCGATTCCACTTTCGGTGTGTTCAGCTTCTCACATTGGTTCTAATGAGCCCCATCTT
Organism: Alisma plantago-aquatica; assembly: GCA_963693085.1. Lineage (NCBI taxonomy): Eukaryota > Viridiplantae > Streptophyta > Magnoliopsida > Alismatales > Alismataceae > Alisma > Alisma plantago-aquatica. The sequence continues at coordinate 719,200,448 of OY856410.1, forward strand.
GTCGCCTCTCGCTCTGTGTGGATGAAACGCCCAACCTGGGCCACCTCCTCCTCTCTACCATGGAGTAGCAGTGCAAACTCCAGCCTCCCCACGCCTATATAAGGCTGTGGAAATGACCCTCGGACCTCCACCTTTCTTCCTCCTCCTCTAATTTCTTCACACCCTACTCTGACAGCCCTGACCTACTCGAAGTACCCTGTCGGCAATGGCGAGCCGGTGCTACCTGCCCCGACCACCTTGGGTCAATGACCTTTAGGGTAAGCATCCTCGGCCATCCCTCTTCCTGTTTCCAACCTCGGTTTGCCTCGAGACTCCCCCGGTCACTGTTCCCTATAAGCTCGCCGTCGAGCTCCTCCACCACCTGCTAGTTGGCGTTGTGTTGCTCCTACGCCCGCGACGATGCCCTCTTTCGACTCGCTTTGGATCCATGAAGCTTTTCCCGACCTCATTTTCTCGGGTTATCGTGTTTTCCTTTGGCTTTTGAGCTCCGACCCTCTCCCCTGTTCTTGACGCATCGGCGACCTATCCTAGGGCCACGATGGTCCTTTCACGTTCGCATCAGTGGCTTTCAACCCAGAAACTCCCCGTGGTTCCACTTGACTGATTTCCTCAGCCAGTACAGCCTCAACACCCAGGTTGGTTGATCGTAGGAGAAGCGCTGGAGCAAGCCTCACGCCATGACCTTGGCTGGAAGAATCCAGGTTGTGGAATGACCAAGAGGGTCATCCACAAGCAATGTAACGTTTTGCAAACACAGGGGTAATCTCGTATTTTCACAGCGAGTTATGTTTCCCGGTTGCAAGGTTTTGTTACATGTAAATGACCATACTGCCCTCACTGTTTAATTAAATTGATTTGTCGAGGATGGGTATTTTGGTCATTTCACCCGTTATTTACCATTGAATGGTATTTTGTTTTAATAACTGTCACGCTATGGTTTTTCTTGCATTATGATTTGCTGGGATGATTTAATTTATAATAAATCATTCCCATGTCAGAAAAATGCAAATAAATAGTCAATGGAAAGGATTTTTTGAGTAGAATCCAATTTTGTGGTTTTTGAAGCTTGTTTCTAAATGATTTTTCGAAGTTTTCTTTGAATGCCTTTTAAGTATATAAAATGTTCCAAAATACCTAATTAATTCATTTTAACTCCAATTTATAAAATAAAATAGGTTTTCTTATTCAGGAGAATATGACCAATCTGTTGGATTATGTTTTGAACCTTAAATCGTGATTTTGTAGGTAAGTTTCAAAAGTTAGGGTTTTTCACATACTTTATGCCTTAATACATTTTAATGCATGTGTAATAATGTAACTATGGAATTATGGATTGGATGCAATCAACTTGGTGAATTTTATGGTAATTAATTAAAACAGGTATGTGTAGCCTTTTTTAATATGTGGACCCTATTCATATATGTGATTTCTATGGATGGATGTGAATGATTATTGTGCAAACAATCCTAATATCTCAGTTGGGACTTTTCCAACCCCACAATTATTATCGTGCTCGCCTTGTTATCGTTATAATTGTATTTATTGGCTCTTTACTTATTTTATGCCATTGTGGCTCATCCAATTGAATCATGTGAATCATGCTACTACATATGTTTCCTCCTTTACTTGGAAATGCTTTAATCTTGTTATTGCCTATGTTGGCTTATCCTTTTGAAATATTGGAGAACATTGTATAATGTTGTTGCTTTCTTGGAGTTCTTGGATGTTGATGTTGCCTATGTTGGCCCATTTATTTATTTGGGTTTTATTCTGAATGCTAAGTTGCAATATTGTTACTTTTCACTATACTGCAAAGTGACTATTTAAGCATGATGTATTTTAGGCCAAATGACAATGTAGTGTACATGAGTACAAACCACCCACAGGGCACTGGGGTTTTAATCCCCCTGCCGGGCACTAGGGTTTTAGTCCCCCTACCATTTTATATATTAGGCACTGGGGTTTTAGTCCCCTTGCCAGTTTTCAGGCACCGGGGTTTTAGTCCCCCTGCCATTGGTGAGGTCCGGTAGGTGCCTCACCCTTTATTGAGATGATTTTGTGTCTTAATATATTCATTCTATGTGATTTATTATTGTGGTGATTGTGTATGGTAGTTCTCTTATTGAATATCTATCTCATTCTCTTAAACTCTTGTAACATAGAGAATCCTTTATTATGCAATGTCGTTGACTATTACTTGTCCAATTCTTTTTTTAACACATACATTTTATCTTTCTCTTTCTGGATGACCCCAAACATCGAGGCTAGGATCAGAGTGCGCAGGGAAGCATGGTGAACCTAAGGCTAAGGATAAGACGAGAAGAAAAAGAGTATATAGCTTTCTTGGACATAGTTGCCTTTATATCCATATATAGTTGTTTTGTTTGGAGACAATGTTGTATTAGTCTAAGTTTTCCTCTACCTAGATCCTATGCTTGTATAAAGTTGTACTCCCATTTGGGAAGTTTTTGTAAAGTACTCTTTATACATTTTGAATAAGGTCAAGATTTAAATTTCCGCTGCCAACATTGGTGTTTTGTTTATCATGTTTATAGTAGAGACTTGGTCTTTACAACAATAGATTGTGGGTTTTACCCTACTCTCAATGGGAATTTTTGTGTTGTTAATCAAGGGATGACTAGGGTTAGATGGTGACTCTTTATAGAGCACCAATCAAGGAATTCATAGGTGATTTATCCAAGGTGTTTACTTATGTAAACAACCAATGGTCTTACCTTTTTAAACATTTAATGGTTATGGGTGACATTGTGGTATGATGATAAGGGTTGAATGTTGATGGAATAAATGGAGGGGTACCCTTAATAAGCTAGTCTTACTTATTTACTCATATGAATAGAAGGGATGATAACTATATTGTGTGGATACGTATCCCTAATGAAGTATAGCTTGTTATACCTAGCTTTTATATAACTAAATGATGGTAATTGGGTATGAATAGTCCTTGAATGACTAACATAATCATGGAGTACTCTATTATTGTTGTTGAAACCCTAGTATGCTATATCCTGATGGTTACACCTTGATTTATGTGTGGGTTCATACTTGAGAACAGTATGGAATGTGATGGTGATGCTTCACCTTATGCATCCATGGTCCAATGGGGATGTCGCGAGTTAGGGTTTGGGTATAAGTGTTGATTAGTAACATTGATAAAATTTATCATGTTGAAACTAACTCTAATGCAAATAGATAAAGATGAGTATTCATGTTTAACATTCTTATATGATGGAATGATGGTGGAATAACCTACTTAATATGATCATAACCTTAATATGTTAATCGGTGGTTATCATAGACACATGGTTGATACTTTCTTATGCTAAACATGTGCATTATGAATATGATGAGGTTTAATCATATCTAGATTCCTTGCATGTTGATTTAATAAAGGAAAGTTTTTAATGTTAATATAACCTTGATATGATTGTTTATGAATATGTCTTAGCTCATTAATGCTATATTGTGTTGATCTAGTGTATTATATGTAAGTGATGTTGTTGAGCGTTGTTATAAGGCATGCAAATATAATGATGATCTTGCAGGGAATAGTATGATGGTATTAATGACCTTTGGGCATGGTTGAGCCCTGAATGATGTGTAATCCTCTTGTGTTGATAAGGGTTGATACCTTGTGATATTGTGTAAAGGATTTATATCTTGTGATAGTATGATGATTAGTGTAGCCTCGTGAATGGAAAGTGAATATTACTATGTGATGATGAGATGCGAAATTATGTTTCAAAAGTTGTATATCTTTTGAAGTTGTTATATTTATATGCTTGCTAGAAGTGAATTAGGGTTTGTATGTCCACTTGTTTGATGCAGCCTTAATTCACCCAATTGGCATAACTGATCAAGTGAAACTCTAATCATGTAGTACCATGTTCTATAGATCAATATGAGTGTCAGAACTTGCCAGATGGTGAAATGAGTATTCCTAAGGGAAACTCAGAGTGCATACTTATGAGTATGTAGGGTGCTTGTCATATTGAATTCAAGTGTTTAGGGAGGATGACTACGGTCAAACCTAGCCCTCAGTTTGAGAATGGTTGTGGTCGTGTCTCGGTGATTATATATGTGACAAGATTGGAGGACAACTGTGGTTGTACCTCGGATGGTAGGGTATGCGTACCCATCTCCTTTCACTAGTGTCGTGACTTGTACCAAGGATGAACTAGGATTTTAGTAGCTTGACCTTATGTGTCTCTCTGGAGGTCCCATACTTACTGGGGGCACAGAAGATCTTAGGAGTCTGGCTCTTCCTAGATCTTATATGGCATTGATTTTGACTTAGTAGTGGTCAGTTGGATTTTGAGTGGTATCCTCAAATTTCTCAGGGCATAATAAAAGATGTAATACAAACGTATATCATATTTGTTTAGGGTTATACATGACGCTTCACATTAGATGATAACCCTTGTTTGTTCTCTTTACATAAAGATGATACTTTTTTTTGTAGAAGTCAGGAAGCTATTTTATTCATCTTGCCTTCCTCTTGCAAGACGAGTTAAACAACTATTACAATTCCTACTATTGAAAATAGGATTAAATCCGGTAGTACTACTACCATTACATGACTCTTTTTGAATGACTGCCTCCACACTAGGTGGAGGCACAACATACCAAGCTTGTTGGGTATTATTTTTAAGATGGTGCTTAGAGAGCGCATCAGCGGCTCTGTTAACCTCCCTCTGCCCATGTTGAATTACCCAACTGGTCTTCCAGAGGGCTTTGATCTTCGAGGTCCACATAGCAAACCTTGGGTATTTTTCAATATCGTTAGTAATAATTTTGACAGTTGTGGTGATATCTGTTTCAAAGCAAGCTTGTTCTATGTTGTGCTCATGTGCGAATTTCATAGCCTCGTAAATACCTAAAATTTCTGCCTCCATGACGTAGCTTGTCTTCAGCAATCTGCCACCTCCACACATCCATTTTCCATCACTATTTCTAGCTATGAAAGCTACAACTGTCATATTCCTGCCTACAGCGGCATCCGAATTGAATTTGGTAACGCCCGTGTGTGGTTTTGTCCACTGACTACCTGTCACTGCTCCATTTTCAGTATCATTGGCCACCCAAGCTTTCAAGTTAAATTGTATTTCTCTGTTGATGTTGTTAACAACTCTGTCCACAGTCCACTCTATGTCTTCAATAACCTCATAGTTTCTTTGCTTCCAGATCTCCCAGCAAGTGACTAAGAAACGGGTTTGTTTCTCTGAATATGCACCAAGGTATCCTTTAACCCACCCCTTAACCTCTTGGTGGCTGTTAAGTTCTGTCAATTCAGCATGGTTCATCATTCTCTTCCAGATATCTTTAGCTTTCTTGCAATATCTTAGTGCATGTAGCAAAGATTCTGCCCCTCCCTTACATCTTTTGCAGCAATCATCCTCGGTAAGCTTCCTAGATTTCCTTTTAGTATTAGTGAGCAGTGCTTCATGAGTTAACAACCACATGAATGTTTGGATTCTGTTCATGATCTTCAGCTTCCAGATATGTTCCCAATCTCCATTCGTTTCAATGTTCTTATGCTCACAGAGGAGCTTGTATGCTGAACAGGTTGAAAAACATCCGCTGATGGTCAGGCTCCAGGTCCACATGTCCTTTTGGTTGGTTTGAACTAGGGGCTCTATATCTTTAATCAGCTGTATAGCTTCCGTTGGGAGCCACTCCTCCAGGAATGCCATGTCCCATTCACCGTTGTCCTTGACCACACTGGATATGAGCAGATCCTTAATTTCTATTGCAATAGGTTCTATTGTAATGTCTCTCAGCTTCAAACTTGGTTTCACCCAACAATCTGTCCAAAACTTGATGTCATTGCCACTGATGGGTAAAACTCTAGCGTGAGCCAAGATAAACTCCTTTCCTTTGAGCACAACTTGCTTTAGGTGAGATCCCTGCACTTTGGTATTCCCTGTGTACTGCATGAATTTGTCATACATACTTCTGTACCACACTGATTTCGAGCCACTGATGATACCCCATGCATTTTTCATAAGCAACGCAGTGTTCCATTCTCTCATGGCTTTGCTTCCCAGACCCCCATCCTTCTTAGCACAGGTCAATTTGTTCCAGGCAAGCAGCGACATAGGATGAGTCTTGTGTCCACCTCCCCATATGAATCTTCGTATGATTCCATCTGTTCTATCACAGATAGAAACTGGGACAACTGCGGTCTGCATGACATATGTTGGTATGGCTGCTACAGTGCTCTTAGCCATTCAGATCCTGCCCGCCAAAGACAGTGATCTGGTTGTCCAAGCGTTCACCCGATTCTCCAGTTTCGTAAGGATGTCTACATATGTGTTCTTATTTGTCCTGGTATGTAGAATTGGCATTCCCAAATACCTCCCTAGATCTTCTGTAACTTGGAAGCCGCTCAATCTCCCTATTTTCCTCCTCAGCGCTCGATCCACACTGTGTGCAAAATAAATTCTTGTTTTAGAGGATGAGATAGATTACCCTGAAGCATTCCCGAATTGCGTAAAACATATTTGTATCTGTTTCATCTGAGCCACGCTAGCTTCCGTGAAGAGAATCAAGTCATTAGCAAAACAAACATGTGATACAGAAATGCCGCTTGTCCCAAGCTTAATTGGTTTCCAATTCTTCAGATTAACATACCTCTTGATAAGTTGAGTCAGCCTCTCCAAACACAGAACAAAAAGGTACGACAAAAGCAGGTCGCCTTGCCTTAATCCCCTTGTTGCTTTACACTCTTCAGAGTGCTTGCCATTCCAGATGATGGAGATGGATCCCCCCTTGATGGAATTCATGATATATTTGCACATCTTATCAGGAATATCAATTTTGTTTAAGGTATCCTCCACAAACTGCCAGGACGTCATATCATACGCCTTGGTTAAGTCCACTTTGATAGACATGGTTTTAGCTCCTTTCTTCTTCTTCATGTTGTGCACGATTTCTTGGACAAGAGCTATGTTGTCCGTGATCTTCCATCCCGGCACGAAGCTGCTTTGTTCTTCTGAAATCCAATCCGTCATAAGACTTTTGAGTCTTTCCACCACAACTTTAGACGTAAGTTTCAAAGTAACATTGTTGAGAGAAATTGGTCTAAGTTGCTCACATCTCTCGGGTTTTCCCACCTTTAAGATGAGCACCACCTTTGCAATGCATAGTTCCTTGCTCATGTCATTACCTTCCAAGGCTTTTTTATTGGTAGTGAGCACTGAATCGCCTACACAGTCCCATTCTTTTTGTAGAAATAGAGTACTAACTCCATCCGGTCCAGCTGCCTTATGGGGGTTGAGCTCTTTAAGAATATTGTAAACCTCTTCCTTATATGGGATAGCTGCTAGCGCTTGCTTTTGAGTAGCATCTAAACTTTTAAACTGACCAAGAATATTTCTGATGTGAGGACTTTTGTCTTTGCCCTCCTTCAGGATTTGTTGAAAATGAGTTACCACCATATTCATCAGGTCCTGCTCGTTCGAAATCTAGTCTCCCTGGTTATTTTTTAGAGTCACAATAAAGTTGCTTTGCCTTCTTTGGTTCATCCAGGCATGATAAAATATTGAGTTGTTGTCCCCATTGCGTATCCACTCCACATGGGCTTTTTGTTTCCAGTCTTCCTCCTCCTTCCTCAGAATGTCATCCAGCTCTAGTTGCATTTGGTTACAGAGGTTATCAGTGATAGAATCATAGTGTCTGGTGAGATTCATTTGGAGAGTCTTTATGTTCCGTATTAATCTATCTTTTTCCTTTCTTCTATCCTTCAGGAGATGCTCATCGCATTCAGTTACATGCTTTTGTGCTTTCTTCATAGCTTCCTCAAACGACAGCTCTTTGTCCCAAGCCGCTTTAATAACAGATTTGAATTGCTGCTCTGTGTGCCAGGACGCCCTTGTGTAGAAATTTTTGACTCCTCTAGTCGCGGTTCTAGATCCCAGAAAGATCGGGCAGTGGTCAGAATTTATGCGCGGTAGATGTTCAATAATCATGTCAGGGTATTTCTGGATGAATTCCCCATTAGCTACTGCACGGTCAAGTCTTTCCTGAAGGGAACCGTGCTTGTAGGTATATCTCATGCCAGTAAAACCAATGTCGGTGAGTCCTGCTTCCATCAAAGCATTACTGAACTCCCTGGCCTCTTTATAATAGAATCGGCATCTTCCAAACTTCTCATTGGGGTATAGCATAGTATTAAAGTCCCCAAGAGTGATCCAGGGTTCTTTGATGTCTCTGCCCAAATCGATCAGGTGGCTCCACAAAAAATTCCTCAGTGTAGAGTGGGAGCTAGCGTAAACAATGGTGATCAGCAGGCTGTCATTTATCTGGCAGTGAACAACCTGTCTATGACTGCAGATTACTTCAACTTTGCATTTCGCTGGGTTCCACCCGATCCATATACCTCCTGCAAATCTGCGTGCTTCCACACGATGGGATCTAGCGAAGCCTAGCTTCTTAATGATAGTGATTTCTTGCTTCCCGCTTATGCGTGGTTCTAGGATAGCAACAATTTTAGGTTTCCTGATTTGCATATATTCTTTGACAGTGTTGCACGTTTCAGCATTGCCAATTCCTCATGTTCCAACACATGATGACCACCATGAGATAAGATAGGAAAAAAGGTTGATCTAACACTGTGCTTCTTCTCCCAGTGGCTCCGCCTCTTCAACAATCACTTCCTCGTCTGTGTTTATAACAACGACCTGCCTTAGTTCTGTTTCAGCAGTAGCAGTTGGCATGGTGTTTGGACTTTCACTAGCTGTCCTCGGGCTACGTCTCCTAGAGTCTAGGATGAGAGGTGGTGCTTTTGCCGCCTGCTTCATCTTGGTCCCAGCTTTCTTGTTTCTCCTTCCTATAGTGTTGGCAATGGAAGCTCGCAAATTGTCCGATTCTTCGATCACATTGAGGACATTATCTTCGTCAATCTGGTTCGCAATAGATTCATCTACTATGTTCATCTTCCTCTCAACCTCCCTTGCTAACTTTTCGCTCGTGATTACCTCGTTGACCCCCGGATTCACAGTGCTATGAAACTCTGTATCTTCTAAGTTCCTTGCCACAGAGTTCCTGTTGATCTGCTCCTCTTGTCCGCCTCGGTTGGTAATGTCTTTCAGTATCTCAATTTCCTTCTGAGAGTTAGTCTCGCTGCTCTTCTTTTCCAGAACTTGGATGGTCATCTCCCACCATTCTCTGTTTGTTGTTTCTGGCTACTTTCTCCATTTGTTTGCTGCATTTGCTCAACATCCTCATCCAGCTCATCTAGCAGGGTTTCATATCTGTTGTTGGAGGAATGTGCAGTTGCTCCCGATGTCGTTCTATTCTCTTTCCTATAATCATCTCCTCCCCTCCTCCTGTGACTTCCCATTCTTCTTTGTGTTTGCCAGTTCGATTGTTGATTTGTCTATTCTTCGGGCTGAGTTTCCTCATGCATATTAGCATGCGGCAAGTCGCAGCTAGTGCTTGCCTCCCCCAACGGGCAGTTCTTTAACATATGACCTTCCTCCCTCATACTCAACTTCATATTCTACATCATTAATCCAGATGGATGATGCTAGGGGTTTGGTAGTGTCCAGTTCTAAGGCAAGTCTTGCAAATTTGCTTCTGGTCCGACTTTCAGTATGAGTATCTACTTTGATAAGGCGGCCTAGAGTGATACCTATGTATTCAAATATGGTGGGCACATATAAGTGAAGTGGGAGGTTGATTATTATTACCCATGATACAAGCAGCTCTGGATACTCTTCTTTGGGTTTGAATATTGGGGACCATTTCCACACTGCCAGGCTTCGCCCAAACAGTTTCCAAGGCCCTCCGGTCAGCGCCATGTCGTAGTCTCTTGAGCATGACAGTAGGACAACGAAGTACCCTAGATTCAGTTCATACATGTTAAATCTTCCAGTAATCTGCCATAGGAGTTTCAGTCTATCCTTAAGGGTCATGTAGCCTACATCGGCACCCACCATCCTCACCACCACGGTGTATTTTCAGGGTTTGATGAGATTATCTTCAACGTCGGGTCCGATCTTCAATGCAGGTTTGCCCTCCATATCCTCTAGGGTTACGGCCTCCGCCGGAAGCTTATCTTCAAATAACTTGTAGAGGAAGTAGTTGGATTCATACTGGTTAATGTTCACCGTCACCACATTTCTGAATGACATCCGTTCCTTTTGTCCCCCTGTTCCGACACCGTGGTTCTTCCATACAGATTGGTTATTGTTTACTGTGTTGTCGTCTCGTTCAGTTGCCGCGCAGCCTTGGCCTCCTGTCTCGTTCACGTGTTCAGTGTCTCCTGCAATCCCCTTCATGCCTGCGTAGTTCAAGGAAGACCCTATTAATGGTACTTCCACAACTGTTCCTTGTGCTCCTTGGGAGTTGTGACGCTCCAGATCCATCTGTGATCACCCCTGTCCGCCCAAATCTGCTGTTGCGACTCGTCCTCCAGGGTGATTTCCTTCGTTTCTAGGGTTATCTTTTTGATCGCCGTCGCCGCCCTCTTTGCCCCCTCTCACCCGTCGCTTACCAATCTTTTAAAGATGATACTTAGTGCAATTAAGAGATAGTAATTATACTTATGTTGTGGATATGCATAAGATTGTAAATGTGTACATACAGTAGTCATGCTTATTTTGATATTTATACTGCTACTACTGATTATAATTAGGATGCTAGCTATATCATGTTGTTAGTTATGTTTAGCATGCTGGCCATGCCTCTATAATGCATATACTGCTAATCATGCTTATACAAATACGTGTGCTTATGTTGACAGCTCTACTAATGATATTGATATGTTCAAACTGTTATACATGCTAATGTTGTTAGATATGTTTATGATGCTAGACTTATTCATGTTAATAGAGGTAATATGCTACTAGACTTGCTTATGCTATTTATGCATATGCTATTGAATCTCTTATATGGTTAATAAGGAAAATGATGATAGTCATATTGATGATGATAATTGTTATCAGCTTCTTTATGTATTTTGTTAATCAATAGTGTTGCTAAGCCTATTTATCATATATTATTAAACTTCTTAAATTGTCTCATTACCTAAAATATTGTAATAAATAAGTATTGTTGGAGGTTATATCTCTTGCTGGGACATGGGTCTCACCCTTGTGGTTCGCCACATTTTTTAGGTAATTAGAAGTGACAAAAACAAATATGTGGCAGCAAAGAGGAGATATAGTAATGAATCTTTGAGAAAGTTGAATAGATGTCTAGTGTGTCGTAGAGTCATCCTTGTACTCTCAGGTCTAGGCGAGAAGGAAAAATTTGTATATGGTATTTCATCAAATCAGATTTTTGTTAGCATATTAATGCGTGTTTGTGTGTCATATATGAATATTGTTATCCTGTGTATATATTCGGTGGCTAAGATGAGAGAATAATTTATATCAAATTCCGTGCATAGTACAGATATAAGAAAGATGTTGGGCTCTTATGCAAATGTTTCTGAGTGGGTGTTGATGTTGAAATCGGTTTTAATTTACCTATATTTTTGGGTATGTGAATAATTAGCGATTGATTGTTTTTTATGTTTTGAGTAATCTCATTTAGTGTAATCGGTTCTCATAGAAAAGGTCAAATTTTCAATATCCTTTTCAATATGGTTGAGGAATAGTTTGTCATTGTCAAAAAGGGGGAGAATATTGACCTAGAGGTTATATATTGTCCATATTTTGATAATGACTTAACCATTCCATTCATATGTATCTAATATGTGTATTCAAGATTGATTTCAGGCTATAGGTACATGAAAAAGATCAATTCACACAAGCCCTAGCTTGCCAAAGTTCAAGTCTAATGCAAAACAAGTGTGTTAATAAGGAAATCACATCAAATGAACTTAGAAACTTTTTATAATCACTTGTATTGATGATATGACTTATAACTAAGATGAGAAAAATATTTGGGACACTTAATACCAAGTTTTAATCACTTATTTTCCAAATAAGAAAATCGATCACAGGTTGTTGATCGGTCAAGTTACAATCTCGACCGATCCCATGGATTGATTTTTTGAAAGTAGCAATCGGTTGAGTTGTGCATTCACAGAACTTGACCGAATGACTTTCTGACCAAATGCAATTTTTGCCGATCGATCGAGTTTCCCAGAACAAACTCGACCGATACTTTGAAAATTGGGTTTGTGTTTTAGTCGATCGATCAAGTTACCTTTATTGAAAATCGATCGAATGCACTACACAAAAAATGCAGAAAAAGTGATTGTAACCATTGATGACTTGTTTGGACGAAAATAGATCTATTTCCTTGTACAAAGATGGCTATATTTCGACTCTAAGTGTTCCCTAACTTAAGGGAGAACACCCAGCTATAAATAGGACCCCTTGGAGTTCATTTTAAGTTTTCTCATTCACTACATTCAAGGTCCTTGCTATAGTTGAGTGTGCTACTACTCCTTGATCCCCTTTGTCTCTCTAATTTACACTTCATTTCATGATTCATGAGTGAGTTAGGCTTATTTTAAGAGAACTTCACCTTTGTGCGTGTAAATCTCTCAATCTTCCACCACTTCCCTATCCCCTTCCTTCATGAAGAAAAGCTGAAGAAAGCTCCATCGAGTGAAGAATGAGTTGTAGCTGGTCCTCTTCAAGGTGGTTGAAGAGGTGGTGATCTTCTCCAAGTGAAGGAGAAGGAAAAGGATGAAGATCCAAGAGGAGAATAAAAGTCCTTCAAGGAAGAAAACTTGAGCTTGAGTGGGTAAGACCTTGGTGAAGGTTGAAGACTCAAGCTAAGTGGGTAAGTTCCGTGTAAAGGTGGAAATATCCTTGTGGTTGGATGGGTAAGTCCTTTGGTGGTCTATTGTTGTAACTCTTATTGGTGATAATATAGAGAAAAGCACTTTCAAAGTCCTATAGGTTGACCTCTCTAGGTAGTGGACTGACTCACTTCTAGTTTGAAGTGTGGAACCACTCTACATCCTTTTGTCAAGTGTTTGCTATCAATCTTTCTCATCCTTGCTATGCTTGTTAGATAGGACTTCAAATTTAAAATTGATATAAATGAAGGTCTAATCTATTTTGTGAGAATTTTTGTAGCTCTATTCGCCCCCCCCCCTCTAGAGCCCTTAGATCCAACACAATGATGTCTTACTTGCCTCTTTTTGTTGAGAAATAAGGAAGTCCCCGATTTCTTGCTCCCCAATCCTTGCGGCCACCTTCCTCCTTGCCACATCTCTTTCTCTCACATATATATAACACCACCAAAACTACGTTCGGCCCCTATGTGACTCTCCTCTTCTCCTAATTTTACTTTTCATCACGTGTGTGGTTTCCAATAGGTGGATTTCAACCAAGGATTTGTGGTGCCCCCTCCTCTCTCCACCATGCCTATTCGGCCAAATTTCCTACCTTGGTGAGTTCAGTTTTGCATCTTCTGTCTCTCGGTACCTTCGGTTTTGAATTTGGTCAAGAATTGCAGATTTACCTATTTTTGCTCATGTGAGTAGTTTCTCGGTCTGCTATAATGGCGACGAGTTGAAGGGGATGATTCCCCCATGGTTTTGTCTACTTTGCCCCTTTGTTTTACTTCTTTCTTTCATTTTTTATGGGCAATTTGGTCATTTAGCAATGTCTCGTTTTCTTTTTCTCACTTGATCAAAGCCACTTGCGGCCTACTTGGTGCGACCCTCTGACTTGACACCCCATGGTTGGGCCAAGTCAAGCGGCTGACCCTCTCCCCCTCTCTCTTCGTCTCTCTCTCGTCTGATGTTGATGTGTCACATTGTGATTAGTTCATTTAATAAAAAATCATATCTTTTTATTCCTTTGTCCTAAATTAAAAATAAAATAGGCTCTGAACTCGAAAAAATGTGATATTTCCAATAAAAATAAATTTGAGGCTTGATTATGAGTGTTTTCAAGAGGTGTTTTCTAAAATGATTTTAATGCATTAAAATCACCAAAAATACACTTTTACCATCATAACTTTAAAATAGACAAAATTAAATATTTTCTTAGTAAGGAGAACCTAACTAGATCAACAATGATATTTTCATAGTCTAAATCAGAGTTTTGTTAAAAAAGTCCAAAATATGGGTTTTCTTTACCTTTATGCATATGCAAAACCGTAATACATGTTAATACATTAAAAATAGGAAAAATGTATCTTGGATCATCTAAGAGTGGTGAAAGTTTATAATCGAATTCAATATGAGAGGTATGTGCATTCTTACACCTGAAGTTGGGAAATATGTAATCCAAACCCTATCTTCCTTAATGAGGCATTAATTGAACCCTAGTTCCTTTATTATTGTTTCTCTTGTTCTAATTGCCTCAAAATCAGATTTGATATATTATTTCTTCGGTCTTGGAACCCCACTGCCATGTTTCAATTTTATGATGATTATCTTGCCACTTTACTATTTCTTGAACATGATGGATTATTTGGCTATTTAGCTATAGTAGTGGTACTTATGTACAACAACACATAGTTTAGGGCATGTGTTATTTGGTCCTGGGGAATGTGTTTACTCTTCCCCTAGAGAATGTGTTATTTCTCCCCAATATAAAATATTTGATAGGTTACTGGGAATGTGATTACTCTCCCCTCATTTATAGGTTGTGGTCTGATAGGTACCTCAACCCTACTTAGTTAATGTAGTCCAATAAATATCATTCATGCTACTTCTTACTATTTATTTGTTATGGCAATAATCTTTTGTTTATGCATCATTCTCTTGGACTTCTCATCTTATGATGAATCTATACCTTAAGTTCTATTAATGATCTTATATTTGTTTCTTATTCATTATCTCTAACACATATCTTGTTTCTTTCCTTTGTTGGGTGCTTTCCCAAGCACCCAGGATTGGACCAATGAATTGAACAAGATCAAAGGGAACTTAGCTTTTGGCATGGACCTAGCTCTTGGAGATGTTGCTTTGGAGACAAGAATTTAAGTAGTTTAGACTTACCTCTATCTAGATCCTTTTGTTGTTGTAAACCCTTATGGGAGAATGATGATATACACTTATATAAAATTGAATATAGTCATGAAATTGTATTTTGTTGCAATACTCTTTGGTCTTTTGCATACCATATAAATAAAGATTTGAAAATTTTACACCTATTTCAACATACCTTTTGAGTATGTTGGGAATGGAGGTTTGATTCTTCAATTTTTTAATAAAGGGGTGATTTCACTCTTTTACATGACTTATGAAGGATATCCTGTGAAGATCCTTGACTCCTGAGTGAAGCAATTGCAGCACAAGGATATTGAAATACTGAATGTTTTATGGAAGTATTATGGTATAGAGGAAACAACTTGGGAGCTTATGTAAAGAAGTGAAACCACTTCTCTACTAAAAATTTGAACAATAAAACCTCCAATCCAAACACACTCAGAAGGTATGTTGGAGTGGGTGTAAAATTTTCAAATCTTTATTAATGGTAATCAAAAGACCAATGTATAACAGCGGAAGAAAAACATGACTGTATTCAAATATAAAACAAATGGTTACAAACTTAAACTTACATCACAAGGATCCAGGTAGAGGAAATCTAAACCACCTCAAGATTGTCTCCAAGCTTCATCATCTCAAGCTAAGTCTAGGTCATATTAATGTGCTTTTTTCTCTCTCTTCAAATAAGGGCTTTAACGTTATCCAAATTAAGCCAAATTTTGCACAGAGGCCAATAAAGGCATGTAGATTCCGATTAAGTTTTGGCTTTTGGAAACTTTTAATGTGTCAAATAAATAAATTACTATTTTCTCTTCCCTCCTTTATTAATGGCTTTAGGATTATCCAAATTTTATGAAACTTGACACACATGTTATATTCAAACATGTAGATTCCGAATCTCCAATTAGATTTCACTTTTGGAAACTTTAGATGTATTATTTAGCATATTCTTTGTTTCTCTTTCCTGGTGCATTAAAGACACATGGATTATCCAAATTTTATAAAACTTGACACACAAGTCATATTTAATGTGTAAGATACGAATTTGCCATTAATTTTACATATTGGATATATTTGCATATTTAATTAATATTTTGAAGGTTTTGTCCACTTTCTCTCTCCTGATTTCACCCTTTAAGCAAACTTTCTCCAAATTGGATGAAAATTCACCCAAAGGCTATATTTATTATGTAGATTACGAATCTAAGATTATTTTCCTCTTTTGGAGTCAATTATTATATTTATTTATTACTTACACCTTTTAGGCAATTTCTCTCTCCTAATATTACCATATTATTTCAAGGTTGTCCAAATTAAATGAAAATTGACATGTAAGCTTATTTTAATATGTAGATTACGAATTTGAAGTCTATTATTGAATTTGAGGCTTTCTTACATGGGTTTTGTCATCTGGCCCATTAGAGGCCCATTAACATCATTATTCATCCAATTAAGTTATTTATCATCTTATTATCACCAAATGAATTATTTGACATATTAGATTACATTATTCATGCATTAGCTTATTGGGAACATTCTAACCTTAACTTTGTTTGGTCAAACTTAAAAGATCACAATTCTAGGGTAGGGTCTAAGATTCGGTATGTTACAGCACTCCACCCCTTAAAAAGGATTTCATCCTCGAAATCTAAAGATCTAAACATCAAAAACTAACTACTCTCCACCCCTTAAAGGGTTCAACCTAACAAGTCAAACTAAACAACTTTCTAGATCTACCCACATCTCTTAGTTGTAAAAGTTCTAGATACTTTTATTATTTATGTATCCAACTATAGTCATGCCATCTAGGGTTGAGATTTTAGGTCCTTATGTCTCTAACCTATCAACCCTACATGAACATCCAAAAAGTCATAGGGTAGGTCAACTACACCATTATATCAATCCTAGTTACAAACTAGGGTTAGATTCTACTCAAACTAGAGTTCTCTTAATTGTGACTTAGCTTCAAGAAAACTTCGATAAATCTGAGAAAACTTTTGTACATATAGTAGTATAATTAAAAATAATTTTATCGACAAGAAACATTGGAGATAAAACAAAGATGGTACCAAAATCAATGCGATAGACCAAGTCACAACTTATCCATATTTAGATCTCCTAACATATTCTCATCCTCAAACCAAACCATATTGCACAAAAGATCATCATTAACAAATCTAAGGTCAACATCTCACTTAAAGGTAACTAACTACGTCAAGGGTTCTAAAGGGAGACAAGTCGATTCCGACTACCATGGGCTCTGATACCATGTTGTAAAGAAGTGAAACCACTTCTCTACTAAAAATTTGAACAATAAAACCTCCAATCCAAACACACTCAGAAGGTATGTTGGAGTGGGTGTAAAATTTTCAAATCTTTATTAATGGTAATCAAAAGACCAATGTATAGCAGCGGAAGAAAAACATGACTATATTCAAATATAAAACAAAGGGTTACAAACTTAAACTTACATCACAAGGATCCAGGTAGAGGAAATCTAAACCACCTCAAGATTGTCTCCAAGCTTCATCATCTCAAGCTAAGTCTAGGTCATATTAATGTGCCTTTTTCTCTCTCTTCAAATAAGGGCTTTAACGTTATCCAAATTAAGCCAAATTTTGCACAGAGGCCAATAAAGGCATGTAAATTCCGATTATGCACTTAGTTTTAGCTTTTGGAAACTTTTAATGTGTCAAATAAATAAATTACTATTTTCTCTTCCCTCCTTTATTAATGGCTTTAGGATTATCCAAATTTTATGAAACTTGACACACAAGTTATATTCAAACATGTATATTCCGAATCTCCAATTAGATTTCACTTTTGGAAACTTTAGATGTATTATTTAGCATATTCTTTGTTTCTCTTTCCTGGTGCATTAAAGACACATGGATTATCCACATTTTATGAAACTTGACACACAAGTCATATTTAATGTGTAAGATACGAATTTTCCATCAATTTTACATATTAGATATATTTGCATATTTAATTAATATTTTGAAGGTTTTATCCACTTTCTCTCTCCTGATTTCACCCTTTAAGCAAACATTCTCCAAATTGGATGAAAATTCACCCAAAGGCTATATTTATTATGTAGATTAAGAATCTAAGATTATTTTCCTCTTTTGGATTCAATTATTATATTTATTTATTACTTACACCTTTTAGGCAATTTCTCTCTCCTAATATTACCATATTATTTCAAGGTTGTCCAAATTAAATGAAAATTGACATGTAAGCTTATTTTAATGTGTAGATTACGAATTTGAAGTCTATTATTGATTTGAGGATTTCATACATGGGTTTTGTCATCTGGCCCATTAGAGGCCCATTAACATCATTATTCATCCAATTAAGTTATTTATCATCTTATTATCACCAAATGAATTATTTGACATATTAGATTACATTATTCATGCATTAGCTTATTGGGAACATTCTAACCTTAACTTTGTTTGGTCAAACTTAAAAGATCACAATTCTAGGGTAGGGTCTAAGATTCGGTATGTTACAGCTTAGAGAAGAAATGTTACAAGCTCACCCTTCCCTTTTCGGTTGAGATTCTGAGGAAGAAATCCTTTTAATGAGAGGAGAGTTAAAACATACCCAAATTTAGGTATTATCACCTTTTACTCCTTTTTATTTTAACCTTTTATTTAAATCCCTCTTATTAGATTGGTAGGTAATAGGTTGTTAATATCCTTTAAATTTTAAAGTTTAATTCTAAAATACAAAGATTTAAAGACATAATATAAGAAATTGGGGATATTCATTAGTTTTGGGATTAATTGTGCAAAAACAGCAAATTAAGGCATTTAAATTTTAAATTCGTCTTCTAGATTTTTTTCCTGTGGGTAGGTTTGGTAAGGGAGAGTTACACACAAAATTTGGTTAAGACACAATAAATAAATAAATGTATAGAGAAAATATACTTTTCCTCAAATTGGGAGTTTCACGCATTAAATTTTTCTAAAAGGCTAATTTAGCTCCAAATCAGATTCCTTGTTCCTTATTACCTTACCCACCAAATTTCACTTTACTTGGATGGTAATTACTCATCCAATTTGAAAGAGAAAGAAAAAGAAATCAATTTCATTTCACTTTATTCAATTTTTGTTTTGGTAAGCATAATGTCACGCCTGGTCCAGTCTATGTGTGTGCCTTATACACCATTGAATCATGATCTAATTAACTGTGTATCATCTCCTACCTTGCACAAATTAAGGCAACATGCAGTTAGCTGACATGAAAGTAAATCGTGGATGTCTCGGTCAATACTCCATCTCTTCTCGAAATTTCTTCACCAATGCATTCGTGCTTTCATCTCACGATATATCAAGCAAACATTGATATCATCGAATGACATCCAAGATGTTATCTGAAATATATGTAATAAACTTACAAATAAAACAATCATTTGTAACAAAGGAGATTCAAATAGGAAAACTTCTTTATTCAATTATACAACAATTTTAGTCATAGCCGAAAATCTTAGATTTCAGTATAATTATGTAACCTCTACAATAATTTAAGAATTCTCATTTAGATGTATTGTGATCATTTATAATGTGATTTCATAATCTGAAATTCATGACAACAGAGGAATAATCCATATCGCATCCTCTTATAAAAGCTAGATAAAAAAGGCAACTTAGGGTTTGTACTCGCATACTAAACAATTGAAGATTATTGATAATTATCTCATTTTCATGAAATCTACTGTCATGATTAGTGGTAATCATGGGATGCGGATGTGACAGCTTTTGGTATCAGAGCTTAGGCTGAGTCATCAGAGAACATTAGAATAGAAAGTTAGAGTTATAAGTGCGGAAGATAGGAGGTGATGAGTCTATAGTTCTGGGAAGTCTGGATATTTGGATACCCTGGCCAGGTATCTGAATACTCAGATTGACCAGTGTCAAGCTACTGTGTCTATTTTTCTCTGGATGCCCTAGCCAGGTATGTAGAGGAAGGATGGGCTAGAGAGAAACCCTAGAAATCTTAGGGTTAGGAGACTGGAAAGTAATGATGGAATAAGGGATTAAACATAGAATGTGATACAACTCTTGCTTTTACATTGTTTCTTTGATTGGAGATCAATAGAAATGCTCTTATATGTATGAATTTAGATTATCAGTTTGTAGAATATATATGGTTCTTTTATATTGTTGTGTATCATGAAGTGATTCAGTCGTTGTTTATTTTCTTTGTATCAATTAGACTAGAAGTTATGTTTAAATGATTTTTCCCTAAGTGGATATTCTTTCTACATGTTTGAGATTAACAGGAGTTGGTTAATATTGAGTAGCTCTTGGCTTCAGGACTGTAGGATCAGCCTGGTCCGACTGGCAAGATGCGTTACTGGGATCTAATGACTTCTATTAACAATATAATAACAGTAGACTCTGGATAAATTACACCCACGTCATAGTGAGAATGCACATACACTAAGATGTTGAAACATATGGGAAAGATTAAAATAGCTAAGAATCAGTTGGAACTGATATCTGAGATCCAACTTTGGGGCCTCATATGAGAAACCTTTAATTGGGAATAAAGGAACATGACATAAGGTTCAGATTAAGTTCAATGATTAGTATTATATGAACTATAAATATGAAATATGAGAAAAGAATGTAAGGGCCAAGATAGTAAGAATCAATCATGAGGAATGGATCATATAATCATACAATGCTTTTATGTACTCCAAAGCAAAGGCAAAATAGAAGAAAAGAGTTGAGTATACAATAAGTGCATAGAAGTGAAGAGTTTTCAGAAGAGTTAAAGTAAAGAGAATTGGATGAACATGTAAATCATAAGAATATAATAACAAACTTAGTTGAAACAAAGAGAAACATAGAAATGATGAGCTTGATCAAGGAATGAGGGTTATGATATAAATGAGAGCATGGAATGTACACATTTATTATGAAGTTTAATACATTCATCCTTACTACCTTTGGATTCTAAGTCTCTATAGAACAACAAACTAGTTTCTAAAAGAAGAACAAAAGTGTAGCTTAACAAATGAATAAGTCATACAAAGGTAGACTATATTCAGGAAGGAAAAACTTGATTGAAAAAGAAACTAAGTTTGACCTATGCATGAGTCATTTGATTTAAAATGAAGGGTATGTGATGTATTAGACATGAGGTGAAACTAGTAGAGAGATTTTTTATTTAGAATTTCAACTTCACATTAGTAGAAAGATAAAAACAAATGTGTGCAACATGGTATACATGATCATACACATGAATAAGCAACATTATCATAAGAGAAATTGTGAAGTTAAAGATGACAGGTAGAAGAGTAGTATATGGTGAGAGGATTATGGGAAGTAAGGAAGGGTTTGAAGCATGATGGAGTAAAATAAATTATAAAAGACGGATGTTAGGAGATTGAAGCAAGTGCTATTAGTCAAGTATCCTAATTAATAACCAATTAAACCTACATATGAGAAATGTATTAAGGGAATGTTTGAAGATTAGAATTTTAAGTCTCAGAAATATCTTCTCTTTCATATATTCCTTAATGAGAGAAATGTGGGAATGAAGTGATATGAAAATGAATCATATATGATGCATAACCACCATGGTAGAGACTTCTATTGAATGTAATAATGACACAGAATAGGATGATGAAACCCTAGAAGGGTAAATTGAGAATGCAATCTATCTAAATGGCCAAGTAAGAAAAAGGAAATTCAATTGATAAGATAAGAAAGACTTTCATAAAACTTGTGATATCCAAAGTTTGAATTTCAAATTAAGAGAGAAAAGTCACATTACAATAATGCCATGCTACTGATAAGGATCAAACCCTAGAATGTTTAGAGTTGTAGTAGTTAAAGGAATGTCACTAGTGATTTGACCTTGAATACTAGCATCACTATAAAATAAGATCTTGAGATTTGCACTATGAGAAGTAAACTAGCACTGATAGTAATCCAGAGTTTAAAGGTAGCTAATCTGAAAGGTAGATAAACAATATGGAAATGATTCAGAGCAAAGGATAAGATATAGATTTGAAATATAAGAGGTGTAATTTGAACAAAGGAGAAGTGTAAGATGAGCAAAGTGTAATCTAAAACAAATTCTTGCAGTGATATCAAGAATGATGAAAAATCTATTTTTTTACCTTGTATGTTTCAATTTTATGGATGTTTATTCTATATGATCAAAATGAGAAGGATAAGTAGAAAAAAGTAAGTAGTCATGAATGGGGAGAGAAATAATAGAAAATAATGACTTTCAATAATATGTGAATTTTTTTAAGAAGTATAATTTGTTGAAGGTATAGTAAGGGATGTAAATTTGTTTTACGTGTGATTTTAGTTGTACATGTACAAGCAATATGTTAATTAAAGGGGTCTGATAGTTGTAGTCATTCATACCAGTAATCCTTATTCGTATTGTAAAATTGTGGTATGGTGATATGGGTTGAATGATGATGGAACAAATGAAGGGTTAACCTGAATACGGTAGCCTTACCTATTCACTCATATGAATAAAAGGGATGATAACCATATTGTATTGATATGTAACCCTAATGAGGTATAGCTTGTTATACCTAGTTTTAATATAACTAAGTGAAGGTAATTGGGTAAGAATATCCCTTGAATGACTAATACAATCATGGAGTACTTTGTTACTATTATAGAAACCCTAGTATGCTATAACTCGATGGCTACACCTTGATTTATTTGTGGGTCCATACTTGAGAATAGTATGGAATGTGATGGTGACGCTTCACCTTATACATCCATTATCCAAATGGGGATGTCATGAGTAAGGGTTTGGGTATAAGTGTTGATTAGTAACATTAGTATAATTTATCTTGGTGAACCTAACTCTAATACATATAGATAAAGATGAGTATTTATGTTTAACATTCTTATATGATGGAATGATGGTGGAATAACCTCCTTAATATGATCATAACTATAATATGTTTATTGGTGGTTATCATAGCCACATGGTTGATACTTTCTTATACTAAACATGTGCATTAGGAATATGATGAGGGTTAATCATATCTAGATTCCTGGCATGTTGATATAATAAAGGAATGTTATTAATGTTAATATAACCCTGCTATGATTGTTTGTGTTGATCTGGTGTATTATATGTAAGTGATGTTGTTGAGCCTTGTTATAAGGCATGCAAAGATAACGATGATCTCACATGGAATAATATCATGGTCTTAATGACCTTTGGGCATGCTGGAGCCATGGATGAGGTGTAATCCTCTTGTGTTGATAAGGGTTGATACCTTGTGATATTGTGAAAAAGATTTATATCTTGTGATAGTATGATGACTAGTGTGGTCTCATGAATAGAAAGTGAATAGTACCATGTGATGGTGAGATGGGAAATTATGTTTCACACGTTTTATATATTTTTTTAAAAAAGTTGTGATTTGAAAAGGAACAAATGACTCAATGTTGAAAATAAAATTATAGACTGTAACATTCAAAATCTTAAAAGGAGAGAGATACACCTAGTAAAGGTTTTTCAGAGGAATTATGTATAGATGAAGTTATTTGAAAAGTAGAATCAGAGCTATTTAATAAGTATCTTTTCCTCCTTTAGAAATTTCAAGACAAAATTTTTATTAGAGGGGGAGAATTTTTACAACCCGTTCCTAGCTTTATTGGTAATCCAGGAGATTTAAAATAATCACAATGCTTATCATGTTTTGTTAGTAATATTCTATGTTTTGCTTTATCTTAACCTTAGCGGCCGTAAATACTTGTTTGGGCAAATTATAATCATGACTTAAGCATACTACAAAGATATGAGTTGGAGTTAATATAGCATTAACCCATACATGTGTGCAAGAAGAGAGTTAATTCTATTGGAGGAAAGAATTAATAAATGATTATTTATTTGAGAATATTATTAAAATAATATTGTAGGATTGTAGAGATTCAATTATGAATCCAATAAAATGAGATAGTTATGCCTTTTTTAGTAAACATATACAGAGCCCCATGATCACGGTCGATACCACGACCCACGACGCTGTGTCGACACTGTGACCTGTGATGCTATGTTGACACTGTGAGCCATTACGTTGTATTGACACCGCAACCACGGTCCACACCATGACCCATGACTCTACGTCGACACCACGACTGCGACCGACGCCGTCCAGGACAACAAATCATAAAATGATCTTATCTTGAACAATACTTATCCGTTTTCAACGAAATGAAGTGCGTTGGAACCACGGTTCAATCCTCTATCATCCCAAACACCTTTCTCTATGAGAGGATGACCTGTGGGGTAATTTATTGGGAGCTTTTTGGGTAAGAATGTGAAGAACAATGAAAATAAAAAGGGGTTACTATAGATTCAACTTGGTAAGTAGGTTTAACCCTTGATTCTTCCTTCTTTTCATTTCCCCTTGCTCATAATTCCTGATCCAGTGAATCTGAGGTTTGGTTTAACCTTGTATTTTCGTCTTCTACCTACAAAAGACATTCTTTAGGCTTGAAAGGAAGAAGAACACCGGTGATTTGCTAGGATTTTGATTTGGATTCGAGATCTTCAGAGATGAGCTACATTTTGTAAGGTGTTTTCACACCTTAGGGTGAGTGGGTACTTCCTTTAAATAGTAAATTGCACGAAAATGAGTTAAATCATCAATAATATTCAATTGTTTAGTATGTGAGTACAAACCCTTAGTTGCATTTTTGATCTAGCTTTTGTAAGATGATATGATATGGATTATTCCTCTGTTGTGATGAATTTCGGATTATAAAATCACTGTAGAAATGAACACAATCCATCTAAATGATAATTCTTAAATTAATTGTAGAGTTTACATGATTATACTAAAATATATGATTTTTGGCTATGACCGAAATTGTTGTATAAATGAATAAAGAATTCTGCCTAGTTTAATCTCCTTTGTTATGAATTATTGTTTTATTTGTATGTGTATTACATATATGTCCCATAACATCTTGGGTTTCATTCGATGATATCAATGTTTGCTTGATATATCAATAAGAAGAGTAAAACCCTAAATGAATGAAAAGTTGGAGGTTTGCAATTAGACATCTTGGTTCAATGTTATTCTTGATGTATGATGTATACAATCCTTATGCAAATTATGTGATAAGTGAATGAGGTAAATGCAACCCTTATGATAGGGTGTTCAGTGAAACAAGTATTGTGATATCAATGTTTCTCATTTCGAGATAATAGTTCAGTTGTGATAAATGTTATCAGATGGTTTATGAAATGAATGGTTTATAAAGACGAACAAAGATATGTTGATGTGATGATTGAATTGTAAATTTAAAGAGTGAATTAGACATATATATTCCCTAAACACTATAGAATCCTCACAGGATGGGACCTGTACTGTGAGGAGGAAACAGTTTCCCGACTGGAGGTAGTCCAGATCAAGGTAAGTCGGAGTGCACTAGTAGGGTGCAGGGGTCATGACCAGTAGGGTAGAATCCTTACAATTGTGTGATACCCAACACCAACCGTGGATGTCAGTGGTACCTGTGTTACATGTTGAGTGATCAGTGGTCAGTAGACCCACTGATGCACAATAAGCCTGAGGGCTTTGACTCACCACCTGAGTACCCAGGTTGAGAGGTGGAGTCTGAGATATCCGGCCGCTCCCATTAGCTGCCGAGAGGCATACGTGGCGAGGCCCACTATAGATGGGGTCTTACTCAAGAGATAGGGTTAGGAACCCGTGTATGCTTCTAAGCCTTGTATAGTGAGATCGTAGCTTGCTGTGATTCTTTCACATGTTGTGGTACACCTCATTTGGGTTTAGGTTATAATAAGATGAATGAGAGGTTAAACAAGTGTGTGCAGTTTATCAAATTATTCTTTGTATGTTTCTGAGTTATTAATTCCCTTTATAATCAATCAAGCATGTCATATATAGATTCACTCTTATAGATGTCTAGAGTATTATACCATATTTATGATTGTCAATGATTAGACTCTTTAAACATTACTGTTGTTATAATTGATATCATTTGCTCAAAAGTATATCTATAATTATATAAGTGTTCTAAACTATTTCTTTGAAGTACTAATGTAGCCCTATTTTAGGACCCCATCCTGTGCCATTTTGTACTTAAATCACATCTAAACATGTTAGATTACAAGCTTTTGTCCCTAATATGGTTATCATTGCAAATGTACTTATGGATGTTCTTTGCACTACTTTCAAGTACTTGGACCATGCTTAGATGGAAGAGAGAGAAAGATAGATTCTAGGGTTCATGTACTCATGGGGGGGTCCTAAGAAGACCCCAAAAACTCCCTCAACCTACCTCCAATGGCCAAGGGTCATCACCAAGCAAAGACATCCAAGAATGTTCAAGCTTGAAGGACACTTGAATGATGCAGACCACAAAACGGCCATGGGAATACCCCCACGGTCGTGCATTTATTGTGAAGAACCAATAAGGACAATAGTGAATTTGCATCCCAAGGGCCACAGTCGTGGTCACACAACATGGTCGTGGCTAAGAGAACTGAAGACGGTCGTGGCCACCTGCCACGGTCGTGCGTTTATTACAAAGTTTCAACAGAGAGTCACCCCCAAATCACCATGAATGTGACCCTCCACCATGACCGTTGTCGATAAAGAAAAAAAATTATTGTGTTGCTGCTCCACGATCACATCTCCTTCCTCCAAAAGGCCATGTTACCCAACACGGTTGTGGTGCCTCTCACCCACCACAACTGTGGCACTCCACCACAACTGTGGCCACCATTATACTTAGCATATCCACACCTACTCCATACCACGATAATATTCCCACTCCATGACCGTGACATCCTACCCTCACCACGGCCGTGGCACACCAACACGGCCGTGGTGACCCACCAACTCTACCAAACTTTCACACTATTTTTCCTAAACTACCCCTACGTACCCTAGTGCCTCCCCACCACCTATATATACATAGGTGGCGGCTGGGGCATGAAGGCTAGCCTCCCCTATAGGTGCTCCAAGCTTCCACCTTCCTTCCTTGAGCTACTAGTGCAATCCCTTTGCATTCTAGCTCAACATCCACCAATTCCACCCTCATTCCACCTTGGAAACCTAGTTTCTAGGTTTTCACCCATAACCCCCCATATTTTCATGCTCCCCTACACCCTTGGAGGAGGGAGGTCATCCACAGCAGCTTGGAGGTGAAGAACAAGGCTACTACACCAAGCTTCATGGTATTTATTGTTGGGTTTTAGGGGAGACAGAGAAGGCAACGGAAACAAAAAAAATTTCCCCCCCAACACATACCGAGGAAACGTGTCAACGTCTATGTAATAAGAAAAGATGGTTTGCGGAATCATACCTTGTCCCGAGGCTTGCTCGGAGACAATACCTCGCGCAATGCGCGGTCTTCAACTCCAGACTTCGACGGTGTCTGTGCAGCTCCTGGTCGCACTGGGACTCACAACTCCTGCTCAAACCGGACTGTCGGATCACAGTTGTCCTCCAAAGCGGCAGTGTCCTCCCGCCTCCGTAGTAGTCCACACGGACCACCTGGAACTCCACACTCCTTGTCCCACAAGGAAGTGGAAGGAGTCGCACCCTCCTATAGACGTACTAGTTGCCTACACGCTCTCCTGCCTCCCGTTGCAACTGCAGTTGTCTTTCCCTTGCTGCACCTCCCTTTTGCGGGAAGCACTTGCTCGGGCTCTCTCACGGTTACCAAAACCAGAGAGAATGACAACTCGCAGAGAAACTGGTTGCACTTAGCTGTACTATGAGAAGCCCCCAAGTACCCCTATATATATAGGAGAATCATGGGACAGGGTTCTCCATCCCGGGCAATGCGGGACTAAAAGCAGGAGTAGAAGGGTTCGGGATTTTCCACAAAAGGAAAACATCTCGCAACCTGAACGGATCGGTTCAATGCTGAACCGGTCGGTTCAGCCACTGAATCGGTCAGTTGGACATGAGCCGACCGTTTGGGGCACTCCAACCGATCGGTTGGTGCCCTGAACCGATCACTTCATGGTCCTAATCCGGTTCAAATTGACTTTCCTTGTTTCTTTCCCAATTGGCATCGAAATACCAATACTATTTCCAATCAAATTGGAAATCCTATTTCCAATCAAATTAGAAATCGAAACGAAAGGAAAACTCGCACCAATCCTACTTTCCCAAGTTGCTCGATTGCACCAGTTGAACCGATCGGTTCAACACTTGAACCAATCATTTCACACAGTGCATGAGCCAATCGACTCAACCCTTGAGCCGACCGGTTCAGCAACCTCAGCCGACCGGTTCATCTCATGAGCCGACCGGTTGGGAGTGTAGATTGTGCAGAATCAGTCAAATGCGATTTCAATCAATATGATACTCCAATCAATGCATCCAACACTTTGAACCATACGATATTGAGCCATCGACTGATTGAGTGCTTAATTGAACTACTAAACTCCTTTAGTAATCAATCTAAACATTGCTTGTGGAAAAACTCCTCTTCCATGTTAAATCCTAAGTGTGTGACCCTGGAGGTCCATTTCACGTTGGCAGTGAAAGTCCATAACACTTATGACTTCACAAGAAAAGAGCGGTGCCTAGTCACACATCATTGCTACCCAAGTGAAAGTAGAAAGTTGGAGAACAACTTTCATCCTACAATCCGTGAATGATGTTACAGCGAGTGTATAATTCCTTTGTCACTGATATCCTGAATGAACTCGAGGCATGGATCTGTTATCCTGTCAACGTTCATTCACTTTCTTGATCTCAGAGTAGACTGGAAGAGATATGTATGACATCAGTATCACATACTGACTCACACATGCGTGCACGCCTTTCTCAATCCTACTCATCAAGTGGCCATGGATATCAAACTCCCTCAGGAGGGACAAATCCCATATCTATCACTCCACCCTCAAAAGCCCCATGTGTCAAAGCCACCCAATCATCACCTTTATAACAACCCATGTTTCAGGACTGCGTTTGATGATGTCAAAGTGTGCCCAACGACATGTGTTCAGTGCAGTGATTTCAGGTCTAAGAATCACACTCACCACCATCACTGTGAGTACTGACTGTGACTACCATCTCATGGTTCCATGTGTCAAACTCACGGTGGGTCTGTCCGGTACCTTGTTCTCTAACAAGTACCTATGTGTTTGGTTTGATATCTCTATATCATGACTAATGAGATTCTGTCATCAACCAACACCACAATCTAGTCTTGTGTATCATTGTTGTCTATCTACCTTCCACAATGACATCCGACTAGGGACAAAACAAGAATGTACAAACTCTTAACATCTGTATGTTCTCATCGTTTAGGTCCTCAACCTGAAAGCATACGTCATTGAGTACTGTCATTCTTTAGACATTCAATATGTTCTATCACTATCTCATATGACTGAACCAGAAAGAATTGGAAGCTTGCTTTTGATGTTTATCAAATGAATCTTAATGTATCCCATCAATCATCACATGATTGGCTCTCAGGGCATACATACCAACAGACTCCCACTTGCACTGCGAGCCAATCACCCATGAATCATATTCACAGTGATCTTCAAACATGTCCCACATGTTACTGTGCTCTAGTGCCAACATAGTGAGTAATGACAACACTTTGCCAAAGTCTGTACAAATTGCATGTCTCACATCTCTTCGTTGTACGTCACACGTATGAGATGGAGTTGTCGTAATATGCGGTCTAGTATTCCATTTGCTAACTTTTAGCCACATTGCATGATCAAGGATTCCAGACTTGTCATCAATGAGTGGAATATCTATAAGTTCATCTCATGAACTTCTAGATCCATATAGTATCTACTGCTGTTCACTAACACATAGATACTCGGCATTTCCCCTTTTAAATGGCTTTATTGGAATATTTCCAATTATCAACAAACTTTCATTTTTATATATCATATATATTTTGCGATTAATTTTCTGTCTTTTCGGAAGTTCGCATCAATGTAACTCCTTACATCGAACTCTTCCTTATCTCCATAGAACTAGTACTTCACAAGTACTTATCAAGTTCTTATGGTATTCCAGTAACCCTTACTGGAAATAGACAGACATCCACTCGTCATGTCCCACATACAAGTTACCAGGATGAGCACATCATATTGTCATGTCCTACATACAAGATGATGAATGCATTTTATTCTTGCTATGTCATACATGCAAGACAATGGGATGATTACATACCAGATAGATCCATATCTATTCTTAGTGTTCCCATTCTTCATAAGAATCGGACACTTGGCCTTGGGATACTAACTCCACGTAACATGGACAAGTTTTCTCCCACTTAATCTGTGCATACTGAACATTTCAGTGCAGATTGCCAATGTATGCTATCTCCTTTCAGGTCAAGAGGTTTTTGAGAACTATCTCTATAGATCTCTATTCCTATCATATAGGAAACACCTCTATTTTCCTTAAAGATAATTTCCACTTTTGGATTTCCAATCAAGAACATTTCCATTTCACATCAATATGTGGAATGTGAATACGCTCCCACTAAATCACAAATCCCTTCTTTATCTTTGACATATCAATCAAACCCTTTGACAATATCATCAAAGTAAAGATCCAATTTCGAGTTGCTTGTACTCAATCAATCACATTGATTAGTCCATTGTAACTTATAGACTTCATTTGCATTAGTGGATTCACAAACCTTATAGGTTGTGTCACGTACACATCCTTGTTTAATTCCTCATAGGAATGCGGTTTTAGTATCCATATGCCAAATGTCTTAGTCATTAAGTTGCAATCAACAAGCATCATCCTTCTCAAAATGTTATCCATGTGTCTTAACACTTAAGACTCATTTGCACTTATGGATATGATCCAATGAGTGCTACCATGAAGGTCATACCTTATGGCTCATATGGAAGTCATTTAGGATGTAATGGTCATAAACCATAACTCAAGATTTGGTTCCTCATATTCATCTAGATAGTTGAATCATCTCATGAACAACTCATCACATAGATAATCGAGGTGTATCTGTTAAGGATATAAGAACTCACAACCCTTGTGATTCTTAATTTCCTTTTATTAGTGTGGGGTATTCATTTATTTAGAAGAATTCAGTTATTTGATAATCATTCTCTAACTCCTTATAGTATGATTCCTTCTTGCTTTAGACATCATCATGCCTCAATTATGAGTACACTATGATACACTATCATAATCACTCACAAGGATCTCAAACATTTGGTCCAAGTATTCTATTCATTGATCTCATCAAGAATTAATATTTTACCAAATTTTGTACTTCATTTATGATAATCTCGAACACTTCAAGATATTCATATTGGTATTTCTCTAAACACCATTTGAAGTATTAGCATTTTGTTCCAATAGGTATGTAAATACATCACATGTATTATACCTAATAGGATAATCACTCTCCCACTACATTAGTGAAGATTGATTAATCATGTCCAAGATATTCATGTCTCTTACTAGTTCTCTAACCAAAAGAGTCTATCTTTATCCATCACATGGAAAATAGAAATGAATTTCCCATGATCAATGCTAATTATATTGTTTGAGTTATCTATAACTTTAGGTATCATCTTATCTTATGCATATCAAATATCATAAGATAAATAAGAAATTACCACAAAGATCACATCTTTATAAATTGAAACATCTCTTTATTAATTGCCATCATTGTCATACAATATGCAAAAATAAAGTGTTTATATCTATTGGCAAATATGAAATAGCAGTTCATAACTGTATTACATGCCTTATTGGCTGAAAATAAACTAAAGTATTCCTATCTATAAAGGAAACACTTGCCCAAGTAAGAATGCTTTACACTTTACATCTTGATATCATATATCTCAGAAGTGCAACAAGTTTACTTTCATGACACCTTTAAGTAGAAGCTTCAGTCGCCTCTTTCTTCTTTCGTTCTTCCAGGTAGAGAGGACAATTCCTTTTCCAATGTCCTGGCTTTTGACAATGGTGGCAATTTCCTTTCTTGGTCATGCCTCCCTTGGCCTTGAGAGCTGAAGATGGCTTGGACTCCTGGCTAGCTTCAGAACCTTTCTTAGCTTTTCCCTTGCCCTTGCGCTTGGACTTGCCCTTCTTGCTCGTGATCACCATCACAGACTTAGGCTTGTCCTTTTTCATCTGTAACTCAGCTGTCCTCAACATGCCCAACAACTCTGACAGTGGCCTATCAAAGTTGTTCATGTTGTAGTTCATCACAAACTGACTATAAGATTCTGGAAACGATTGCAGTATCACGTCAGTAGCCAACTCTTGGCTCAGTGGAAATCCCAGTCTTTGTAGTTTCTCCACATACCCAATCATCTTGAGTGTGTGAGGACCAACTGGATCTCCTTCTGTCATGACACACTTGAACAGCGCCCTAGAAACATTATACCTCTCTTGCCGTGCCTGATCTTCATACATGTTCCTGAGATGCTAAATCATCTCTATGACACCCATGCTCTCATGTTGCCTCTGCAACTCATGGTTCATTGAACATAGAATCAAGCACTTTGCATCAATGGCATCATCAGAATGCTTCTTGTAAGCATCCCTTTCTGCCTTTGATGCATTTGGAGCGGGTTCCTCTGGAATTGGAGTATCCAGGACATAGAGCTTACGCTCTTGAGTGAGAACAATTCTCAATGTCCGATACCAGTCGTGGAAGTTCGTCCCATTCAGCTTGTCCTTGTCAAGGACCGATCGCAAAGAAAAGTTGTTGTTGTTTGTTGCCATTTGAACTACAAAAGGAAAATATGCAATTTTAGTCCAAAAACTCATTTTTGACTTATTTGATTGATTTGAAAGTTTGACGATATAATTAGGCCTTTAATTAATTATCGCTCCCACTATTTTACTTCAAATTGATAGCCCTCACCATCAATTCAGTTGATTGCAGCGTACAACCTTCTAGTGGGCAAGATCCTGAAATCCTCTAAGTCATGGACCAGCTAGGGTTGTCACCCACAACATAGATCTCTCAGGTAGGCAACTTTTGCCAATTACATCATATGCAACTCTTGATAAGATGTCATCTACAACTCCTTGCAATGAACATCTCTATGCCTCAAGGTGCTAGATCCTATCTAGGTCACCTTGTTAAGTTCGACCCAAAGCAAACTCGATGAACATGCACCCTGCTAGGGAAGACCCACACATTCCACGAGATAGACGGTGCACCACGCTAGGGCGTGCCCACACTTGGTCGATCAAGCTTTTCACGTGTGTCGCATTTGGAAGGCATCTAAAACTTAATATTTTAATGAGGGATTTGGTTTTATATACATATACATATCCAATCACCACAATACATAGTACGTATCATATACATGCTATATCCCACAGAAAACATGCACAAATGATAAAAAGCGATGATTATGGCCATCCTAATGTGATTCCTCGAGCCAAGAGGAATCACGGTCATCTAAGTCAACATCACATGCAACCTGTACAAGATGAACTCTGTACCTTGCCATCCGAGTTGATCAACTCATCACATGAATGATATGTACTCTCCAGCCGGTCGTCTGGGTGCCACCAGCCAATCGGTTGGATCCTCCAACCGATCGGTTTGCCTGGTCGTCGTGCATCTCGTCATGTCTGCCACCCGCTCATCTCGCTCCTCGAACCGGTTATTAACCGATCAGTTCACTCCTTGAACCGACCGTCTGAGAAGTCTTCTTGATGTCCTCCGGTCTTTGACATAACAGGAAATAAAATCCTATTCTATTTATTACATTTGCTTTAAAAGGGAAACCCTGAGTTACATTCGGGGGGAGCAAAGGTAGGAAAGAATCTCGAATTATTTTGAGTTACATCAGGAAAGAGAGGGAAGATCGGTGCGCAGACTGAGATGCAAGCAACCACACACAACCAATCACAGATAGGGGTTTATAGGCCATAATCACGCTACATACATCAAACACAAAACTCGTTTAAGGGCGATGCGTATCGAGTGCATTAATAATACATATCGTATATGTAATTAGGGATTTGTGGATTTAAGATTGGACATGCATAAAGCCGATATTATTTGCATCGTATGCAATAAAGAAAGGCGACAAACCAAAATCGATCATATCGATATTCCTAAAACATAGAGCAGTTGACGTGGCTCTGATACCACTGTTGGGTTTTAGGGGAGACAGAGAAGGCAGCGGAAACAAAAAAAATTTCTCCCCCAACCCATACCAAGGAAACGCGTCAACGTCTATGTAATAAGAAAAGATGGTTTGCGGAATCATACCTTGTCCCGAGGCTTGCTCGGCGACAATACCTCGCGCAATGTGCGGTCTTCAACTCCGGACTTCGACGGTGTCTGTGCAGCTCCTGGTCGCACCGGGACTCACAACTCTTGCTCGAACCGGACTGTCGGATGACAGTTGTCCTCCAAAGCGGCAGTGTCCTCCCGCCTCCGTAGTAGTCCACACGGACCACCTGGAACTCCACACTCCTTGTCCCACAAGGAAGTGGAAGGAGTCGCACCCTCCTGTAGACGTACTAGTCGCCTACACGCTATCCTGCCTCCTGTTGCAACTGCAGTTGTCTTTCCCTTGATGCACCTCCCTTTTGCGGGAAGAACTTGCTCGGGCTCTCTCACGGTTACCAAACCCAGAGAGAACGACAACTCGCAGAGCAACTGGTTGCACTGAGCTATACTATGAGAAGCCCCCAAGTACCCCTATATATATAGGAGATTCATGGGACAGGGTTCTCCATCCCGGGCAATGCGGGACTAAAAGCAGGAGTAGAAGGGTTCGGGATTTTCCATAAAAGGCAAACATCTCGCAACCTGAACGGATCGGTTCAATGCTGAACCGGTCGGTTCAGCCACTGAACCGGCCGGTTGGACATGAGCTAACCGTTTGGGGCACTCCAACCGATCGGTTGGTGCCCTGAACCGATCGGTTCATGGTCCTAATCCGGTTCAAATTGACTTTCCTTGTTTCTTTCCAAATTGGCATTGAAATACCAATACTATTTCCAATCAAATTGGAAATCCTATTTCCAATCAAATTAGAAATCGAAACGAAAGGAAAACTCGCACCAATCCTACTTTCCCAAGTTGCTCGATTGCACCAGTTGAACTGATCGGTTCAACACTTGAACCAATCGTTTCACACAGTGCATGAGCCGATCGACTCAACCCTTGAGCCGACTGGTTCAGCAACCTCAGCCGACAGGTTCATCTCATGAGCCGACCGGTTGGGAGTGTAGATTGTACAGAATTAGTTAAATGCGATTTCAATCAATCTGATACTCCAATCAATGCATCCAACACTTTGAACCATACGATATTGAGCCATCGACTGATTGAGTGCTTAATTGAACTACTAAACTCCTTTAGTAATCAATCTAAACATTGCTTGTGGAAAAACTCCTCTTCCAGGTTAAATCCTATGTGTGTGACCCTGTAGGTCCATTTCACGTTGGCAGTGAAAGTCCATAACACTTATGACTTCAAAAGCAAAGAGTGGTGCCTAGTCACACATCATTTCTACCCAAGTGAAAGTAGAAAGTTGGAGAACAACTTTCATCCTACAATCCGTGAATGATGTTACATCGAGTGTATAATTCCTTTTTCACTGATATCCTGAATGAACTCGAGGCATGGTACGTCATCTTGTCAACGTTCATTCACTTTCTTGATCTCAGAGTAGACTGGAAGAGATATGTATGACATCAGTATCACATACTGACTCACACATGCGTGCACGCCTTTCTCAATCCTACTCATCAAGTGGCCATGGATATCAAACTCCCTTAGGAGGGACAAATCCCATATCTATCACTCGCCCCTAAAAAGCCCCATGTGTAAAAGCCACCCAATCATCACCTTTATAACAACCCATGTTTCAGGACTGCGTTTGATGATGTCAAAGTGTGCCCAACGACATGTGTTGAGCGCAGTGATTTCAGGTCTAAGAATCACACTCACCACCATCACTGTGAGTACTGACTGTGACTACCATCTCATGGTTCCATGTGTCAAACTCACGGTGGGTCTGTCTGGTACCTTGTTCTCTAACAAGTACCTATGTGTTTGGTTTGATATCTCTATATCATGACTAATGAGATTCTATCATCAACCAACACCACAATCTAGTCTTGTGTATCATTGATGTCTATATACCTTCCACAATGACATCCGACTAGGGACAAAACAAGAATGTACAAACTCTTAACATCCGTATGATCTCATCGTTCAGGTCCTCAACCTGAAAGCATACATCATTGAGTACTGTCATTCTTTAGACATTCAATATGTTCTATCACTATCTCATATGACTGAACCAGAAAGAATTGGAAGCTTGCCTTTGATGTTTATCAAATCAATCTTAATGTATCCCACCAATCATCACATGATTGGATCTCAGGGCATACATACCAACATGTATACCTCTTCTTCCCCTTTCTTTTATTCTTTCTTTGACTATGTATAGCTAAGCCCCTTGTGGTGGGCTGTTTGGGGTTAAAATGTGACTTTGATACTATGTTAGGGAAAAGTTGCTTGTAATGAACTCAATTTATATCTATAATGATTGCCTCTTGCTTCTATCTCTTTTCCTATTTTATTGCATGTGGTTTGTGATATTTACATGAATGTCTTGCTCTGAGATGTTCGATGACACTTAGCTTCTAGGAGGATTTGGAGTCTATGTTGCAATTTTAGGAATGGCTCCTAGGTCCAATTAGTGGATCCCTAGCTAGCCCCCTTTGTTCCTACATATACATCCCCCCTCTTACAAGTGAGTGTGAGATCTAAGTAGCTAGTGTGGGTGAAATGGATGCAATTTCCTAGGGCCTTCTAATGGCTAGAGTGGATAGCGGCATGAGGTCAAATACCCTCATCTCTACTGCCATCTCTACCCTCAACCCTCAATTGCTCACTATCACTTACCCTAGAAACCTATATTTGGTTAATCCCATTAGAATTACACCTAACCCTAGTCTTCTACTAGTAGTATAGGGTATAATCTAATGGCATTGGCCTTATTGTTTGGTTTGGTAATCTAGATGTGGAGTGAGAACCATGTTTGTCTAACTAACTTTGCTTGCTTATTAATGCTAGTCTAGTTTAATTGCTTTAGCTTAAGTTAGTCAATTGCTTAGCTTTGTTCTCTAGTGTTAGTTTAGGCCTTTGCTCTTGTTAGTGGTTAACTTAGCTTCTCAATTTCTTCTTACTTGTTTGGTCTAGTGTAGCTTGCTCTGGCCCTTGCTTAGCTAGTTTGTTAACTTAGTTTGATAGTTTGCTTGTTTAAGATAGCTTAGGTTTAATCTTGCTTTTCTTACTTGTTCATTTACCATAATCAACCATCAAGCCCTTTTAAAACCCTAAAACCCTAATCTCCACACTAGGAACATAGCTTACACTACCTAACTCTAGTGCCCCTTCTATCCCTGTGGACCGACCCCGTATCTTGCCAATCACCTATAGTACGACAGTAACCCGTACGCTTGCAGGAGACCTGTTTAGTCTTTGTGATTGACTTGGCTAGGGACAATATGAATATCGAAAGCAAAATCTCATCTTGTGTGTTCCGACCTCGTGGAGTGCATCTAGCCACCCTAGTTGGTTAGTGTGTACGCCTCTAGCAGAATCTGCACCAAGTACTCATTCACTAAGCGAGTAGGCTCATCCCTCTACTCACAATTTTTAGGGAAACCACGTGGAATTGAAGAAGGTCAAAACATTAGAGTAGATCTACCACATGAGTTAAGTATGATATTAGTTAAGTTCAGTCGATCCCTGTCACTCTAAGTCCTTGTATATATGTGAGAGAGTTGTAAATGATATTTTGTATCTTTGTTTCCTTAATAAGAGAGAATGTATTTGATTATCATGTCATATGTGCATGGAAGTGTGTGAAATAGAATAAATGTAAGGATGTTTATCATTAATGTTGAGATCATATTAGAGTAATCAAAGTTTAATTGTCTTGTAAAGTTTGTTTATGTGATTGAATGCAAGAAAATAAAGAGTTTGAAACAAAGGAAAAGGAAGAAAAAGTTGGGAGTGAACTTTGTATTAAGTATAATCCTCAAACTCATGCCCACATCTCAGGATTAGTGGTAATCATGGAATGCGGGTGTGACATAGGTGGTGAAGCCAGATCTAGTTGCTGAGGAATTATGATATGGAGAGGTTACGCACCACAAATTGATCCAAGTAGTTTAAGCTATAATTTCAATTAGAATACATATATGACTCATTAGTTGAACTTTGTTGAGAAAATCATGTAATAATTAGATCTAAATTTCCACTGTAACAAAACTATGTTCATGTTATTATTCTATTTAAAGAAATATTGTGAACCCCAATTATTTGAGTGGGTTTTATTTTGTGGTATATGATCTATTGGGGTATTTTACAATTATTTCCTTAAATTTAAGTAAGGAGTGGTCCCTCTCAGGCTCCACTCCTTGCATGGATGATGGATTAACGTGTCATCAACATTTTGAAGCATAATTCTTCCTATTGGTCAAGGAATCTTGCTTGTATATCTCCACTATAGAGAAATTTTCTCTAGAATAGTGATATTATGCTTCTTCCTCTATCTTCTTCTTTATTATTCTATTTCTCTATATATGTCAATGTATTATGTAAGAACTTGATTTGGATATGTGTGTGTGAATCCCTCATATGTATGGAGTATATTTCTTTCTATTTGGTACCTTCTTGGTATCCAATGCTCATGTGATGAACTACATTTATTATAATTTCAATATTTCATTAATATTCTCTCTTATTCTTTGCAATGATTATGGAAACCCCTGCCAAG
The DNA here is from genome assembly GCA_963693085.1 of Alisma plantago-aquatica. Taxonomy (NCBI): domain Eukaryota; kingdom Viridiplantae; phylum Streptophyta; class Magnoliopsida; order Alismatales; family Alismataceae; genus Alisma; species Alisma plantago-aquatica. Next base: position 719,239,161 of record OY856410.1, read on the forward strand.
TGAACTATGTGACAACCCAAAGCCACACTAAATTAGATTACTCAAAAAAAACATGATCAGCAGCTAAATGACCACATTACCAAAAAAGTAGGTAATTAAAACTGATCTCATATTACCATCATGTGTGGAAACATATTACAACATGGTCCATCAACTTGTAATATATCACATATCATGTTAGTTATTTACATCTATGTTAAGTGGCATCATCCACAACATGTTACAAAAGATTTTGTTCACAGATACATTCCACATATACAAACCACAACTTACTGTCAAAAACCACATGTCAATATACAACATCTACAAAACACATCCCTTCGTAGACCTGAGAATACATGAATGACACTAGGACTCTACTACAACAACTAGCAGTTATCCAACCTTCTAAGGCTACTGATCTCCAAACTGCTCCTCCTCAACAGTAGGATCCCGCCCACACCGTTGACAACCACCTAAAAGATGTGGTGACCCACAAGGTGAGACCAACATCCCAATGAGAGATATAACTCTCAACCAATGATAATTGAAACACAATATATCTTTATTAAGAAGGATGAGCAGATTTAGCTAAATGAATAATTTAAACTGCTTACACAACTTAAGTAGCTAAAATAAATAAGCATGGAATTATACATGATTAGAAAGAATATGAAGAACATGTAACACTAATAACCACTAAACAATTAATTTCTCTTACCACATTATATAACAACTAAACAATATAAGAAACAAGGCAAGGGTAAACATCCAATGTGAATCGTGTTTCACCCTATATAGATATACTACATGATTGTATTATATCTTTTAATAAGCCCTAAGGAGTTTGAGGAATACCACATAGACTCCAATTGTCCACTACTAAGTCAAAAACAATACCATACAAGATTTAGGAAAGCCAAATTCCTAAGATCTTCTCTGTCCTTGGTCAGTATGAGTCTGCCACAATAACATAATAAGTCAAACTACAAAACACCTAGTCCACCTTGGTATATAGGTCATGACACTAGACAACAGGGTATACGAAACCATGTCACTAAGGTACAATTGTCATTGTCCTCAAATATCACATATATAATCTCTGATATATGACCACATCCGTTCTCACACCAAGGCATGACCATAACCATCGCCATACACCTTAGGGTCAATATGTCAATGACACACATTGACTAGCACCTGGCATACTTAACAACATGCGCTCTGAGTTTCCTTTACGAATATTAGTTTCACCATCCAGCAAGTCTCGACACTAGATTGGATCTATGGCACAAGGCAACTACATGATTAAGGTTTCACTTGATTATTTATATACAATTGGCTATCTTTTAGCCACATCAATTAAGTTACATACAAATCCTAGAAAGATTATACAAAGGCAAGGGTAGACTGAAACTTCAAAAGATATAAAATGTATGAAACATTGAACTTATCATATCATCACAATATATTGTTCATTGTCACACATGAGCCCACACTCATTACCATATCATCATGGAATGTCAATCCCTTATTGCATCATCCAGAGGATATCTCTTCAATTAGGGCACAAGACCATACTCAAGGTCATAAGGCTATCACATCAATCCTTGGAAGAACATCATTACCTCTCCCTACCTCATTAAGGCTCATCATCATCACAATACATGTGTTACATAAGTTTGGTATAACAATGCATCTAAGAACCATGGTATTCACATGAAAGAACATTAGGGTTACAACAATTTAGGAGAGAGATAAAACCTTCCATCATCATGATAATTACTCCAGAAAGCTAAGCTACATCATAGTGTACTTGATTTAGGGTTAAGATTTAACAAGGCAAACCAAATTAGGTTTCTAAATTAGAAATTCATAGTAAACATTAAGTATCATCTTCTCCAACATTCTTGGAAGAAATTAGGGCAAACATCACCACCATAGAATCAAAAAAAATTCAAGATCATATGGACCAAAAAATACCATTGATCGCATAGAATAAGTGGTTTCTTCGACCATTGAAGATTAGGTCACACCATCTTAATTGATCATTGAAGAATGTCTAAGGTTGGCGACCGAAGACATCAAGGTTTAACACCTTCATCGACTGATGAAGAATCTAAGACATCAACGACCATTAATGTAACACCCATGACCTGGGTTATGCTTTAACCCTAGATGTTTTTCTTAATAAAGTGAATTATATGATTTCTATTATCTTTTTAAAATTAATTAAGGCTCAAGAGGAACTCATATTTTAATTTTAGTCCTTTCTGAATAATGTCAAAATGATATTTTACTTGTTTTGGACTAAAGTGCAAATTACTCAAGTTGAGGGGTTAAATTGCAAATGTAACATGATAAGATGTTCCTCGTGTGTTGAAGCATCATGATAATGAATATGATGTAGAAGTATGTCTTGTGAAATCATGAGTGCCAAGAAAGAGCTGATAAAGCAATGTTTGTTCATTAAAACCTAGTTTTGGTGTACTGTGCAATTTACCCAAAACCTAGGGTTCAATATGCAAATTACCACTTCAAAATAGTCCCTAATATTTCTTGGTATCATATAAAGCAAAGAAAATTAGAGGGCTATCTCATTTGTACCTCATTGAAGGAGAGAGAATCTTGATATTAAAATAATCAAGATTTAAGCATGATTGAAATTATAATTCAATATAATGCAAAAATAATTATACTAATTGGATTGCCCTTCAACCAAAATTGTATAGGTTGAAATACACATATATGGACGCCCTTGTGCCTTGAAAAGGCAAGGGAAATATCTATGTCAGTGGAGAACCCACTCACATTAAGAAAATAAAAAGAAAATATCCACTAACTTATGGATACAATTATTATAAGGGCTAAGGTGCTTAATTTGCTTTTCTTTAAAGCATGGATAATTGAGAGGAATAAGAGGCAAAGGAGATAGTCTCGTAACCAAGTAAGGGAAGTGTTACAACCCCAGTTTTGGGTTCATTTGGTGAGAAATGTGATTTCTCATATTAAAGATATTGGAACAAATAATGATATAATTTGTTTTGAATAAATGGATTTCATTTACAATAGCCTCGATGATTGTGTTGTGGGCTTTGTTGGCTATTGGGCCGAATGACAAGGAAATTCAATTAATTAAGAAATCAAGAAAAGAAAGATGTGGAAACCTCTCGAAGGTAAGGAACTTAATCCAAAGGTGGATTTCGTGCCACATGAGTTCCTTGGGTTCCAAGAAGTCCAAAGTCCAAGGATTCCTAATGTTAAAAGGAATACCAATGAGGAAAATAAAAGAGAAATAAAAATAAATCCTCAAAAAGAAATATTTTAATAAGAAATACACATGATAATGAAGAATAATGCATTTAGATGCATCTAGAAGGATAATGAGTATCCAATAAAAAGGATTTCAAAATAATAGAGCTTCTTAGGATCCATGGAGTCCCAATGAAGAGGAAAGAAAGAGAAAATACCAAAATTGCAAATAAGGATAATGGGGAATACATAATTAATGGAATTATGTGGTTTTATTAAGAAGGAGTATTTTTCTACTTGAGGAGAATATAATTTCGAGGCTAATGAATTAAAAGACAAGATTAAAGAGGATAAGGGAGAGGAATTTCCAATTCCTAAATATCCATGCAACAAGGAATATCAAGGAAATATGAGATAATGTAGAGAGAGAGAGAGAGAGAGAGATGGTTGCTTCACAACCAAGGAAAGTGTGTTTCCTTTCAAGAATAGGACTTGAGTCCTCAAGGAGGCACGCCTTAGGGCACTGAACTCCCCCTATATAAGGGATAAGTCATTAGGCCGAGTTCAGAAGATCACACACACCAACTTCTCTTCTTCTTCCATATTTCTCGTTCATAAACCCTAGTGGAGGTAAGCAATGTGATCATGGCACAACAAGGGGACCAAGCATGGTTGTGAAGGAAGTTGGATCTGCCCCGATGACATAGAAAGCTTTAGCCAACATCGCCATGCCCTAAACAGTGCGCCCTAGCAGCAGCACGGCTGCACAGGGCAGCTGCAATGGCGGGCAAACCCTGTCAACCCTGGCCATCTTGGCTGAGTCTTTAGGGTGTTATGGGTGTGCCCAGCCTTGGCGGAGGTGGGGCGAAGGTTGGAGTGGAGTATCAGACCTTGGAGAGGGTGGAGCAGCCCTGTAAAGAGTTGTCCTCGGCGGCCATTGTGGTTGGACGATGGTAGGAGACGACCTAAGGGTCATTAGATGGTTCTACCCCTCCGTACTGTGCTGGATCGGCTGGTTAAGTGGGGGAAAGCACGTCATTTCATTATGTTTCCAAGAAGGCAAGTTGCGTCGTATAGATGGGGTGATGTGGCACTCCGAGATTGGTTCAAAAAGGGTAACTCTTGCTAAATTCATAATTAAAGATTGGTAACTCCGATTAGGACAAGTAATATATGAATTTTTATCAGAAAAACGACGGGAATACATTAAAAATTTAACTGGAGCCTGATTCATATTGAAATTATAAAAGTAATGGAAGTTGTTAACTTTAGTATAATAGTGATTATGACACCCTATTTGGATATGATTGATGTGATTAGTATGGTTTAATTGATGGTTAAAGTTGATATTAACCTGTTAATCATAAAAAGATACATTAAGATCAACAAAATGAATTTTTCACCTAATTAGTTAATTTAGAGTTTCATTTGTATGAATATACTTTAATGGGCCTTGAAACCCTAATGTTGGCAATTTGACTCTTAATGACATTACTTATTCAAATTTTTGAATAAAGTTAAGGGATGACGATTTTAAGCTATTTCGAGCAGTAAAGTTCCTAATTGTGGTTAAATACCCTAAATGTAGTAATTAGGGTTTTCTAATGAATAAAAGATAGAATTAATGGTAAATCAAGTTCCATTGTTAACATAGTTGCACAATTATTGTTTCCCCCACATCTCAGCTTCTTGCTGACTGACATTTTGTTTGTCGGTGTTTTAGGTACAAATGAAAAGAACAAACAGTAAAGTGGAGAATATGGAACTAAATGAGAAATAACGTACACAGGAGGATTAGTTAGATTAGTATCTTCATGGATAGAAGCTTAGAAATCCCAGCTTTTAAAAGGTAAGTAAAGTTTTTATTTTATACCAGTTTTCAGTTTAGTAGTAGAATTCATAATTATTATTGATTATTTGTTGAACCTTTGATCCGGTTTATTAGATAACGGATTTGATCTCTTGGTCTCCCTTAAGTGGGGGTTACCGGGAGGCAGGGTCGTTACAATTGGTATCAGAGCATAGGTTCCTCATCTAATCGTTAATCATTATTAAATTTTACAAATTCCATAGAACCAAGGGAGTTATTAGAGGATTGTCCAAAAGATTGAGGTGTCTAGAAAAGGATCACGTCTAAGGGCTAGCAATATTTTCCTCCACACCGCTAAGTCAGAATACAAGGACTCCCGGATTGTTTGACTGCCTGGACGATGTCTTAGGATATGATTCGAAATAAAATACCTTTAGGACTCTCTCATCTTGTGCATCCCTTCTCAACTCAAATTCTGTTAAGTACCTTAAGGATTAGGGTTTCCTCTCTTCTCCTCACCCTCTTGAGGTATAGGTAAGGCTAATAAGGTCTAAGGAATCCTCCACCAAATTAATGGAAAGCATGTAAATAAGATGTCACGGACATAAGCTTAATAGATTAAGTGCAAACTAAAGAATAGATACATGCTTAGGTCGTATGACACAAGTTGTCATTGCTCTTAATAGAAACCTAAGGATGGACCTCTTAGTCAGGAGGATGAGTAGAGAGAGTTAGTCTTGGAGGTAGAGACCTCCATTAAAAGTAGATACCTAGCACCTCCTCTGAGGATGAGATTAACCCTAACCCTAAGTGAAGGTTAGAGAGATAGATGACATGATGAGTTAGATGTCATGGTTGACGGAGTGTTTGGTTGGACATGCCTTTGGGATGCCATAAGAGGTTATATGATCTAGTACCTTTGGCGACCCAACCCTGGGAGGGTCGTGCATGTTTGAGAGAAGGATAGCTCCTTCATGGATGAAGTTAGAGAAGAACCTATAGAACCCTCTAGGCTTGTACAAGTAGGGTATATCTTGCACCCAGAGTACGTCAGTAGTGCTCATAGTAGGATGAAACCATGGACAAGAAATCATGATGGATGTCTTATGAGATAAATATAAAAAGCTAAGGATAATCTTGAGCCAAACATGAGTTGAGCAAAGGCTTCATCCAGGTAGGGATATGCTGGTAAGCTTGATCTGACTTCATGTAGTGAGGCTGGATGTGGAGTTAGATCTAGAGAAAGAAAGAAGGACCCAAGAAAGAAGGTGGGAAGTTTAGATTCTGAGACATGAGGAATAGTGGGGGGTTGAGGATGATGCGACCTAAGTGGATGATAGTGCTTGATCCCTGGAGGATGATGATATATTGGTGTCCTTTAGAGGAACCAAACCCTAAAGAGAGAGTGATGCTTCTGGTACCTATGTGCCTATGGTATAGGTGTTTACCTGCTAAGTGGAGACAAAGAGTGCCTTAGGCCCTGAGGAGGTTTAAGTAATGAGTTGTGAGGCCTGGTACCTAGTTGTTTGTCCTTGAGGAGGACTCGAACCTGATGTGTTGCTCGAGAAGGGGGATGACAGGGAGAGCATGTCATGCCTTATACCTGCTTGATTCTTGGTTAAGAGATTGAGCATGCAGTTGGACACCCAAAGGTGAACGTAGGCCTAAGAGGGGAAGTGGTGTACCTGATGCTCATGATGAGTTTTGAGTCTCTATAGTTTCGAGCATGGTACTCCTCATGTGTAGAGGTAAAGGAAACCCCTTCAATTAAGGGTATGGTTGATGAATCCCTAAAAACTAAGTTGATGACATGGGAAGGTATAATCTTGATCCAACATTGAGGAAAGAGAAAAAGTATGACTTAGCATGGCTTAGTAGGTGGTATGCTTGTGCCTTAGTAGCTGCTAGGAATATAAACCCTAAGGATGTTTGTGACCTTGTGTCAGGAGTTGTAGTTTCCTCCAATCTTGGGAGAGGGACCCTTTGGTAGGGTGTATACTAGTTTTGTGGGTTTTGAGGAAACCCAAAGAGATATCCTAGGGTCTTGAGAAGCTAAGTGAAAAGTACATGGTATGAGAATGAACCTATAGACCCATAGATAACCATCTCTATGTGCATGTGGATGTGTTACCATGGAGGTAACCGGTATGGGGCTTGATCAAGGTAGGCTGGTTACCATGATCCCTATGAAAGGATGAAAGTCATCCCATGAATGCAGGAAGAGAGATGATGAATGGTTGGGTAGGTTCTAAGTTGGACATGTACTATGATATAATCCTAAGTCTATCCTAGGGTCAGGTAGGGGTAAGACCGATGGAAGTAGGAGTTGCCTAATTCCCTAGTTTCACGTGACCATAGAGTTGGGAGGGTAACAACTATCATTGTCTGAGGGCCATGGGTTAGGAGATTGATCACCTTCATAAATTCATGGGACGCAAAGGGCAGATTAGTAGGGCACTCTCTAATGCATGAGGGAAGAGGGATGACCCCAAAAGTGTCAGCACCCTATAGACCTAGAGGAGATGACCAAGGATTGTGTAGTAACCCAAGTAGGTTCGAGACTAGTTTTCCATGGAATCAACTTTGATATCATGATGTTTGTGATGCGGAGACATAAGTTGTACGTTCAACTTAGAATTGAAGGTGTACTGGAGATGTGGGATGTATCATCTCTACTCGTAGAATAGGAAGAACTTGGTGTTTGGACGGCCGCCAAATGCTTATTTCCTCTTGTTATGGGAGGTAGAGATGGGATAGTATGCATGTCGTACACCGAGGATAACAGATGATGCGAGTTGGAACGTTGCTACGAGATATGAGGACAGAGATGATAGCATACCTTGGTGGAATGAAAGATACATGGATGGTTTACAAACACTAAGAGGAGTAGTGTAGTCATCTTATGAGGATATTTTATCAAGAGCTATGTAGAATTTGCAAGTTAACCAAGGTTGAGTTTGATCACCATGAGGATGAGCTTAGAGTTTCTTGATGAAGACAAACTTAGAGTTTGAGATGAGATGATAAGTGAAATACAAGGTGGTGTCTGTCTTCGACATTACCTAACACCTAAGGATAAGAAGGGGTAATGAAGGCTCTGGTTGAGATATAGTTGCCTAGTTTAGCTGGAAGCTAGAAAAGTTGAGGTTGCTAGGCTAACCTTAAGTTGAGAAAAAGGGATAAGTTTGGCCAATACCCAGATATATCAATAATGGTTAATCAAGTAAATGATTGATTGGTTAGCCAGTCTAGTACATGATATGATGAAAGGATGGTTGTAGAACCTCAGATGTACTTCTTTGGAAAGGAAAGTGGTGAAGCCCTGATGAGATTGGTTTAGGGTTTCTGAAGTATCAATCTTGAGGAATCATGACATACAGGAAATCATGGTTTTAAGATCACCAAAAACCATGATACTACAAAGATAGTAAGTGATAGTAGCACTTTCTCTGCTTGATGTGAAGTTGCATGTAGCATGTGGCCATGCAAGCCAAGGGTGAAGGACGAACACCAGTAACCCAATGCGTTGACTTAGAGATTAAAGAATCCCCGAGAGGAAATGGAGTTCATTCACTATGGATGTTGTGGTATGTCTCCCTTTGACCAAGAAGGTCAAGATGCAATATGGGTTATGGTAGACCTCCTTACCTAGATGACATGAGAAAGAGAGGAGTACTATCAAGAGACATATTTTGTTGGACTGCATAAGAAAGAAAGATGGTTCAACTACACCATGATGTGAGTTCAAAAGTTCTTGGGTATGACCAAGGTTCACTTCCACAAGGTGGAAGTAGATACATGAAGAACTCAAAAATAGTACAGTTTATCACCCCTTACTAATGGTTAGTATGATACAGGCTAGAGGGTTTGATGAGAGCATGTGTGATACAAAAAGACAGTTCATAAGATGTGATGATAACCACCATAGCCTTATGGGATGAAAGAAAGATGGTGTATCAGTCACCACTTCATTAAGATGATGTTGGTGAAGGAGCCCTCACGAAGGTCATAAAAGGACCACAGTGTATGCAAATGAAGTAGCTTTGATCGTGCAATGGCTGAGAGAGAGCCCAGTGGTGACATGAGTCACGAGCTGATGCAAAGCAGACTGACATGCAGTTCACAATAGGAGAATATGTGATGTGAAAATCTGACCCCTCTAAGCTACAACTGAGAAAGCTGAGTCCCCGATATATGGGTCCATTTGAGATGGATTGGTGGAGATAGTTGTGTTTAGCCTTACCCCACAGGATAACATGATGTGTAAGGTGTTCCATGAGTTCGATCTAGAGCACTATGTGAGGTAACCAAGCCATGTGTTGAGCCCTGAACCTATTCAGCTTTTGAGAGGTTGATATGTCATGAGTCACTTATGAGGGTACAATATACCAAGGTATGAAAGAACTCAGATGGAAGAGTTTGAGATGATGAAGGTTCTTGGGAAGCACCATGGAAAGGGTGAAGCCACATGGGAGCCATGATGGACATATGAAAGGCTTATCCTGTTTGTTTGCTTGCTTGATGGAATTGTGAGGGCAAAATTCTTATAAGAGGGGAAGGATGTTACAACCCCAGTTTTGCATTCATTTGGTGAGAAATGTGATTTCTCATATTAAAGATATTGGAACAAATAATGATATAATTTGTTTTGAATAAATGGATTTCATTTACAATAGCCTGGATGATTGTGTTGTGGGCTTTGTTGGCTATTGGGCCCAATAACAAGGAAATTCAAGTAATTAAGAAATCGAGAAAATAAAGATTTGGAAACCTCTAGAAGGTAAGGAACTTAATCCAAAGGTGGATTTCATGCCACATGGGTTTGGGTTCCAAGAAGTCCAAATTTGCAAATCAAAGGCAATAAGAAAAGAAAAAGGTAATTAAGTATTTCTTTATTAAGAAAGAAATTGAAAATCATGGTAAAATGTGGAAAATAAGTAAAAAGAGGTATAATTGAGTTATCCTTGGTGGAATTTCGTATCCCAAGGATTCCTAATGTTAAAAGGAATACCAGTGAGGAAAATAAAAGAGAAATAAAAAGAAATCCTCAAAAAGAAATATTTTAATAAGAAATACACATGATAATGAAGAATATGCATTTAGATGCATCTAGAAGGATAATGAGTATCAAATAAAAAGGATTTCGAAATAATAGAGCTTCTTGGGATCCAAGGAGTCCCAATGAAGAGGAAAAAAAAAAGAGAAAATACCAAAATTGCAAATAAGGATAATGGGAATACATAATTAATGGAATTATGTGGTTTTATTAAGAGGAGTATTTTCCTACTTGAGGAGAATATAATTTTGAGGCCAATGAATTAAAAGACAAGATTAAAGAGGATAAGGGATAGGGATTTCGAATTCTTAAATATCCATGCAACAAGGAATATCAAGGAAATAGGAGATAATGAAGAGAGAGAGAGATATGGTTGCTTCACAACCAAGGAAAGTGTGTTTCCTTTCAAGAATATATCTTGAGTCCTCAAGGAGGCACGCCTTAGGGCTTCGACCCCCCTATATAAGGGATAAGGCATTGGGCTGAGTTCAGAAGATCACACACACCAACTTTTATTAATCTTCCATGTGTCTCGTTCATAAACCCTAGCGGAGGTAAGCGATGTGATCCTGGCACAACAAGGGGACCAAGCATGGTTGTGAAGGAAGCTGGATCTGCCCCGATGACATAGCAAGTTGTAGCCAGCATCGCCATGCCCTAAATAGTGTGCCCTAGCAGCAGCACGGCTGCACAGGGCGGTCGCAATGGCGGGCAAACCCTGCTAACCCTGGCCATCTTGGCTGAGTCTTTAGGGTGTTATGCGTGCGCCCAACCTTGGTGTAGGGGGGCGAAGGTTGGCGTGGAGTTTCAGACCTTGGAGAGGGTGCAGCAGCCCTACAAATAGTTGTCCTCAGTGGCCATTGTGGTTGGACGAAGGTAGGAGACGACCTAAGGGTCGTTAGATGGTTCTACCCCTCTGCATTGTGCTGGATCGACTGGTTAAATGGGGGCAAGCACGTCATGTCTTTATGTTTCCAAGAAGCCAAGTTGCGTCGCATGGATGGGGTGATGTGGCACTCCGTGATTGGTTCAAAAAAGGAAACTCTTTCTAAATTCATAATTAAAGATTGGTAACTCTGATTAGGACAAGTAATATATGAATTTTGTTCATAAAAATGAGGGGAATCCACTAAAAATATAATTGGAGCCTGATTCTACTTGCAATTCGAAAAGTAATGGAAGTTTTTAACTTTAGTATAATAGTGATTAAAAAAATCCTATTTGGATATGATTGATGTGATTAGTAGGGTTTAATTGATGGTTAAAGTTGATATTAACATGTTAATCATAAAGAGATACATTAAGCTCGAAAAAGATGAATTTTGCACGTAATTAGTTAATTTAGAGTTTCATGTGCATGAATATACATTAATGGGCCTTGAAACCCTAATGTTGGCAATTTGACTCTTAATGACATTACTTATTCAAATTTGCAAATAAAGTCAAGGGATGGTGATTTTAAGCTATTTTGAGAATTAAAGTTCCTAATTATAGTTAAATACCCTAAATGTAGTAATTAGGGTTTTCAATGAATAAAAGATAGAATTAATGGTAAATCAAGTTCATATGCGAGTTAGACTATAATGAACTTTGAATTTATGGTAAATGAGCATAATGATCTTGTCATGGATTAAAAGGATAAAAATAGTAGCTTTAATGTAAAAGAGGTTTAAGGGGCTTAAATAATGGATAATTATGCCTTTAATCCAAAACTGAGGATTAGATGTTGATATAATTAGGGTTTGTGATCAATTGTGTTAAATTAGGGTTTAAAATAATAAAAGATGAAGGGAACCCTAATTGTGGAGTAGGAACCCTAGGAAGTGAACTAGCTTTCATAGATCTTAATGACATGAGTAATGAAAGGAAATTGTATAATTGTTTCAGGATCTTGTTGAATGCTTGACTACCTATTGGTTGATTGGATTATTTCTATCTCACATCATCTTGACAGGTATGTGGTTACGCCAATGAATATCCCAAATTAGATTCCCGTGGATTTTCGAGGTTTTATCGATGACTTGAATTAAACTGTTGGATGCATTTAATTATTGCAATTTATAATGTGAATATGACTATCACCTAAGATATGCGTAACGACCCTACCTTCCGATAACCCCCAATTAAGAGAGACCTGAAGGTCAAAGTCATTATTCAATTAACAGGATCAAAGGTTCAACAAATAATCAATAATAATTATGAAATTCTACTAACCAACTGGAATTTGGTATAAAATTACAACTTTACTTACCTTTGAAAACTTTGGAAATCTATCTATCCAGAGCTTGACTTATTCTATCTAATACTCCTTGCACTTTATTTCTTATTTCCACAATGTGTCACTTTACTGTTTGTTCTTTCAATTGTTGTTCTTAAAACACCGACAAACAAAACGTCAGTCAGTATATCAAAATATACTGGTATGTGGGAACAACCAAAAGTTTGCACATAAGGATAACAAACTAATTATCACAATCAAGTTAATTAACAATCCAATTTACACTTTTTAGTATGACATTCTCCACCGCTTTTTCCCTAACCCTGGCATACCCACCTTAGGGTTTCCTTTGCCAATGACTTAAGGCCACCTTCTCAATCGCGAGCTTGGTGCCTGGGGGTCACCACTCATGGTGCCCACTAGTCATGCAATATCATAGGCCACCTTCTCATTCCCGAGCTTGGTGCCTGGGGTCACCACTCAAGGTGTCCATTGGTCTATCCATCTGGGCCTGACCTTTGGCATCATCCATCAGTGTGGCATGTAAGTGCGAGAATCCATAATTCTATTATTAATGTGATAATCATAGTGACTTTATAGTTTGCATGTATGAACATCCAAACTGATAATTTGCAATCAATGTGATTAACCATCCAAAAATCCTCGGGAAACTAAGACGGTTATTCATAATTAACCACATACCTGATCTGACGATTTGAACAAAAATATCCATGCAAATAAGAATCCAAGCAAGCAAGCATTTTCAATAAGATCCTGAAATAATCACGTAATTCCCTTTTTATTATTCATGTCATCAAGATCCATTAAACTGAGCTCGCTTCCTAGGGTTTCTAATTCACTTTTAGGGTTTCTATTGCAATTAGGGTTTCCCTTCATCTTTTACTATTTTAAACCCAAATTTGATGCAATTAATCACAAACCCTAATTATTTCCACATCTAATCCTTAATTCCAGATTTAAGGCATAATTAACCATTAATTAAGCTCACTAAGACTCTTTTAAATTAAAGCTACTATTTTTATCCCTTTAACCCATGACAATATCATTATATGCATTTATCATCAATTCATAGTTCATTATGGTCCAATTCTCATATGAACACGATTTGCCATTAATTCCACCTTTTATTAATGAAAAAACCCTAATTACTACCTTTAGGGTATTTATCCACAAATTAGGAACTTTAATACTCGAAATAGCTTATACCCATTAAAACTCAGTTATATGCATGAAATCAAATAATTAAAGCCATTAACAGTCCTAATTACCAACATTAGGGTTTCAAGGCCCGATAAAGCCTATTTATGCACATAAACTTTAAATTAACTATTTATATGCAAAGTTCGTCCTTTTTATCTCTAATGTTCCTTTTTATCATTATCAGGCTAATATCAACTTTAATCATTCATCAAACCCCATTAAATAAATTAATCAACTCAAAATAGGATTCTTTAAGCATTAATACATTAAAGTTGATAAATCACACTACTTTTCGAATTGCAAGAGGAATTAGGCTTCCAATTTATTTTTATTAGATTCCCCTCATTTTTCTGAGCAATTTTCATATTTTACATGTTCTCATCGGAGCTACCAATATTTAGATACAATTTTTGCAATAAAACACTTACTTTGGCCAACCGTAGAGTGCCTCGTGTGCGCTCCATGCAACGTTGCCCATCATTTTGGAAAACATGACGAAAAGACATTCCAACCCCCGTGTAAGTGGGTTCTTCTACAACCCGTGGAAGGGCATATCCATCCAATGCTATGTTACCCTTCCTCAACCTCACGAACTGCCGCTGCAGCAGCCCTAGTCGTGTCTTGAGCCGCCTGCTCTCCCTCCTCTGGACCCCGAAGGTCACCGGAGTAGGTTGCCTTTGCTCCGCCACCTCCTTCCGAACTTAGGGCACCACCCAGATCTCGACCAGAGTGGCTGGTTTGAGCAGGGTCATCGTGCGACCTGCAGCAGGTGTTGCAACCATGAGGCTATTGATGTGCCTTGTCTAGGGCACAGCCACGATGGCAACGCATCTCCTTGGCATCTTGGGGCATCAAGATGACATTGCAATCCACCCTTTCCGCCTCAGGATTTCCTGATCACGCGGTCCCTCTTAGCTAGGGTTTAAGAACGAAAATATAGAATAAGAGATAAGGATGTGTGGGATTCTCTCTCCCTCTCTTGGACTCAAACTAGGGCCTTACCCCCTTTATATAGGGTGAGTATCCATGCCCTAAGACGACCACCTATGGGTTAACTTAGTTCTTTTCCCAATAGGAAACAAATTCCTTCATGGAAAAGAAATCCTTCTCTCCTATTTACCTTCTTGATATTCATTATTGCATGGACAATTAGAAATACGAAAATCCTCCCTCTTATTCCCTTTATTCATGCCTTTTTATTCATTGGCCTCGAAATTATATTTTCCTTACGTAGGAAATACTTTCTTCTTAACAAAACCACATAATTCATTAATTATGTATTCCTATCATCTTTATTTTGTAATTTGGTATTTTTCTTTCTTTCCTCTTTATTGGGACTCCATGTATCCCAAGAAACTCAAAGATTTCGAAATTCATCTTTAAGGATACTCATTATTCTTCTGCATGCATCAAAATGCATTATTCTTCTTTATCATGTTTATTTCTTATTAAAATATCTCTTTTTTAGGATTTCTCTTTATTTCTCTTTTATTTTCCTCATTGGTCCTCCTTTTAACATTAGAAATCCTTGGGATACGAAATTCTACCAGGCATAACTCAATTATACCTCTTTTCACTTGTTTTCCACATTTTACCATTATTTTTATTTTCTTTCTTAATAAAGAATTACTTAATTGATCTTTTCTTTTCTTTTTGCATTATCTTTGCAACTTTGGATTCCTTGGAACCTAAGGAACCCAAGAGGCACGAAATCCCTCTTTGGATTTTCCTTCTAGAGGTTTCTACCTCATCTCTCTTTTCTCAAAACTCAATTATTCATTTCTTAATTGAATTTCCTTGTTATTGGGCCCAATAACCAATAGAGTCCACAACACAATCATCAAGGCTATTGTAAAAAATATCCATTTATTCAAAACAAATTATATCATTATTTGTTCCAATATCTTTAATGTGTGAAATTACATTCCTCACCAAAGGAACCCAAAATTTGGGGTTGTAACATCCTTCCCCTCTTATAAGAATTTTGCCCTCAAAATTCCATCAAGCTAGCAAACAAACAGGATAATTCTTCTGATGTCCATCAGGGCTCCCATGGTGCTTCCCAAGAACCTTCATCATCTCATATTCTTCCATCTGAGTTCTTTCTTACCTTGGTATATTGTACCCTCATAGGTGACTCAGGACATTTCATCCTCTCAAAAGTTGAATAGGTTCAGGGCTCAGCACATGGCTTGGGTACCTCACATAGTGCTCTAGATCGGATTCATGGAACACATGTATTCATCACATTATCCTGAGGGGCAAGGCTAAACACAACCATCTCCACCAATCCATCTCAAATGGACTCATATATCGGGGACTCGTCTTTATCAGCTGTATCTCAGAGGGGTCAGATTTTCATATTATATTCTCCCACAGTGAACTGCATGTCAGTCTGCTTTGTACCAACTCATGACTCATGTCACCACTGGGCTCTCTCTCTCATCCATTGCTTGATTAAAGTGACTTCATCTGCACACACTATGGTTCTTATCTAACCTTCGTGAGGCCTCCTTCACCATCATCATCGTAATGAAGTGGTGACCGAAACAACCTCTCTATAAGACATCTTGCATCTCGATAAAGGCTATGGTGGTTAGCATCACATCTTTAAGAACTGTCTCTATGTATCACCCTGAATGAGCACATGTGCTCTCATCAGACCCTCTAGTCTGGATCATATTGTACATTAGTATGGGGTGATAAACTGTACTATCATTGGGTTCTTCATGTATCCACTTCCACCTCATGGAAGTGAACCTTGGTCATACCCAAGAAGTTTTGAACTCGCATCATGGTGTAGTTGAACCATCTTTCTCTCTTAAGTAATTCAACTGAATCTGTCCCATGACAATATTCTTCGTTTCTCATGTCATCTAGGTAAGGCGATCTACCATAACCCATATTGCACCTCGACCCTCTTTGGTCTAGGGGAGACTCACAACATCCATAGTGATGAACTCCCATTCCCTCTTGGGAACTCTTTATACTTTATATCCATGCACATGGTTAATGGTGTTTGTCCTTCACCCCTAATTTGCATGGCCATATACCACATGTAGCTTCACCTTAAAAATCCAAAGTGCTACTGCCAAATACTATCTTTGTAGCACTATGGTTTATGGTGATCATGATCTCTTGTATGTCATAATTCCTCAAGATCGATACTTTGGAAACCCTAAGCCACTCTCATTAGGGTTTCATTATTTACCTCTCCAAAGAAGTACATTTGAGGTTCTACAACCATCCTTTCATTATATCACAGACTAGGCTGGTTAATCGCTACTGATACATATGGGTGTTAGCCAAACTTATCTCTTTACCTCATCTTAAGGTTATCCTAACAACCTCAACTTCTTCTAGCTTCCAGCTAAACTAGGCATATATATCTCAACCAGAGCATTCATTACCACTTCACCTCCTTGGGTGTTAGGTGATCTTGAGGACACACACCTCCATGTATTCTACTTATTATCTCGTCTCAGCTCTAAGCCTATCTTCATCGAGAAACTCTAAGCTCATCCTCTTAGTTTTTGAATTCAATCTTGTATGGCTCATAGCTCATGATAAAAGCATCCTTATAAGATGACTGCATTATTCCTTTTATTGTTTGGAAACCATCCATGTATCATTACTTCCACCAAGGTATGTTATCATCTCTGTCCTCATACCTTATAGAAACATTCCAACTCACATCATCTTTTATCCGTGGTGTATGGCATGCGCACTGTCCTATCTCTCACTCCCATAACAAGAAGAAATAAGCATTTGGTAGCCATCCAAATACAGAGTTCTTCCCATTCCAAGAGTAGAGATGGTACATCCCACCTTGCCAGTACACCTTCAAATCTAAGTTGAAATGTGAAACTCATATCTTTACATCACAAACATCATGATATCAAAATTTCCTCCATGGAAAACTGGTCTCGAACCTACTTGGATCCACACACAATACTTTGTCATCTCCTCTAGGTCTATAGGGTGCCAGAACTTTTGGGGTCATCCTTCTTCCCTCATGCATCTAGAGAGTGCCCTACTCATCTGCCCTTTGGGTCCCATGAGTTTATAAAGGTGATCATGTTGGCTAAATGGACATCTGTTAATCCCTTTTGTTTTGATAATGACAAACATTTCATTTTTGTTGATCTAACGTGCTACTTGAGTGTTGCAGGAATAAGGTGGATGACAAAAGAGTTGGGAAATCTATATGCTTGAACTATTGTAATTTCATGAAATGTAATCAATTGTAAAACTTGTACAAATATATAATGTACAAGTACTTAGACATCATGTAAATCAAGCGTTAGATCTTCCCTAGCTAAACACCACACTTAGATAGGTCATCCCCTTCAATAGTGTCACATATGAACACTCATACGTACACTTAGCACTTTATTTAAAACATTGAAACATGGTCAATCTCGATTGACAAAATCCTCGACCGAGACACTCTCAGTCGACAAACTTCTCGACCGAGAAAGACCCAAGTAGCCGTTAGACACAGCCGACAAGGTAGTTGGCAGTTGGAGATGAACGTTGCAAACACTTGATCCAGAGGGCCTGTCGGTCGACAAACCCTCGACCGAGTAGGAATCTCGGTCGACAATTCCTCGACCGAGATGGGTTCTTACAGCACCTGCATAATTAATTAACTAGTCATTGCTAAAGCAACAAAAGTGTACATAATGAATAGTTAAGCACTTAGAACCCCCTAGAAAGTGTCTACAACGTCCTTAAGCACTTGTAGGTCATTCCTATAAATAGTACATGCCTTAGGACACCTAAACTCACTAATTCTACACTTGATCATACACTTGTATTAAGCAACTTATTTTGAGCAATTGAGCATACTTGCAATTAGCTACTCTTAACCTTGCTCTAATTTCGTGTCCTATAGGCTAGTATCTCCTAATCACAGCAATCACACTTCCATATACATTGGTTAGGAGATCTACACGCTTGATATAGGCAAATCAAGCCTTGTGCTTCAAAGGTTATATTGTAATTTCCTTTTCCTTTCTTGTTCACTCTTATTTCTTGTACTCTCCTTGCTACTCCTAGGGTTGGAGGTTGCGGATTGGAGAGGGTCATGATCTTCTTGGTGAAGAAGGAGGCTTTGGACTACTTCAAGAAGGTTGGTGCAACGGGAGGGTACTTCAAAGAGGAAGGCTACTTCAAGGGGGAGCTTGGAGTTACTTCAAGAAGGCTGCCTCAAGTTGGTGCATCTACTTCAAAGTGAAGGTTGTCCAAAGGGGTGTAAGAAAGTATTGAATTTTATGTAAAATCCTTGAAGAGGTAATAAAATTAATACTTTCAAAATCCCGGTTGGGTAAGCAACCGGGTAGTGGACTGACTACCTTAGTATTTGCTAAGGTTGGAACCACTCTAAACCCCTTGTCTCCATCTTGCTTTTTCATTTGTGGTTGTTTGAGTTAAATAATTATTAAAATATTCTTAAAACCCTATTCACCCCCCCTAGTGTTTTTTCAATTGGTATCAGAGCAGGCTTCAAGGAACCCTATCCAAGTCTTGAAGAATGGGTGACGGGGTACTCAACAACCTCAACCTTGAAGGAACACTTGTAGCTAGGCCTCCTATGTTTGATGGAACAAACTACACCTACTGGAAGAGAAGTATGCAATTCTACTTCCAAGGGATTAGTTGGGGTCTATGGAGGATGGTGTCAACCCCCTATGAGCTTCCTCAAGTGGAATATGCAGCTTGGGACACCAATACGGTAAAGTTGGCTCAAATGAATGCAAAGGTTGTAAGTATTCTCTATTGTTCAATTTCAGTAGGAGAATATAATAGGATATCAAACTGTGAAATAGCCTATGAAATTAGGCATAGACTTTACATAACTTATGAAGGGACTGTTCAAGTTATGAATTCAAAAATTAGTATGCTTAAACAAAAGTTTGAACATTTCCGTATGGATCTGAATGAATCTATTAGTGAAATGTATACAAAATTTTCTTCTATTGTAAATGGTTTGAATGCTTTAGGTAAAGTTGTTATTGAGGAAGATCAGGTGTCAAAGATCCTTAGATCACTTCCTCCCAAATCCAAGCCCAAGGTAACAGCCATTGAAGAAGAAAATGACCTCACCCGACTGAGGATGGAACAACTCATTGGAAACCTAGAAGCGCATGAAGCAACCCTAGAAGAAGAAGAAAGAAGAGAACGTGAACTTCAACAAGGGAAAAAGAAGGATGTGGCTCTAAAAGCTTCAAAGATCATCACACCAGAAAGTGAGGAGTCAAGTGAAGAAGAAGGAGAAGATGCCTTGATTGTCAATGGTAAGAAATATAAAAGATTTAGATCTAACAAAATTTCTAGTTCTTCTTCTTATCCTCCTAGGTGCTTTGAGTGTGGAAAGAAAGGACATCTCAAAAATGAATGCCCTAAAACAAAGAAAGGAAAGAAAAGTTCACACAAAAAGAAGGGAGAAAAAGCTTACAAAGTTGCATGGGA
The DNA here is from genome assembly GCA_963693085.1 of Alisma plantago-aquatica. Taxonomy (NCBI): domain Eukaryota; kingdom Viridiplantae; phylum Streptophyta; class Magnoliopsida; order Alismatales; family Alismataceae; genus Alisma; species Alisma plantago-aquatica. Next base: position 719,259,171 of record OY856410.1, read on the forward strand.
TGAGTCAAGTGAGAGTGAAAGTGGAGAAGAAAAGGTAGAATGTCTAATGGCAAGAGAAGATGATGAAGACTCGTAAGAGGTAAGCCTTCTTGATCTTCCTAAAGAAGAGTTAATCACTAGTCTACAGGAAACTCATGATAAATATGTTGACTGCAAAAGAAAACTAAAGAAGGTTACCAAAACAAATGATGAGTTATATGCTAGATTAAATGTTCTCTCTTATAAAAAGGACAACATTGATCTTGAGATCTTTAAAAAATCTTTAAATGACTGCAGTAGAAAATTACTTACTCTAGAAACAAATGTTGATCTTCTTTCTCAAGAAAAGATTGATTTGTTAGCTGAACTAAATGATTTTCAGACCCAACCAATTTTATGTAACCATCTAGACTATGACAATGTTGTAAAAGAAAGAGACTCCCTATTATCTGATTTAGATCAAGCAAGGAAAGATTTACACAAGAAGATGGATGACATTGCTAATCTACAAAGAAACCTAAATGACTTAAGAGGAAAAGACATCCTTAATAACATTATAAAAATTTCTTGTAATTTCAATGGAAGAAGAGGATTAGGATATGCTCCAAAGAAAAATAAACTCAAAATAGATAAAGCATCCAAGACTCAGACTATGTTTGTACCTAAGAACACAATTCCTAGAAAGAGAAATGATGTTGATTTTATTACTTGTCATTTTTGTCTCCGTCTTGGACATTATTCATTTTCATGCCCTTATAAGACCAAGGATTCCGACTTAGTTTGGGTTCCAAAACCCCAAACTTAGCAGATTTGAATGAAATTCAATTGAGATATGATCCAATGCTCATTTTTGCAAATTATATTATCTTATCTCAACTTAATAAAAAGTCTCATGCATTATGGTAATTTTCTGAACTGGTATACTGAAACAGAAGCTTATTCGGTCGAAGTATTATCAACCGCAAATATAATCGGTCGAAATTTTGTCGATCAACCAGATGCCTGTGACAAATTAAAATCTGCAGCAACAACCTTAGTATTACAACAACCGTTTCGGTCAAAAAATGGTCGACCGAGAGAGGTGTCGGTCAAACTTTTTTCGATCGACTGAAGTTCTGAATCAGATTTTTTATTCAGTCAATAATTAAATACTCCTAACCATACCGGACCATCACATGGGTACCAAAACCTACATTTTAATGCAGGATTGGGTGGTCGATGGTGGATGTTCCAAACACATGACCGGAAACAAGGATGTGTTTCAAACTTTTGAAGAAAACACCATATGAAATAATACATACTAAGAAACCTAGAGTTGACTATTTTCATATCTTTGGATCCACATGCTATATCTTAAACACTAAAGAGGAAAGAGATAAGTTTGATTCTAAATCAAATAAAGCATTCTTTTTTGGATATTCTACCTCTAGCAAAGCATTTAGAGTCTACAACACTATTTCTAGAAAATTTGAGGAATCTATTCAAATCTCTTTTCATGAAGAGACAAAATCAGAAAATCCTGAAATAGTTGATCTCACTCATCAATTCAAAAACTTATCCATACCCAATGATAGTCAGAAAAATACTCTAAGCACTGACCAAGCTGAAACACAACCTATACCTAGACTCATTAAGGATCATCCTCAAAAATTAATTATTGGAAATCCTAATGATAAAGTCAAAACTCGTTCTTCTTTTAAGGATGTTGCAAACATGGCCTTTCTTTCTATTATTGAACCTAAGAAGGTATCTGAAGCTCTTAAAGATGACTATTGGATAATAGCAATGCAAGAAGAATTAAACCAATTCACTAAAAATGATGTATGTGATTTAGTCCCTACACCACAAGATAAAACCATCATTGGAACTAAATGGGTTTTTAGGAATAAGCTAAATGAGGTAGGGGAAGTCATAAGAAATAAAGCCAAGTTAGTAGCATAAGGATATAATCAACAAGAAGGAATAGACTTTGATGAAACGTATGCACCAGTAGCAAGACTTGAAGCGATTAGAATGTTACTAGCTATTGTTGCACACAAAAACATCAAACTCTACCAAATGGATGTAAAAAGTGCATTTCTAAATGGAATCATTCAAGAAGAAGTGTATGTTGCCCAACCACCTATTTTTTAAATATCAGAAAAAGGTAACTATGTTTATAAACTTAAGAAAGCACTTATGGTTTAAAACAAGCACCTAGGAACTGGTATGAAAGGCTCAAGACATATTTTTTATAATGGTTTCTCTATCGGAAAATTTAGATTCTACTTTATTTTTCAAAACATATACATCTGATTTTTAGTTGTTCAAATATATGTTGATGACATTATTTTTGGAGCTTCAAATGAATCATTGTGCACACAATTCAATGGCATTATGCAAAAATATTTTGAAATGAGCCTCATGGGTGAACTAACTTTCTTCTTGGTTTCCAAATTAAACAAACGCCTGCCGTGATTTTTATAAGCCAAGAAAGTGCAAACATGCTACTACTCCTATGGCTACCGCTATTAAAATTGATAAGGATGAAAATGGGGAACCTATTGATGATTCCTTATATAGAGCCATGATTGGTAGTTTGCTTTACTTAACAGCTTCTAGAACTGACATCATGTTTTCCGTTGGTCTTTGTGCTCGATTTCAATCACAACCCATGCACTCTCATTTTCAAGCAGTTAAACGGATTCTTCGATACTTAGTCGGCATCACATGTTTTGGTTTATGGTACCCAAAAGGACAATCCTTGGATTTTAAAGCTTATACTGATGCTAATTATGCTGGTTGTCGACTTGACCGCAATAGCACTAGTGGTGGTTGTTTCTTGTTAGGAAGAGCTTTAGTATCTTGGTTTAGCAAGAAACAAAACACAGTTTCCCTCTCTACAAATGAAGCTGAATATATGGCAACCGGATCTTGTTGTGCTCAAGTGATTTATATGCAACAAGTGTTAAACGATTATGGTTTTACTCTTTCATCTATGCCTATCTTTTGTGACAACACAAGCTCTATAAACTTAGCACACAATCCTATTTTACACAGCCGAGCTAAACATATTGAAATCTGTCATCACTTTTTACGGGATCATATCTCTACTAATCATGTTTCCCTTCGTCATGTTGATACGGAAGATCAATTGGCTGATATTTTTACAAAACCACTTCCACTAGACCAATTCAACAATATAAGGAAGCAACTACTTATCACTCCCTTAAAAGATGTTTTCTTTGATATTTTTGCTTCTTAAAAATGTTCTTATTTGCATCATTTTTGGTTTTTAAATGGACATCTTTTTCATAGGATTTGATGGGACATCAAATTAAGGGGGAGTTTTCTTGTTTTTAACGGATATCTTTTTGAAATGACAAAGGGGGAGAAATAAAAATAAATCTTATAAATCTTAAAACATAGTAATTTTGCAAAACTCAATCAATGAGTTTCATAAACTCTTGGATTTACATTGAAAGTTGCTATATTCCCTAAAGAATTGGACTTCATGTTCTATAATTCATGGGGAATAATAAGCACACATTTTATAAACAAGATAAGAAATTCACAAAGTAAACTTCAGGTATGAAACTAAACTTATCTCAAAGATGAGTTGATTTATATTTTGGAAATGTTTGTCATCTTCAAAAAGGGGGAGATTGTTGGCTAAATCAATTAATCCCTTTTGTTTTGATAATGACAAACATTTCATTTTTGTTGATCTAACGTGCTACTTGAGTGTTGCAGGAATAAGGTGGATGGCAAAAGATTTGGGAAATCTATATGCTTGAATTATTGTAATTTCATGAAATGTAATCAATTGTAAAATTTGTACAAATATATAATGTACAAGTACTTAGACATCATATAAATCAAGTGTTAGATCTTCCCTAGATAAACACCACACTTATATAGGTCATCCCCTTCAATAGTGTCACATATGCACACTCATACGTATACTTAGCACTTTATTTAAAACATTGAAATAGGGTCAATCTCGGTCGACAAAATCCTCGACCGAGACACTCTCGGTTGATAAACTTCTCGATCGAGAAAGACCCAAGTAGCCGTTAGACACACCCGACAAGGTAGTTGGAAGTTGGAGATGAACATTGCAAACACTTGATCCAGAGAGCATGTCGGTCGACAAACCCTCGACCGAGTAGGTATCTTGGTCGACAATTCCTCGACCGAGATGGGTTCTGACAGCACCTACAGAATTAATTAACTAGCCATTTCTAAAGCAACTAAAGTGTACCTAACGGCTAGTTAAGCACTTAGAACCCCCTAGAAAGTGTCTAGAATGTCCTTAAGCACTTGTAGGGCATTCCTATAAATAGCACATGCCTTAGGACACCTAAACTCACTAATTCTACACTTGAGCATACACTTGCATTAAGCAACCTGTTTTGTGCAATTGAGCATACTTGCAATTGTCTGCTCTTCTCCTTGCTCTAATTTCGTGTCCTATAGGCTAGTATCTCCTAATCACAGCAATCACACTTCCATATACATTGGTTAGGAGATCTACACGCTTGATATAGGCAAATCAAGCCTTGTGCTTCAAAGGTTATATTGTAATTTCCTTTTCCTTTCTTGTTCACTCTTATTGCTTGTACTCTCCTTGCTACTCCTAGGGTTGGATGCTACAGATTGGAGAGGGTCTTGATCTTCTTGGTGAAGAAGGAGGCTTTGGACTACTTCAAGAAGGCTGGTGCAACGGGTGGCTACTTCAAAGAGGAAGGCTACTTCAATGGGGAGCTTGGAGTTACATCAAGAAGGCTGCCTCAAGTTGGTGTATCTACTTCAAAGTGAAAGTTGTCCAAAGGGGTGTAAGAAAGTATTGAATTTTATGTAAAATCCTTGAAGAGGTAATAAAATTAATACTTTCAAAATCCCGGTTAGGTAAGCAATCGGGTAGTGGACTGACTACCTTAGTATTTTCTAAGTTTGGAACCACTCTAAACCCCTTGTCTCCTTCTTGCTTTTTCATTTGTGGTTGTTTGAGTTAAATGATTATTAAAATATTCTTAAAACCCTATTCACCCACCTCTAGTGTTTTTTCATATCAATCTCCTGACCCATGGCCCTCATACAATGATAGTTGTTACCTCCCGAACCTATGGTCATGTGCAACTAGGGAATTAGGAAACTCCTTCTTCCATCGGTCTCATCCCTACCTGACCGTAGGATAGATATAGGATTCCATTATAGTACATGTCCAACTTAGAACCTTACCCAAGCCTTCATCATCTCTCTCTGCATTCTCGACTGACTTTCATCCTTCATAGGGTCATGGCAACCTGCCTACCTTGGTCAGGCCCCATATCGGTTACCTCCATGGTAACACATCCACATGCACTTAGAGATGGTTCTCTATGGGTCTACAGGTTCATTCTCATTCCATGTACTTTCCACTTAGCTTCTCAAGATCCTATGAAACTTCTTTAGGTTACCTCAAAACCAGAAAAATTGGTGTACAACCTACCAAAGGGTCCCTCTCCCAAGATGGGAGGAAACTACAACTCTTGACAACAAGGTCACAACCGTTCTCAGGATTAACATTCACATGAACATGCCTAACCCAGCAGCTACTACGGCACAAGCAGGTCACCTATTAAATCATGCTAGGTCATACTTGTTCTCTTTCCTCAACATTAGGTCAACTTAGTTGTGAGGGGTCCATCAAACCTACCTTTAACTTAAGAGGTTTCCTTTTCCTCTATACATGAAGAGTGCCATGCTCGAAACTATAGAGACTCAATTCTCATCATGAGCATTAGGTACACCACTTCCCCTCTTCGGCAGGGAACCCTAAGTTCACTTTTGGATATCCAACTACATGCTCAACCTCTTAACCACGAATCAAGCATGTCCAATGTATGCCATGTAGTCCCATGTTCCTTTTATATGAGCAACACCTCATATTTGAGTCCTCCTTAAGGACAACCAACTAGGTATAAAGCCACACAACTAGTTACTTGAACCTCCTCAGGTCTAAGGCACTCTTTGTCTCATCTCAGCAGGTAAACTCCTATACCATAGGCACATAGGTTACAAAAGCATCATCCTCTCTTTAGGGTTTGGTTCCCCTAAGGCCACCAAGATAATATCACCCTCCATGGATCAAGCACGAGGCAACCACTATCATCCACTTAGGTCGCATCATCCTCAACCTTCCGTTGTTCCTCATGTCTCAGAATCTAAGCTTCTAACCCTCTTGCTTGAGTCATGCTTTCTCTCTCTAGAGTTAACTCCACGTCCAACCATACTACTATAGGTTCTCTCTCCATGAAGGATCAAGCTCACAGGCATAACTCTATGTGGGTGAAGCCTATGCTCAACCTTAAGTTTGCTCATGATTATCCATAGCTCTTATGCCTATCTCATAAGCCATCCATCTTGTCCTTCTGGCCTCAGTTTAAACTTACAGCTCATACTACTGATGTACTTTGGGTGCAAGCTATATCATACTTGCAACAACTCATAAGGTTTCTATAGGTTCTTCTCAAACCTCATCTATGAAGGAGCTATCCTTTGCTCAAACATGCACAACCCTTATCAGGGTTGGGTTTCCATAGGTACTTGGTTATCAACTTCTCATGGCTCATATGGCATCCAAGGCATGTCTATCCAGACACCTGGTCTACCATGACATCTAACTCATCATGTCGTCTCCCTCTCTAACCTTCACTAAGGGTTAGGTTTAACATCATCCTCAAAGGATGTGCTAGGTCTCTACTTCTAATAAAGGTCTCTACCTCTACAACTAACTCTCTCTACTCATCCTCCTTCCAAGGAGGTCTATCCTCAGGCCTCTCCTGAGGGCAATGACAACTCATGTCATACGACCTAAGCATGTATCTATTCCTTTTACACTTACTCTATTAAGCTTATGTCCATGACATCTTATTTACATGCTTTTCATTAATTTTATGGAGTATCCCTTCATCCTTATCAACCTTACCCATTCCTCATAAGGGTGAGGAGAAGAGAGGAAAACCCTAATCCTAAGGTCCTTATCAGAATTTGAGTTGAGAAGGGATGAACAAGATGAGAGAGTCCTAAAGGTATCTTATTTCAAGTCATATCCTAATACATCGGCCAGGAAGTCACACAATCCGGGAGTCCTCGAATTCTGACTAGTGGTGCGGAGGAAAATATTACCAGCCCCCGAACGTGATCCTTTTCTAGACACCTCAATCTTTCAGGCAATCCTCTAATAACTCCCTCAGTTCTATGGAATTTATAAAATTTAATAATTAGTAAAGATTAAGTGAGGAACCCATGCCTTGATACCAATTGTAATGACCCTGCCTCCCGGTAACCCCCAGTTAAGAGAGACCCGAAGGTCAAAGCTGTTACTCAATTAACAGGATCAAAGGTTCAACAAATAATCAATAATAATTATGAAATTCTACTAACTAATTGGAATTTGGTATAAAACTAAAACTTTACTTACCTTTGAAAACTTTGGAAATCTATATATCCAGAGTTTGAATTATTCTATCTAATCCTCCTTGCACTTTATTTCTTATTTCCACAATGTGTCACTTTACTGTTTGTTCTTTCAAATGTTGTTCCTAAAATGCCGACAAACAAAACTTCGGTCAGTATATCGAAATATACTGGTATGTGGGAACAACCAAAAGTTTGCACATAAGGAACAATCTAATTATCACAATCAAGTTAATTAACAAGCCAATTTACACTTTTAAGTATGACATTCTCCACCGCTTTTGCCCTAACCCTAGCATACCCACCTTAGGGTTTCCTTTTCCAATGACTTAAGGCCACCTTCTCAATCCTGAGCTTGGTGCCTGGGGGTCACCACTCATGGTTCCCACTAGTCATGCAATATCATAGGCCACCTTCTCATTCTCGAGCTTGGTGCATGGGGTCACCACTCAAGGTGTCCATTGGTCTACCCATCTGGGTCTGACCTTTGGCATCATCCATCAGGGTGGCATGTAAGTGCGAGAATCCATAATTCTATTATTAATGTGATAACCATAGTGACTTTATAGTTTGCAAGTATGAACATCCAAATATATAATTTGCAATCAATGTGATTAACCATCCGGAAAATCCTCCGGAAACTAAGACGGTTATTCATAATTAACCACATACCTGATCTGACGATTTGAAAAGAAATATCCATGTAAATTAGAATACAAGCAAGCAAGCATTTTCAACAAGATCCTGAAATAATCACGTAATTCCCTTTTTATTATTCATGTCATCAAGATCCATTAAACCTAGCTCGCTTCCTAGGGTTTCTAATTCACTTTTAGGGTTTCTATTGCAATTAGGGTTTCCCTTCATCTTTTACTATTTTAAACCCTAATTTAATGCAATTAATCATAAACCCTAATTATTTCCACATCTAATCCTTAATTCCAGATTAAAGGCATAATTAACCATTAATTAAACTCATTAAGCCTCTTTTGCATTAAAGCTACTATTTTATCCCTTTAATCCATGACAAGATCATTATATGCATTTATCATCAATTCATAGTTCATTATGGTCAAATTCTCATATGAACTCAATTTGCCATTAATTTCACCTTTTATTCATGATAAAATCCTAATTACTACCTTTAGGGTATTTATCCACAAATTAGGAACTTTAATACTCGAAATAGCATATACCCATGAAAACTCAGTTTTACACATGAAATCAAATAATTAAAGCCATTAATAGAACTAATTACCAACATTAGGGTTTCAAGGCCCAGTAAAGCCTATTTATGCACATAAACTTTAAATTAACTATTTATATGCAATGTTCGTTTGTTTATCCCTAATGTTCATTTTTATCATTAGCAGACTAATATCAACTTTAATCATTCAGCAAACCCTATTAAATAAATTAATCAACTCAAAATAGGGTTCTTTAAGCATTAATACATTAAAGTTGATAAATTACACTACTTGTCGAATTGAAAGAAGAATCTGGATTCAATATTATTTTTATTACATTCCCCTCATTTTTCTGAGCAAATTTCATATTTTACGTGTTCTCATCGGAGCTACCAATATTTAGATACAATTTTTGCAATAAAACGCTTACTCTAGCCAATCAGAGAGTGCCACGTGTGCGCTCCATACAAAGTTGCCCATCATTTTCGAAAAAATGATGAAAAGACGTTCCTACCCCCGCGTAAGTGGGTTCTTCTACAGCCCGTGGAAGGGCATATCCGTCCAATGCCATTTTACCCTTCTTCAACCTCGCGAACTATTGCCACAGCAGCCCTAGTCGCGGCTTGCGCTGCCGGCTCTACCTCTTCTGGACCCCGAAGGTCACTGGCATAGGTTGCCTTTGCTCCTCCACCTCCTTCCGAACATAGGGCGCCACCCAGATCTCAACCAGAGTGGCTGGTTTGAGCAGGGTCATCGTGCAACCTGTAGCTGGTGTTGCAGCCATGCGGCTGTTGCTGTGCCTTGTCCAGGGCACGGTCACGATGGCAACACATCTCATTAGCATCTTAGGGCATCAAGATGACATTGCAATCCCCCCTTGCCGCCTCAGGACTTCCTGATCACACAGTCCCTATTAGCTAGGGTTTAAGAATGAAAATATGGAATAAGAGATAAGGATGTGTGGGATTCTCTCTCCCTCTCTTAGACTCGAACTAGGGCCTTACCCCCTTTATATACACTGAGTATCCATGCCCTAAGATGACCACCTATGGGTTAACTTAGTTCTATTCCCAATAGGAAACAAATTCCTTCATGGAAAAGAAATCCTTCTCTCCTATTTACCTTCTTGATATTCATTATTGCATGGACAATTAGAAATACGAAAATCCTCCCTCTTATTCTCTTTATTCATGCCTTTTTATTCATTGGCCTCGAAATTATATTTTCCTTACATAGGAAATACTTCCTTCTTAACAAAACGACATAATTCATTAATTATGTATTCCTATTATCGTTTTATTTTGCAATTTGGTATTTTTCTTTCTTTCCTCTTTATTGGGACTCCTTGGATCACAAGAAACTCAAAGATTTCGAAATCCATCTTTAAGGATACTCATTATTCTTCTACATGCATCAAAATGCATTATTCTTCTTTATCATGTTTATTTCTTATTAAAATATCTCTTTTTGAGGATTTCTCTTTATTTCTCTTTTATTTTCCTCATTGGTATTCCTTTTAACATTAGAAATCCTTGGGATACGAAATTCCACCAAGAATAACTCAATTATACCTCTTTTCACTTGTTTTCCACATTTTACCATTATTTTCAATTTCTTTCTTAATAAAGAAATAGTTAATTGATCTTTTCTTTTCTTTTTGCATTATCTTTGCAAATTTGGATTCCTTGGAACCTAAGGAACCCAAGAGGCACGAAATCCCTCTTTGGATTTGCCTTCTAGTGGTTTCTACCTCATCTCTCTTTTCTCAAAACTCAATTATTCATTTCTTAATTCAATTTCCTTGTTATTGGGCCCAATAGACAATAAAGCCCACAACACAATCATCCAGGCTATTGTAAACAAAATCCATTTATTCAAAACAAATTATATCATTATTTTCTCCAATATCTTTAATGTGAGAAATTATATTCCTCACCAAAGGAACCCAAAATTTGGGGTTGTAACAATATGTGCCTACTAGCTCAGATCCTAGTCCCCTCTGTAGCTTTATAGATTGACCTAGTAAATGGCTACCAATGGGGTAGATCCATTAGGTCATTAAATGATTAATAAATGGCTACCAATGGGGTATGTCCATCAATTCATCATGAGTCAGGGATTGGGATATCCTTGGGTAGGACCGTGTGACTCCATAACCCTAGGAATTGGCTACCTGTGTGGTAGGACCATGGGGGTAAGGATCTACCATATGAGAGAGGTAGTACCCATGTCCACTGCAGGGACGTTACATAGATAGGGGATAGGCATGTATTGAGTAGTATTGCTTAAAACGTAATCTTGGATGTTAAATGATATTTGGTTGACTACATTGTTAACATAGTTTCACAATTATTGTTTCCCCCACATACCAGCTTCTTACTGACCGACGTTTTATTTGTCGGCATTTTAGGTACAAATGAAAAGAACAAACAGTGAGGTGGAAAATGTGGAACTAATTTAGAAATAAAGTACACAGGAGGATTAGTTAGATTAGTATCTTCATGTATAGAAGCTTAGAAATCTCAGCTTTTAAAAGGTAAGTAAAGTTTTTATTTTATACCAGTTTTCAGTGTAGTAGTAGAATTTCATAATTATTATTGAATATTTGTTGAACCTTTGATTTGAGTTATTAGATAAAGGCTCTGATCTCTTGGTCTCCCTTAGGTGGGGGTTATCCGGAGACGGGGTCATTACAGGAAGGGGGCAAGTGGCAAGGAAATGGAGGAGATAATTCCTACTTTCTCTCTCTTAAATGAATTTTTTTATAAAATGTATATATGCTCCTTTATCCATGAGTTGAAAGGGTAATTTCGAAACCACTTTCACTTCTTGCTTGCAAAACGACCAAGGGAGCTAGGGAGCAATAGGAGGATGACCCCCAACCTATTGGTAAGATTCTTGACCTTCCTTCACCTTGATTTCATGGTGGAAATCACAAATCAATGCTTGATTTCTTCTTTTCTTCACTCAATCTTCAACTCTAGCCAAACCTTTTCACTCAAAATCTTGAGGAGCAAACCTTGTGGTTTGAGAAAGCTTCTTCCACCATTTTTGACTTGAATCTCCAAGCTTTAAAGCTCAATTGAAGGTGGGTTATATAACTTGAACCCTTAATCATTGTTATTGAACTCAATTCCTTAATTGATTTTGTTCAATTGTTATTCTTGCAATTCCTTTGATTGATTGATGAAGTTATCATGAAATGGCAGTAGAATCCGAGGGGTTGAAGCTTAAGGATGATGACATCATCCTAAGTATATATCTCAAAAGAAAATTGGGTGCAAACGATTTCAACAATATGGTCCAATCAGTTTCACCAAACCGTTTGGTGACCAAACAGTTTGCAAACCGTTTGAAGGTTTGGGTTCCAAACTATTTGGTGGTTGACCGAATGGAGGGGGTTGACCATTTGAGGAGGGTTTCTGATGTGTTGAATAATGATCTAATAGATTTAATTGATTGGTTTCTAAAGGTTCCATGATTGGATAATCTACCAGTTGCAAACCCTAATTGGATTGAAACATTAAAACCCTAATTGATTTGATTCAATTTCATGTTGGTTGAGGAAACAGTTTCACCAAACTGTTTGGTGCTCAAACGGTTTCAAACAATTTGAGGATCAATGGTTGACAAATTGGGAAAGGTTGACCATTTGTAGGAAACAGTTTCAAAACCGTTTGATAGGGTTGACCGTTTGGTGAAGGTTGACAGTTTGAGATGAAACGATTTCAAACTGTTTGGACTTCTAGATCAAAACTGTTTGGAGCCTTAAATGATTTCAAACTATTTGGACCAAGTCAACCAAAACCATTTGGTGATTCCAGTGGTTTATATTTGAAGGTTTGAAGATCCAATAGGTATTGATTGATGAACATTCACTAGTACGATTGAAGGCCAATTCAATATAGTAAACCATGATCAATTGATTGATGGATCTATCATATGAACCCATTCGGTTTTGAGGCTTATATGGCCCAAACGGACCTATGACCGTTTGAGTCCAAATGGTCTTGAAACTGTTTGGGGTCAAACAGTCTGAGGACCGTTTGGAATCAAACGGTTTCAAAACCGTTTGTGTTGAAACCCCAAAATCGAATGGAGGTACAATGTGATCAAATCATTTAGAGATTTAAGATGGTAATTGATCCATTGATCCAATGATGATTATCAATGTTAGGTACAAAGATTGAAACCCTCAAATACCTAGATGATCAGTACCTTTAGATTATTAACCCTAAAAGGTTATGAAAGCAATGTCTTAGTACACTATGTCAATCATAGTTGTATGTACCTGATTGAAGGGTTGATGTGACCTAATCAAGTTTTGAGGATGATAGAAAGGAATTCATAAATGATTATTAATCATGTGGTGATTAGGGTATGATCTTTAGTGAAGAAATCATGTAAACCCTAATTGATATGGTTAATGAACCCTAACCCTAATTCAGAGCAATTCTGAGTGAAACCCTAATCTAGGGTAATAGTGAAACCCTAATTGAGGGTGATGACATGAGTAATCCTAAGTTAGGTTTATGAAATGTAAAACCCTAATTTAGATGAATAGTAACCCTAATTATGGGTAATTGAATATGAAACCCAAATTGGGATGAATAGTAAACCCTAATTCTGGGATATTGAATGTAAACCCTAATCTAGGGTGATATTATGTGGAACCCTAATTTAGGGTGATGTTATGTAAGACCCTGGTATATTAAGGTGATGTGGAGCTCAAATCCGGGATGATGCTATGTAATGTTATATGAAACCTTAACATTAGGCAAAATGGTGATAAACCATAACCCTGATTTGGGTAATGGGATGAGTATCCCCAATTGACCTGAAATGGGAAACCCTAATCCTAGTAAAGGAATAGTGGTGTTACCCTTGAATAGTGATGCTATATTTGTTTTGCATGGTGCTGATATGAAATTGATGTCATTATTATCATCTGTACTAACCATGTAGGTATCATGAGATGATGAACATAGCCAGGAATGAGCTATGATGTTTTATTCATTAAAATTTTTATTGAGACTTATGTGCCATAATATGCCTTGTTGCCTAGTAAGAGGTAATAAGAGAATTAATGGGCCTTAAATGACATGAGAGATGCTAGTGTAACAAATACCATGTTTACCTTGGTCAGATGACTTGAAGGTGATAGGGACCTGAAGAAGTGGTTACAATGCTCAGTGATGAGTTAAGGGTTTGAATACCCAGAACCATATGATTATGGCATTGAGTTTGTAAAGGGATGAGAATTCCCAGTTTTGAAACAAGGGACTGAGATCCCAATGTCTTATAAGGACTGAGAAGTAAATGATGAAAACAGTACATGTTTCTTTATAGCATTTGTCCTAATAAGTTATGTTTGAAAACTTGACTGATTTTAAAAGAATATGATAATGTACTTAATTCATCAAGTGAAATCTTTTCATGTAGTGCTCTAACCATAGATCCATCATCGTCAGTAGCTGGTGATGGTGAAACAGGTTTTCCTACAAGATCTCCTAGAGTTCGCATATTTTTGAATATTTGGGGGTCGATAGGCAAAAATATATGTACGTCCTAATGGGGGAATTGATGGAAGGTAAACATTAAACCTCTCAACCCTTCATTATATGTGCCAAGATGGATGTATCACGAATCTCCCGATGATGTTAATGTCAGATCGATGGAGGTAAACATGAAATCTCTCAATTGCGAAGAGAGTACAACCATCGCTGTAACTCTATAGGGAAGATGCCACTATACACTGGCAAGCTATGTAGCAGAGACACAAGATGTTCTGCATGTGATCTCGCATTGATCGAGATGTGGGAGGTCATGGAAGCCAGCTCTTCCATTGACTTTGTATGGTACCGATTTCGACATCGCAATGGTCGGTTGGAGTATGAGTGGTATATCTCATCTCCTAAGAGCTTTAGTATGTTGTAAAATGTAATCAGTCGTGTAGCGTATTTGTATAAGATTGAAATACAAGAACCACTAGTTGATGTTATATTGCTTAGCATGCCCTTGATACATAAATGTTACTTATTTTCCTTAATTCTATATGGAATAAGAGACATGCTTCCTTATCAAGTTATAGCTGAAATACTTAAATAGGAATGTTGCTCTAATCTACATAAATATTGATTTATCTGTTGTTGAAATATATGATTCTACTATTTAGTTTATTCCTATTAAACTGCAATAATAATGTTTTTGGTGGAGAGTTATATCTCTTGCTAGGGAAATCTTATAAGTTGTCTAACTGTCATGGGATCCAACCTTTTTAGGTAGACGCAGACAAAGAGGCAGAAACACTATAGCAAAGGAAGAACAGCAGTAGTAGCAACAACAGGGACAATAGTGATATCCCAAGTGGGGATACTAGCTGTCAAGCTTTGTATATAAAGTCCTATGTGTCGTCTGTGTACTCTCAGGTCCTAGGAGTCAGTGAATAGTGTTTTTATAATCGATCTAAGATTTTGGTTTGTATGCCTCGAGGATTTTGTTACTTGTACTTTTAGCAAAGAAATCATGTATATATATTCCTCGATAAGAGATAGTACACTAAATGTACTTTGTCAACCAGTATGTGAATATAATACTTTGGTTCTTGTTTAAAGAGTTTTTCTGAGAATGGATCTCTTTGTAAATGGTTTTAAATTTTTAGTGATTTTCAGTAATCCACTATTAGTGAATCGCTTCCGCTTAAGTAAATCACATTTTTATTAGTTGGATGCCACAATTCAGTGGTATCAATGCTCTAGGTTCGCTGAGTCTACAGAGACATATGATTAAGGTTGTTGAGTTTGTTCTAGTGTCTTCCCGTTTATCTAATAGTGTCTTCTGCTCATATAAGAGGAGAAGAACTTGAAGATGTCTGGATCACATGATGAACACATTGCTGAGAGTAGTGTTGCTGCACCAGGAGGAGGTGCAAGGGATCAAGCTAGGGAGGAACACGTACCTGAGATTCCTCAACTTGATCAAGCTACATTAGAGAACCCATCATTCCATACCTTGTTCGGGTAGTTTATCGTGATTATGACGCATATGGCAGATAGGATGCCACTACCTGCACCGAGGGCACCAACCCACAATGAAGAACAAGGAGCTAGAAAGGCTTTTGAACAGCTTCGCCGGGTGGGAGCCACAGACTATGCTGGTACAGCTGACCCAGCTGATGCAGATTTGTGGTTGATGGAGTTGGAGAAAGCTTTTAGAATCCTCAACATCCCTCAAGCTGAGAAGGTCAGACATGTTGTATACCTCCTAAAGGGGAGTGTTGGTCATTAGTGGACCATAGAGGAAGGCAAAAGACCAGGTGTTGTAGTCGGATGGGATGAATTCCAACATGAAATTTTTGCAAGATACTTTCCCAAGTCATATCTAGATGAGAAGATCTCTCAATTTGAGAGGATGAGGCAAGGACAGATGAACATTAGCGAGTATGAATCTAGTTTCATGGAGCTTTTACGGTTTTGTCTGCATATGCCAGCTAATGATGAAGAAAGAATTCGGCGTTTCGAGAAAGGGTTAACGTTGAATTGACCACTCTTGTGTCTGCTTTAGAGAACAGTGAGAGGTTTTCTACTTTTGTGGAGTCTGTGAGATGGATAGAGAGGTATGTGATCGAGAAGCGGCAGACCAGTGGTAAGAAAGAGTACACAAATTTTCAAGGACAAAGGTCTGAGAGCTTCAAGAAGACGAGGTTCTCTGCACCACCACCACTAAGGCTTAATACCCCGACACAGTGGACGTCAAGTAGGGGTAGGGGCCATAGTTTTCCAACAAGTAGAGCCCCCAGTACAGCATCAGCATCAGTGACAGGACCACCCAAGCAGAGTTTGGGAAGCTACAACTTCTTCCAGTGTGGGAGGTCAGGACACTTGATGAGAGATTGTCTTGAGAAAGTTAGAACTGTAACTCAACCATAGAGGCAGAGTCATCAAGGCTCACAGAGGAGACAGTTTTCTAGTGGTGCTGGAGGATGTGGACAAGCATCACAAGCTGGATCGTCGACACCCAACAATCGAGCACAGGGTCAACAATAAGCAACGACTAGATTCTATGCTATGAATCAGCCTGAAGTAGTAGTTAACCCTCGAGTTGTGACAGGTCAGATGGAACTATTTTATTTTGATATGTCTTCATCCTGCTTCGTATTTGTAGTAATTGATCTAGGTGCTACACATTCCTTTATCACTAAAGAAGTGATACATGACTACAACATGATTGTCAGTCATAGAGAAAATAGTTTGATGCTAGAAACCCCTTTACTAGGATCTGCAGTGTTGTGGGAGGTATGTTCTCCCTATAATCTTTCCTTTTTAGATCATTGCATTCAGGTGGATCTTATACCACTTGAAATGCACGGGTTCGATATAATTCTTGGGATGGACACCCTAGAAAAATATAAGGTTGTCTTGGATTTTGGTTCCAAGAAGGTTGTGTTCACCAACAACAGTGACACATGGATCTTTCAGGGAGACAGAAAGATTCTTCCAACTTGTCTTGTGTCAACTATGGTAGCTGAGAAGTTGATGAGATAAGGGTGCCTTGCATTTTTGGCACATGTGGTAGATACCACAATGGAGAGTTCTCATCCTTCTGAAGTTCCGGTTGTTAGGGAGTTTGAAGATGTTTTCTCTGAGAAACTTCCAGGTGTTCCTCCATCCCGAGAGATTGATTTTGAAATTAATCTAAACCTGGGCATGCAACCCATAGCACAGACACCGTACAAAATGGCACCTGCTGAGATGGCAGAGCTCAAGAAACAACTATAAGAGTTGCTTGAGAAGGGTTTTATCTGACCGAGTACTTCACCAGGGGGTGCTCCGGTCCTTTTTGTTAAGAAGAAGGATTGGTCAAACATGAGTTTAACATGAGACAACGCCGCTAGATGGAGTTAATCAAGGACTACGATTGTACAATTGATTATCATCTAGGGAAAGCCAATGTAGTGGCTGATGCTTTAAGTAGAAAATCTTCACCACCAGCCCTCGATAAAATACAGTTAAACTCCTTAGTGTGCTCTAAGAGAGATATGCTTATCTCCTTGAGGAAAAACAATGAATAGTTTAAGGTATCGTTGTTAGCCGGGCTATTAGCTGATATGCACGTAAAACCTACTTTGAGACAGCAGATTAAAGAAACACAACAAACTGATATTGTGGTTCAGCAGATTAGGTCAGAGTATGGTAGTGAGAAACAGGATGGTTTCCATGATTCAGATGATCAGGTAGTCTATTACCATGGTAGGATGGTAGTACCTGATGCTGATAACTTAATAGAGTTAGTTCTGGAAGAAGCTCATTCTTCAATGTATGCTATGCATCCAGGGAGCACCAAGATGTATCATAACTTAAAAGATATGTATTGGTGGTCTGGTTTGAAGAAAGATGTAGCCGAGTTTATTATGCGGTGTTTGGTGTGTCAGCAGGTTAAATCTGAACATCAGAAGCCCACAGGAACAATGCAACCTCTGCCTATACTGCAGTGGAAATGGGATCATGTAACCATGGACTTTGTGGTTGGTTTGCCAAGAACAGCCAAAAGTCATGATTCCATATGGGTGATA
The DNA here is from genome assembly GCA_963693085.1 of Alisma plantago-aquatica. NCBI lineage: Eukaryota > Viridiplantae > Streptophyta > Magnoliopsida > Alismatales > Alismataceae > Alisma > Alisma plantago-aquatica. Next base: position 719,277,351 of record OY856410.1, read on the forward strand.
GTTGATAGATTGATAAAGACATTGCACTTCTTACTTGCCAAAACAACCTACACTGGTGAGAAGCTTGCACAGATATATATAAATGAGATAGTACGTTAATACGGGGTTCCAGCTACAATTGCTTTTGATAGAGGACCTCAGTTCATGAGTCATTTTTGGGAACGACTCCACAAAGCTTTGGGTATGCAATTAAGGTTTAGTACAACCTTTCACCCAGAGATAGATGGACAATCTTAGAGGACCATACAAACCTTGGAGGACTTGCTTAGGGCATGTGTCCTTTAGTTTGTAGGAAGTTGGGATCTACAAGTGATCTTGATAGAATTAGCTTATAATCATATCTATCAACACAGTATTGAGATGGCACCATATGAGGCATTGTATGGTATACGTTGTATATCTCCTTTATGTTGGTATGAAATAGGAGAATATCAATTGTTGGGTCCTGAGCTAGTATAGCAAACAATTGAGAAAATCAAAGTAATACAACAACAGTTGAAAGATGCCCAGGATAGGCAGAAATCTTATGCTGATAAGCGTCGTAGACCCTTAGAATTCCAAGTTGGAGACAGAGTATACCTCAAGGTCTCACCATGGAAAGGTATCCTTAGATTTGTAAAGAAGGAGAAGTTAGCTCCTAGATTTATGGGATCTTATCCGATCGTTGAAAGGATGGGAAAGGTAGCCTATAAGTTGGAGTTACCACCTGAGTTGCATAGATTGCACCCAGTGTTTCATATCACCATGCTGAGAAAGTGTCATCCTGACACAGAGTTAGTTCTGCAACCTGTAGAGGTAGAACTAAATGATGATATATCTTATGTTGAAGGACCTGTGTTGGTTCTTGACAGAAGAATTACAAAGCTGAAAAAGAAAGACATATGTCTTGTAAAAGTTCTCTGGCATCATGGTGGCATTGAAGAAGCTACATGGGAGCTAGAGGAAGAGATGAGGAGGAAGTACCCTTCTCTTTTCTCTTGACGATTTTGGGGACGAAATCCTTGTAAGGGGTGGATAACTTGTAACATCCCATACATGGGTTATGCTTTAAACCTAGATGTTTTTTTAATAAAGTAGATTATATACTTGCTCTTATCTTTTGAAAATTAATTAAGGCTTAATAGGAACTCATATTTCAATTTTAGTCCTTTCTGAAAAATATAGAAATGACATTTTACTTGTTTTGGACTAAAGTGCAAATTACCCAATTTGAGGGGTTAAATTGCAAATGTTACATGATAAGATGTTCCTCATGTGTTGAAGCTTCATGAGAATGAATATGATGCAGAAGTATGGCTTGTGAAATCCTAAGTGCCAAGAAAGAGATGATAAAGCAATGTTTGTGCATTAAAACCTAGTTTTGGTGTAATGTGCAATTTACCCAAAACCCAAGGTTCAATATGCAACCTACCACTTCAAAAAATCCCTAATGTTTCTTGGTATCATGTAAAGAAAAGAAAATGAGAGGGGCATCTCATTTGTACTTCCTTGAAGGAGAGAGAATCTTGATATTAAAATAATCAAGATTTAAGCATGATTGAAATTATAATTCAATATAATGCAAAAATAATTATATTAATTGGATTGCCCTTCAACCAAAATTGTAGAGGTTGAAATACACATATATGGACGCCCTTGTGCCTTTCAAAGGCAAAGGAAATATCTACGTGAGTGGAGAAACCACTCACATTAAGAAAATAAAAAGAAATATCCACTAACTTATGGATATTATTATTATTATAAGGGTTAAGGTGCTTAATTTTCTTTTCTTTGAATCATGGATAATTTAGAAGAATAAGAGGCAAAGGATATAGCCTCGTAACCAAGTAAGGGAAGGGGGCAAGTGGCAAGGAAATGGAGGAGATAATCCCTACTTTCTCTCTCTTAAATGATTTTTTTAATAAAATGTATATATGTTCCTTTATCCATGAGTTGAAAGGGTAATCTCGAAACCAATTTCACTTATTTCTTGAAAAACGACCAAGGGATCTTGGGAGAAATAGGAGGACGGCCCCCAACCTGTTGGTAATCTTCTTGACCTTCCGTCACCTTGATTTCATGGTGGAAATCACAAATCAATGCTTGATTTCTTCTTTTCTTCACTCAATCTTCAACTCTAGCCAAATCTTTTCACTCAAAAGCTTGAGGAACGAACCTTGTGGTTTTCAAAAGCTTATTCCATAATTTTTTATGTGAATCTCCAAGCTTTAAATCTCAATTTAAGTTGGGTTATATAACTTGAACCCTTAATCATTGTTATTGAATTCAATTCCTTAATCGATTTTGTTCAATTATTCTTCTTGCAATTCCTTTGATTGATTGCTGAAGTTATCATGAAATTGTAGTAGATTCTGAGGGGTTGAAGCATAAGGATGATGACATCATCCTAAGTATATACCTCAAAATAAAATTGGGTGCAAATAGTTTCAACAATATGGTCCAATCGGTTTCCAAACGGTTTGCAAACTGTGTGAAGGTTTGGGTTCCAAACTGTTTGGAGTGGTTGACCAAATGGAGGGGGTTAACCATTTGAGGAGGGTTGTTGATGCGTTGAATAATTATCTAATAGATTTAATTTATTGGTTTCTAAAGGTTCCATGATTGGATAATCTACCAATTCCAAACCCTAATCGGATTGAAGCATTAAAACCCTAATTGATTTGATTCAATTTCATGTTGGTTGAGGAAATGGTTTCACCAAACTGTTTGGTACTCAAACGGTTTCAAACCATTTTAGGATCAAGGGTTTACCATTTGAGAAAGGTTGAACATTTGTATGAAATGGTTTCAAAACCATTTGATAGGGTTGACCGTTTGGTGAAGGTTGATCGTTTGAGATGAAACAATTTCAAATCGTTTGGACTTCTAGGTCAAAACTGTTTGGAGCCTTAAATGGTTTCAAACTGTTTGGACCAAGTCAACCAAAACCATTTGGTGATTCCAATGGTTGATATTTGAAGGTTTGAAGATCTAATAGGTATTTATTGATGAACATTCACTGGTACGATTGAAGGCCACTTCAATGTAGTAAACCATGATCAATTGATTGATGGATCTATCATATGAACCCTTTCAGTTTTGAGGCTGATTTGGCCCAAATGGTGTTGAGATCATTTGAGTCCAAACGGTCTTGAAACTGTTTGGGGTCAAACAGTCTCAGGACCATTTGGAATCAAACGGTTTCAAAACTATTTGGTGTTGAAACCCCAAAACCGAATGGAGGTCCAATGTGATCAAATCATTTGGAGATTTAAGATGGTAATTGATCCATTGATCCAATAATGATTATCAATGTTAGGTACAAAGGTTGAAACCCTCAAATTTCTAGAGGATCAGTACCTTTAGATTATTAACCCTAAAAGGTTATGAAAGTAATGTCTTAGTATACTATGTCAATCATAATTGTATGTACCTGATTGAAGGGTTGATGTAACCTAATCAAGTTGAGAGGATGACAGAAAGGAATTCATACATGAGTATTAATCATGTGGTGATTAGGGTATGATCCTTAGTGAAGAAATCATGAAAACCCTAATTGAGATGGTTAATGAATCCTAACCCTAATTCAGAGCAATTCTAAGTGAAACCCTAATCTAGGGTAATAGTGAAACCCTAATTGAGGGTGATGACATGAGTAATCCTAAGTTAGGGTTATGAAATGTAAAACCCAAATTTAGATGAATAGTAATCCTAATTATGGGTAATTGAATATGAAACCCTAATTGGTATGAATAGTAAACCCTAATTGTGGGATATTGAATGTAAACCCTAATATAGGGTGATATTATGTGGAACCCTAATTTAGGGTGATGTTATGTAAGACCCTGGTATATTAAGGTGATGTGGAACTCAAATCTAGGGTGATGTTATGTAATGTTGTATGAAACCTTAATCTTGGTAATATGGTGATAAACCATAACCCTTATCTGGGTAATGGGATGAGTATCCCCAATTGACCTAAAATGAGAAACCCTAATCCTAGTAAGGAAATAGTGGTGTTACCCTTGAATAGTGATGTTATATTTGTCTTGCATGGCAATGATATGAAATTTATGTAACTGTTATCATCTATACTAACCATGCAGGTATCATGAGATGATGAACATAGCCAGGTATGATCTATGATGTTTTATTCATAAAAACTATTATTGAGCCTTATGTGCCATAATATGCCTTGTTTCCTAGTAAGAGGTAATAAGAGAATTAATGGGCCTTAAGTGCCATGAGAGATGCTTGTGTAATAAATATCATGTTTACCTTGGTCGGATGACCTAATGGTGATAGTTACCTAAAAAAGTGGTAACAATGCTTAGTGATGAGTTAAGGGTTTGAATACCCAGAACCATATGATTATGGCATGGAGTTTGTCAAGGGATGAGAATTCCCAGTTTTGAAACAAGGGACTGGGATCCCAATGTCTTATAAGGACTGAGAAGTAATTGATGAAAATAGTACATGTTTCTTTGTAGCATTTGTCCTAATAAGTTATGTTTGAAAACTTTACTAATGCTAAAAGAATATGATAATGTACTTAATTAATCAAGTGAAATCTTTTCATGTAGTTCTATGACCATAGATCCATCATCATCAGTAGCTGGTGATGGTGAAACAAGTTTCCTACAGGATCTCCTAGAGTTCACATATTTTTTAATATGTGAGGGTCGATGGGAAAAAATATGTGTACGTCCTAATGGGGGAATTGATGGAAGGTAAACATTAAACCTCTCAATCCTTCATTATATGTGTCGGGATGGATGTATCACGAATCTCCCGATGATGTTAATGCCAGATCGATGGAGGTAAACATGAAATCTCTCGATTGTGAAGAGAGTACAACCACTGCTATAAATCTATAGCAAAGATGCCATTATACCCTGGCATGCTATGTAGCAGAGACACAAGATGTCCTGCATGTGATCTCACACTGACTGAGATGTGAGAGGTCATGGAAGCTGGCTCTTCCATTGACTTTGTATGTTACCGATTTCGACTTCGCAATGGTCGGTTGGAGTATGAGCGGTATATGTCATCTCCTCAAAGATTAAGTATGTTGTAAAATGTAATCTGTCGTGTAGCGTATTTGCATAAGATTGAAATACAAGAACCACTGGTTGATGTTATCTTGCTTAGCATGCCCTTGATACATAAATGTTACTTATGTTCTTTAATTCTATATTGAATAAGAGACATGCTGCCTTATCAAGTTATAGCTAAAATACTTGAATAGGAATGTTGCTCTAATCTACATAAATATTTATTTATCTTCTGTTAAAATATATGATTCCACTGTTCTATTTATTCCTATTAAACTGCAATAATATTGTTTTCAGCGAAGAGTTATATCTCTCGTTGGGGCAATCTTATAAGTTGTCTAACCCCTGTGGGATCCAACATTTTTAGGTAGACGCAGACAAAGAGGCAGAAACTTTGTAGTAGGGGAAGAGCAGCAGCAACAACAACAACATGGACAATAGTGATATCCCAGGTGGGGATACTGGTTGTCAAGCTTTGTATATAAAGTCCTATGTGTCGTCTATGTACTCTCAGGTCCTAGGAGTCAGTGAATAGTGTTTTTATAATCGGTCTGAGATTTTAGTTTGTATACCTCAAGGATTTTGTTACTTGTACTTTTTAGCAAAGAAATGATGTATATATATTCCTCGAGAAGAGATAGTACACTAGATGTACTTTGTGAACCAGTATGTGAGTATAATATTGTGGTTCTTGTTTAAAGAGTTTACCTGAGAATGGATCTCTTTGTAAATGGTTTTAAATTTTTAGTGATTTTCAGTAATCCATTATTAGTGAATCTCTTCTGCTTAAGTAAATCACATTTTTATTAGTTGGATGCCACAATTCAATGGTATCAAAGCCCTAGGTTGACTGAGTCTATAGAGACATAGGGTTAAGGTTTTTGAGTATGTTCTAGTGTCTTCTAGTTTATCTGATAGTGTCTTATGCTCATATAGGAGGAGAAGAACTTGAAGATGTTTGGATCACATGATGAACACGTTGCTGAGAGCAGTGTTGGTTCACCAGGAGGAGGTGCAAGGGATCAAGCTAGGGAGGAACCCGTACCTGAGATTCCTCAACTTGATCAAGTTGCATTAGATAACCCAGCATTCCATACCCTATTCGGGTAGTTTATGGCGACTATGATGCATATGGCAGATAGGATGCCACTACCTGCACCGAGGGCACCAGCCCACAATGAAGGACAAGGAGATAGCAAGACTTTTGAACAGCTTTGTCGGGTGGGAGCCACAGACTATGATCGTACAGTTGACCCAGTTGATGCATATTTGTGGTTGACAGAGTTGGAGAAAGCTTTTAGAATCTTCAACATCCCTGAAGCTGAGAAGGCCAGACATGTTGTATACCTCCTAAAGGGGAATGATGGTCATTTGTGGACCATAGAGGAAGGCAAAAGACCAGGTGTTGAAGTCGGATGGGATGAATTCTGATGTGAATTTTTTGCTAGATACTTTCCCAAGACATATCTAGATGAGAAGATCTCTCAATTTGAGAGGTTGAGGCAAGGATAGATGAACATTATCAAGTTTGAAGCTAGGTTCATGGAGCTTTTACGATTTTGTCCACATATGGCAGTTAATGATGAAGAAAGAAGTTGGCATTTAGAGATAGGATTGAACACTGAATTGACCACTCTGGTGTCTGCTTTAGAGAAAAGGGAGAGGTTTGCTACTTTTGTGGTGTTCGTGAGACAGATAGAGAGGTATGTGATCGAGAAGCGGCAGACCAGTGGCAAGAAAGAGTACACATAGTTTCAAGGACAAAGGTTCGAGATCTTCAAGAAGTCGAGGTTCTCTGCACCACCACCACCAAGGTTTAATACCCCGACGCAGTGGACATAAAGTAGGGGTAGGGTCCATAGTTTTCCTCCAAGTAGAGCCCCTAGTACAACATCAGCATCAGTGACAGGACCATCCAGCTAGAGTTTGGGAAGCTACAACTACTTCCAGTGTGGGAGGTCAGGACACTTGATGAGAGATTGTCTTGAGAAAGTTAGAACCGTAACTCAACCCTAGAGGCAGAGTCAGCAAGGCTCATAGAGGAGATAGTTTTCTAGTGGTGCTAGAGGACGTGGACAAGCATCACAAGCTGGATCTTCGACACCCAACAATTGAGCACAGGGTCAACAACAAGAAACGGCTAGACTCTATGCTATGAATCAGCCAGAAGCAGTAGTCAACCCTCGGGTTGTGACAGGTCAGATGGAACTATTTTATTTTGATATGTCTTAAACCTGCTTCTTATATGTACTAATTGATCCGGGTGCTATGCATTCCTTTATCACTCCAAGAAGTGATACATGAATGCAACATGATTTTCAGTCATAGGGCATATAGTTTGATGCTAGAAACCCCTTTACTGGGATCTACAGTGTTGCGGGAGGTATGTTCTCCCTGTAATCTTTCCTTTTCTGATCATTGCATTCAAGTGGATATTATACCACTTGAAATGCACAGGTTCGATATAATTCTTGGGATGGACACCCTAGAAAAATATAAGGTTGTCTTGGATTGTGGTTCCAAGCAGGCTGTGTTCACCGACAACGGTGACACAAAGATCTTTCAGGGAGACAAAAAGATTCTTCCAACTTGTCTTGTGTCAGCTATGGTAGCTAAGAAGTTGATGAGACAAGGGTTCCTTGCATTTTTAGCACATGTGGTAGATACCACAATGGAGAGCTCTCATCCTTCTGAAGTTATGATTGTTAGGGAGTTTGAAGATGTTTTCCCTGAGGAACTTTCAAGTGTTCCTCCATCCTGAGAGATTGATTTTGAAATTAATCTAATCTTGTGCATGCAACCCATAGCACAGACACCGTATAGAATGGAACCTGCTGAGATGGCAGAGCTCAAGAAATAACTACAAGAGTTGCTTGAGAAGGGTTTTATCCGACCGAATACTTCACCATGGGGTGCTACGGTCCTTTTTATTAAGAAGAAGGATGGGTCTATGTGATTATGCATCGACTATAGATAGTTATATAAAATAACTATAAAGAATAAGTATCCTCTGTCAAGGATTGATGACTTGTTTGATCAGTTGTGTGGTGCAACTATCTTTTCTAAGATAGATATGAGGTTGGGATACCATCAGTTGCGTATTAAGGAGAGCGACATATCTAAATCTGCTTTTAGAACAAGATGTGGTCACTATGAGTTCATAGTTATGTCGTTTGGACTAACTAATGCACCAGCTGCATTCATGGAACTCGTGAATAGGATCTTTCAACCTTTTCTTGATCAGTTCATAGTAGTCTTCATAGATGACATCTTAATCTACAGTAAGATGCTCAACAGCATGAGCAGCACCTCCGTCAAGATTTGACCTTGCTAAGAGAGAAAAAGCTATATGCTAAATTTAGCAAATGTGAGTTCTGGTTACTAGAAGTTTGTTTTCTAGGACACTTTATATCTACCTCAGGTATCCATGTTGATCCTAAGAAGGTATAATCTATCCTGCAATGGGAACAACCAAAGATACCGACGGAGAATTGTAGTTTTCTTGGACTAGTAGGCTATTATAGGAGGTTCATCAAGGACTTCAGTTCTATAGCTTTACCCCTGACCAAGTTGACCAGGAAGGAAATTCCTTTCGTCTGGAATGACAAGTGTCAACATTCTTTTCAGTTGCTAAAGGACAAGTTAACAAGTGCACCTATGATGGTGTTACCGGAGCAAGGGAAGGGGTATATAGTTTTATGTGATGCATCTAAGAATGGCTTAGGAAGTGTGTTGATCCAAGATAAGCAAGTGATTTCTTTTTCTTCTCGACAACTTAAGAAACACGAGGAGAATTATCTGACACATGATCTAGAGCTAGATGTTGTGGTCCATGCTTTGAAGATCTAGAGACATTATCTCTATGGACAAAAATTCTAGATTTTTACAGACCATAATAATTTAAAATATATCTTCTCTCAGCATGATTTGAACATGAGACAACACCATTTGATGGAATTAATCAAGGATTACGATTGTACAATTTATTATCATCCAGGGAAATCCAATGTAGTGGCTGATGCTTTAAGTAGAAAATCATCACCACCAGCCCTCGATAAAATACAGTTAAACTCCTTTGTGTGCTCTAAGAGAGATATGCTTATCTCCTTGAGGTAAAACAATGTATAGTTTAAGGTATTGTTGTTAATCGGGTTGTTAGCTGAGATGCACATAAAACCTACTCTGAGATAGCAGATTAAAGAAACACAGTAAACTGATACTGTGGTTCAGCAGATTAGGTCAGAGTATGGTAGTGAGAAACGGGATGGTTTCCATGATTCAGAGGATCATGTAGTTTGTTACCATGGTAGGATGGTAGTACCTGATGCTGATAACTTAAGAGAGTTAGTTCTAAAAGTAGCTCATTCTTCAATGTATGCTATACATCTAGGGAGCACCAAGATGTATCATAACTTAAAAGATACGTAATGGTGGCCTGGTTTGAAGAAAGATGTAGCTGAGTTTGTAATGTGGTGTTCGGTGTGTCAGTAGGTTAAAGCTGAACATCAGAAGCCCACAGGAACAATGCAACCTCTGCCTATACCGCAGTGGAAATGGGATCATGTAACCACGGACTTTGTGGTTGGTTTGCCAAGAATAGCCAAAATTCATGATTCCATATGGATGATAGTTGATAGGTTGACAAATACAGCACATTTCTTACCTGTCAAAACAACCTACATTGTTGAAAAGCTTGCACAGATATATATAGATGAGATAGTACGTTTACACGGGGTTCCAGCTACAATTGTTTCTGATAGAGGACCTCAGTTCACGAGTAGTTTTTGGGAGCGACTCCACAAAGCTTTGGGTATGCAATTAAGGTTTAGTACAACCTTTCACCCACAGACAGATGGATAATCTAAGAGGACCATGCAAACCTTGGAGGACTTGCTTAGGGCATGTGTCCTTCAGTTGGTAGGAAGTTGGGATCTACACCTGAGCTTGATAGAATTTGCATATTATAATAGCTATCAACACGGTATTGAGATGGCACCAGATGAGGCATTGTATGGTAGACGTTGTAGATCTCCTTTATTTTGGAATGAAACAGGAGAATATCAACTTTTGGGTCTTGAGCTAGTACAACAAACAATTGAGAAAATCAAAGTAATACAACAATAGTTGAAAGCTTCCCTGGATAGGCAAAAATCTTATGTTGATAACCATCATAGACCCTTAGAATTCCAAGTTCGAGATAGAGTATACCTCAAGGTCTCGCCTTGGAAAGGTATCCTTAGATTTGGAATGAAGGGGAAGTTAGCTCCTAGATTTATGGGACCTTATTCGATCATTGAAAGGATGGGAAAGGTAGTCTATAAGCTGAAGTGCATAGATTGCACCCAGTGTCTCATATCCCCATGCTAAGAAAGTGTCATCCTGACACAGAGTTAGTTCTGCAACCTGTAGAGGTAGAACTAAATGATGATATATCTTATGTTGAAGGACCTGTGTTGGTTCTTGATAGAAGAATTAAAAAGATGAAAAAGAAAGACATATGTCTTGTAAAAGTTCTCTGGCATCACTGTGGCATTGAAGAAGCTACATGGGATCTAGAGGAAGAGAGGAGGAAGTACCCTTCTCTTTTCTCTTGACCATTTAGGGGACGAAATCCTTGTAAGGGGTGGATAACTTGTAACATCCCTGACCTGGGTTATGCTTTAACCCTAGATGTTTTGCTTAATAAATTAGAGTATATGCTCGTTCTTATCTTTTGAAAAGTAATTAAGGCTCAAGAGGAACTCATATTTCAATTTTAGTCCTTTCTGAATAATGTCAAATTGATATTTTACTTGTTTTGGACTAAAGTGCAAATTACCCAAGTTGATGGGTTAAATTGTAAATGTTACATGATAAGATGTTTCTCATGTTTTGAAGCATCATGAAAATGAATATGATGCAGAAGTATGGCTTGTGAAAGCCTGAGTGTTGCAACCTTTGCCGATATTGCAAAGGTATGGGTTAAATTGTGATATAGAGCACGGTGATCTATATCATGCAAGCTATCTGTATCGGTGCTCGCTATCGGTGCTCTATATCATGCAAGCTTAAGGTATCGGTTGTCATGAAATGATATAGGCCCGTAGCCCAATTGTGATATAGACACTTTCCCATTTCATGACAACTTCAACAATCAATCAAAGGAATTGCAAGAAGAACAATTGAACAAAATCGATTAAGGAATTGAATTCAATAACAATGATTAAGGGTTCAAGTTATATAAGCCGCCTTCAATTGCAATTTAAAGCTTGGAGCTTCACTTCAAAAATGGTGGAAGAATATTTATCAACCCACAAGGTTCGTTCCTCAAGCTTTTGAGTGAAAAAGGTTTGGCTAGAGTTGAAGATTGAGTGAAGAAAAGAAGAAATCAAACATTGATTTGTGATTTCCACCATGAAATCAAGGTGAAGAAAGGTCAAGAATCTTAACAACATGTTGGGGTTCGTCGTCCGGTTGCTCCCTAGATCCCTCGGTCATTTTTCAAGAAAGAAGTGAAAGTGGTTTCGAAATTACCCTTTCAACCCATGGATAAAGGAGCATATATACATTTTATTAAAAAAATCATTTAAGAGAGAAAGTAGGGATTATCTCCTCCATTTCCTTGACACTTTCCCACTTCCCTTACTTTTTTAGGAGGCTATATCCTTTGCCTATTATTCCTCTCAATTATCCATGATTTAAAGAAAAACAAATTAAGCACCTTAACCCTTATAATAATATCCATAAGTTAGTTGATATTTCTTTTTATTTTCTTAATGTGAGTGGGTTCTCCACTGACGTAGATATTTCCTTTGCCTTTGCAAGGAAAAAAGGCGTACATATATGTATATGTCAACGTCTACAATTTTGGTTGAAGGAAAATCCAATTAATATAATTATTTTTGCATTATATTGAATTATAATTTCAATCATGCTTAAATCTTGATTATTTTAATATCAAGATTCTCTCTCCTTCAACGAGGTACAAATGTGATGCCCCTCTCATTTTATTTTCTTTAAATGATACCAAGAAACATTAGGGACTATCTTGAAGTGGTAATTTGCACATTGAACCCTGGGTTTTTGGTAAATTGCACATTGCACCAAAACTAGGTTTTAATGCACAAACATTGCTTTATCAGCTCTTTCTTGGCACTCAGGCTTTCACAAGCCATACTTCTGCATCATATTCATTTTCATGATGCTTCAAAACATGAGGAACATCTTATCATGTAACATTTACAATTTAACCCATCAACTTGGGTAATTTGCACTTTAGTCCAAAACAAGTAAAATATAAATTTGACATTATTCAAAAAGGACTAATTTGCCGATACTGCAATTGTGATATAGAGCACGGTGAATAGGACTAACATATTGCATTATCCATCATTCCCACCTTAATGGAGGAATAATATTAGATCTCGACCATTGGGTCAAGTTCATATGTTAAAACCATCAATTACAGTATAGGTTTGACTATTGCATTAAGTGACTTAAGAAATCATTGGTCTAAGGATAATTGATGCTAAAACTATATGATTAACTCACCATAGATTGTAGAGACCTGATCCACCATCATTTGTGATCATTAAATCATTATAGGTTGTTAGATCAACACTATATTCATTAATCAACATCAAATATTAAGCTGATGTCATCATTGATTGATATCATCAGTAGTGTACTTAGTGGTTGATCATTATACTTCTAATTGATCCAAAACATGACCTAAGGGGGTAACCATAGGTTTTCACCATCATTTGACACCCTTGATCATGATCGTGAGTTGTTATGAAGACAACACCATAGGGTTGCTGCAATGGTACCATCATTGGGTCATGATTTATAGAAGAAATCAGCTTTAAACCCTGAAATTGACCATTGTTTTATAGGTGCTTAGCACCATAGGTTGTCAAACCAACTTAATCCAAGTCAAATTATACCTTATTAATAATACACATGATTACAGGTTCATCTAGAACTGAAATCAAAATAGAGAACATTATAAAAATCGAAATCCAAGTCAAGCATAGCTTTTTAGTGCATGAATCATCATTTTCAAGCAAGAACATGATCTAGAAAGCTTATGGTAAGAAATAAACGTGGAACAAGTTATAAAACTTGCCTCAAATGAGAAGATGAAACCTCACAGAGAAGAAATCTCTAGTAGGTAGGGTAGAAAATCCAAGAATAAGCTATGAATTCATCCAACCAGCACCTTTCTTCATCAAATGAGAAAAACCTAAACATAAGGAGCAAGAAAGGTAGGGTTTTAGATCTTTAGTGTAAATTAAACCATGGAACAACAAGGTTCCAACCTAGAGGAAGGTCTAAGAAAGGAGAAGATCAAGAAAATGGAGAAGGAAGGAAGAAAATAACTTGCCTTGGTCAAAAACCCTAGAAGATGACCTTAGGAACCCTAGGTAGGGCTAGATGGAGCTCTAAGAGAATTTCTTTTCCAAAATGAGGTTGTCTTCTACCTTAGACCACTTTGTTTTGCAACCAAACAGAGAAAGGTCTTTTCTCTAAGCTATAGGAAAGAGGGAGTGAGCAATGACTTTGAATCGGGGATAGGAAGGGGTATATATAGCTTCATGTATAGGTAAGGGGTTAAGGTTGAGGTGTACATGGAGTTTTCCATGTGTCAATAGCCTAGAGATTCTATGTCCATGCAACACCTCCCTTAGTTACTACCCATACTTTCTGTCTTTTAGCCTTATCTTTATCTTTATCCTTATCTTCGTCCTTATCCTTATCCTTATCTTCATCCTTATCCTTATCTTTATCTTCATCCTTATCCTTATCCTTATCTTCATCCTTATCCTTATCTTTATCTTTATCCTTATATTTATCTTTATCCTTATCCTTATCTCTATCTTTATCTTTATCTTTATCCTTATCCATTAAGGGGAAAACCCTAAAATGTCCTTGAAGAGGAATATCTTTTACCAAGAACAACTAGGTTCCCCATAGCCCAAAAATTCGAGGATGATAAGGAAAACTATAAGGATTGTAATTCTTGTGAAAACATACAAAGAAAACCTTTGAATTGGGTAAATTGCAAGAAAGTCCAGAATGTACATAAAATTGCATAACTTGCTCATGCAATGTCCAAATTGGACCAAATTTGAAGCTTTAAGCTTGTCTTATGATTTCAAAACATATCAAAATGTTATATTAGGGTTATAAGTATTCAATTATGGTAATTAAGCTCATTCAACTCATTAAGCAAGTTCAAGGGCTTTACAACTATAAACCCCTAATAGGGATTTTGCCCCTAAAATCCAAGGTAAACAAAGATGAGTACTTCCTTTGCACCTCATCCTATTACCTTTACATGGTTACTTGCATATCATAGTGATTTCACATCATTCATACATATATCCTCTTGCGTCAGTATAAAAACTCTGACCTAAGAAGACATTCTCAATATGGAATGTAGAAACTTATTGTGTCATCTTTTAAATTCTAGCTATCATCCAGAAATTATATCTATTTTATCAACACAGTACTCAAAAGTCATACTTGTTGGCTCTTATCAAACATCGAGCATTATATATATCTTATCATATGTAACTTATGTCATCCACTCTAACTCTTATGCATTGATATTTTGATCCTAGGTTTATCTTACAGGAACATGATATCACATATATATTAACCAACAAAGCATCTATCCTTGATAGTGGTCTTGCCCAGCTATCACTGAACTATGCACAACATTATAGAATCACTTTTTCTTTTCCTTCCGAACAATATTTATAGGGTCATCATCAACTCTCTCTCCCTCTCTCTCTCTGTGGAAGAGGAATACTTGGAATGTTCATTTAATAAACATCTCCAACCTTCACATAATTCCCATACTATTTATATCTTGGATACTAGGATTCATTACCTTGGTATCCACCTCATGTGCTATAAGAAACTCACATCCTTATCTCATCTACTTTTACCAACTTAATAAATTTCATTTTGTGTTCCTTGCCATCAGCATAGGAATCATCATGATTAACATATCTCATTACTCCTTCCTTGATGACTATTTATCACACTTGGGTATGTTATCTTATTTTATTATATTTTTCAACCGCTTATCAACAAGTAAATCATCATATTCTTCATTTTCTTAATTAAACAAGGATCTTCTCTTAATTTCTTTCACATGCCATGTTGATTTTTTATGAATACTTTCTTACAAACATAGGTTGGTCTGAGATTAACTCAGGTTCCCCCTTATTTCTTTGTCATTATTCCCATTCATCTTCTCATTTTGTACTTGTTATAGGAGTTCTCTCTATCTTATGTGGATTTCATACCTTGATTCACCTTATAATCATAGAATTGTTTTTCTTTTACTTTATTATCTTCTTGAATCACATCTTCAAGAACTCGCTTTTTCCTTATTTGTATTCAGATTTAGATTTCATGGTGTTGTATCTTTCTCAAATATTCAAGATTTGATAGATAATGATGCAATTCTTCTCTTTGTTAAGGTAGGATTGAGGTATTCACACCATGATTTCTTATTCGTTACGCCCTTTAGATTGTCTCAAAATGAATTGATCAGAGTAATTAGAAAGATAACAATTTAAGAGTTACATACTTACCTTTTCTTCAATAATTGAGTACCTGGCCATGGAACCCAAGTACTGAGATTAGGCAGTATGCATCATATTTTTATGTCATATTTCTAACTTAGACATCATCCTAGTCTTAATTCCTAGTGTCCCTGTAGACTAGATGAACCTAAAGCTCTGATACCAACCTACGGGACTCGTCACACTAAACGAGATTACTCAAAACATAAAACACATTCAACCACTAATTAATTACAAACCCAAAAATATGGGTAAATTAAAATCGATTTCAACATCAACACCCGCTCAAAAGCATTTGCATGATAGACCAACATCTCTAATATCCATACTATGCTAAGAATTTGATACAAATTGTTCTATTGCCTTAGCCACAACATATATACACATGAGAATATTATTTGTATATGCCACCCAAACAAGCATTAATATGCTAACAAAAGTTTGATTCGTTTGAAACACCATATACAAACTTTTTTTGCCCGAACCTGAGAGTACATGGACGATTGTAGGACAAACTAGACATCTAATCAACTTTATCAATTATTCATTGTTGTAGCTCCTCTTTGCTGCACATGTTTGTTTTCGTCACTTTTGATTACCTAAAAAAAATGTGGCGGACCACAAGGGTGAGACCCAGTCCCAACAAGAGTTATAATCCCCAACAACGTTTATTGATTACAACATTTTTAAGTAATTAAGTAGTTAATCAGTTTATTTAGATATAACAAATAAGGTCAAAAATATCGATGATTATCAAAATACATAAAGGAGCAGATAACTATTATCATTATCAAGTTGACTATCATCATTTTTCTTATTAACCGTATAAGAGATTCAATAGCATATGCATAACAAGCATAAGCAAGTCTAGTAGCATGTTATCTCTATTAACATGAATAAGTCTAGCATCATAATCATATCAAAAAACATTAGTATGTCTAACAGTTTGAACATATCAATATCATAAGCAAACCTATCAATATAAGCATGAGTATTTGCATAATAATGATTAGCAGTATAAGAATTTCTAATTATAGAGGCATGGCTAGCATGCTAAACATAACTAACAGCATGAGATAGCTAGCATCATGATTATAATCAACAGTAGTAGTATAGATATCAACATAAGCATGACTATTTTATATACACATTTACAGTTTTATGCATATCCACAACATAAGTATAATTACTATCTCGTAGTTGCACTAAGCATCATCTTTATGTAAAGAGAACAAACAAGGGTTATCATCGAATGTGAAGCGTCATGTATAACTCTAAACAGATATGCTATATGACTGTATTAAATCTTTTATTATGCTCTGGAGAATTTTAATCGTACCGTTCAAAGTCCAACCGACCCCTGCGAAGGGCTATTCGATTCCGTACAAGATCTAGGAGTGTCGGTATCCTAAGATCTCTTCCCCTCGGTCAATACGAGTAAAAAGACAGTGACATATGAGTCAAACCTGCCACCACAATGACATACAGTCAAGTTGAAAACCACTAGTCCGACCTTGGTACAGGTCACGACACTAGAAACCAGGGTGTTCAAACCCAATCACTGAGGTACAACCGCAGTTTTCCTCTAATCACATCATGTTATAATCACCGAGACACGACCGCATCCGTTCTCAATCACATCAGATGTAGGAGGCATGACCATAACCAACCTCTACAATCTGCATTGTGCATGACAAGGATATATCCTCAACCTGCCACTGCCACATACTCAACAATATGCGCTTCGATTTTCCCTTAAGAATACTCATTTCACCATCCAACAAGTTCTGACACTGAAGATGCCTCTACGACACAGGGCACTACATGATTAGAGTTGTACTTGATTAGTTATGCCAATTGGGTGAATTAAGGTTGCATCAAACAAGTGGACATACAAACCCCATTTCACTTCTGAAAAGTATATAAATATCAAAACTTTGAAAAGATATAAAATGCGTGAAACATAATTTCCCATTTCATCAACACATGGTACTATTCACTTTCCATTTATGAGACCACACTAGTCATCATACTATCACAAGAGATAAATCCTTTTCACAATATCACAGGGTATCAAGTCTTATAAACATAAGAAGATTACACCTCATTCAGGTCTCAACCATGCCCAAAGGTCATTAATACCATCATATTATTCCGTCCAAGATCACCATTTTCTTTGCATGTCTTATACCAAGGCTCAACAACATCAATTATATATAATACACCAGATCATCACAATATTGAATTTATGAGCTAGGTGGTATTCATAAACAATCATAACAAGGTTATATTAACATTAAGAACATTCCTTTATTACATCAACATGCAAGGAGTGTAGATATGATTAACACTCATCATATTTATAATGCACATGTTTAGAATACAAAAGTATCAATCATGTGGCTATGATTACCACCAATTAACATATTAAGGTTATGATCATGTTAAGGAGGTTATTCCACCATCATTCCATCATATAAGAATGTTAAACATGAATACTTATATTTATCTAACTGCATTAGAGTTAGGTTCAACATGATAAATTATATCAATGTTACTAATCAACACTCATATCCAAACCCTAACTCACGGTATCCCCATTGGATCATGGATGCATAAGGCGAAGCATCACCATCACATTCCATACTATTTTCAAGTATGAACCCACACATAAATCAAGGTGTAACCATTAGGTTATAGCATACTAGGGTTTCAACAATAATAGAGTACTCCATGATTGTGTTAGTCATTCAAGGACTATTCATACCCAATTATCATCATTTAGTTATTTTAAAGCTAAGTATAACAAGCTAGTCCTTATTAGGGTTACATATCAACACAACATGATTATCATCCCTTCTATTCATATGAGTGAATAGGTAAGACTAACTTATTAATGGTAACCCTGCATTTGTTCCATCATTACTCAACCCATATCTCCATACCACAATGTCACCTAAAACCATTGGATGTTTAAAAGGTAAGACTATTGGTTGTTTTCACAAGTAAACACCTTAGATAAACCATCTATGAAGTCTATGATTTGTGCTCTAGAAAGAGTCACAATATAACCCTAGACATCCCTTGATTAACAACACAAAAAGTTCCATTGAGAGTAGGGTAAAACCCACAATTGGCTGTTCATTTAAAACAAGCCATCCATTGTCAACAAGTAAGCCCTTAAGTTTATTCTATTAAGGAAACCATCTAAATAACATTAGTAGGACTAACATATTACATTAGTTATCATTCCCCCCTTAATGGAGGAATAAATATTAGATCTCGACCATTGGGTCAAGTTCATATGTTAGAACCATCAATTACAATATAGGTCTGACCATTGCATTAAGTGACCCAAGAAATCATTGGTCTAAGGATTAATTGATGCTAAAAATATATGATTAACTCACCATATATTGCAGAGACCTGATGCACCATCATTAGTGATCATTAAATCACTATAGGTTGTTAGATCAACACTATATTCATTAATCAACATCAAATATTAAGTTGATGTCATCATTGATTGATATCGTCAGTAGGGTACTTGATGGTTGATCATTATACTTCTAATTGATCCAAAACATGACCTAAGGGGGTGACCATAGGTTTTCAATATCATTTGACACCCTTGATTATGATCGTGAGTTGTTATGAAGACAACACCATAGGGTTGTTGCAATGGTACCATCATTGGGTCATGGTTTATAGAAGAAATCAACTTTAAACCCGAAAATTGACCATTGTTTGATAGGTGCTTAGAACCATAGGTTGTCAAACCAACCTGATCCAACTCAAATTGTACCTTATTAATAATGTACACATGATCACATGTTCATCTAGAACTGAAATCAGAATTAGGCTTGGCAATGGGTCGGGTTTCTCAGACCCGACCCGAGACCCGACCCGACCCGACAGAACTTTGTATTTTAAGAACCGAATATACCTGACCCATTTTTTGACCCGACCCCAAAGGTTGGACCCGACCCTACCCGCAATACCCAAATTTTATTTTTTTTACCTATGTCTACCCGACCAGAATGTTAGACCCGACCAGATCTGAAAACCTTCAATTGCTTGCTAGTTTTGCTCTTGTTCTTCCACAAATCCATACCTTGTGCGCCCCCACGATGTCGATCCTTTGCTTTTCTCGTAGATGGCCAATTGGAATGACAAGCAGTCCCACTGGGGATGGTGATTTTGTTATGTATAGCAAGAAAATGCCTACACGATACAAGATCAAAATCTACTGACTCTGCTGTACAACTAAGCGCAGCCAAAGAAGAATGAGGAGGAGAAGAAAAAGAAGGGCGAGGGAAATTTCCGCAGACGACGACATCAGAATCCAGTTGTTGGTTCCACTTCCGTCGAGACAAGCAATTCCAGTGACCATCTTTTCTGTTGACCAAGTAGAGCACTTGGCGGCGGTAGAGTCGTCGTCAGAGCCCGATCGAACAATGATCCAATCCTCGTTGCCCCAGGGAATACTTGAGACCGGTGCCGAAGATGTCGCGGGAAAGGCCAGTCGCCGTAGCCTCTCTACTGCGTCCTCATTATCGGCCTCCTGGCCTGCTTCTTCCATCATAGCATAGTACCCGTTTGCCTCTTCCTCTTCGTTGGTTATGGATCTCCAGAAGTCGTCCTGGTCAAGTACGCACTTGGGCGACGGCCAGTTTGGGCTTCTTCTTGAGAAGTCAGAGTTACGACACATGGGCGGCTGGGGGTAAGGGAGGAGGACGAGGAGGCATTGATCTCGAAGGTGAGTTGTTGAGCTTGGATGGAGTTGGTGGTGTAGAGAGGATGAGGTAGGCACCCAAGGAAGCCAGGTGGGCCGCGATCTCCCAGCTGATGCATCTCGAGGCACCGGTGATGATTAAAACACATCCATGAAGTGGGGTACTCGTGCTGGCAGTTGTCGCCCGAAGTTCCTTCTCCTTACAGGCTTTCTGTCTCCAATGATCGTCTCCTTGTAGGTTTGCAGCGGCTAGGGTTAGATGGAATGAGTGTGAGAGACTGAGAGACAGAATGGAAGGGTTTGAGGCTTTGACTCTCACGAGTCGCTTTTAGCCAGGTTTAGTTGTGGGTGGGGAAGCCGGGACTATGGGTCTCCTCACTACTCCTTAGTTCCACGATCGGGTCCTTCGGGTCCTTGGGTTTATGGGTTATAGTTGTGCTCGACCCAGGGTTAAAGGACCGGATCCAGGTCTTGCCCGAACTAGACCCAGACCCTATTTCAAAGTGAGAAGACCCTAATTTCAGGTTGGATCGGGTTGGGTCGGTCCGGGTCGGGTCGGGTTGTAATCTTTTTGCCAGCCTTAATCAGAATAGGAAACATTATAAAAATCAAAATCCAAGTAAAGCATAGCTTTTTAGTGCATGAATCATCATTTTCAAGCAAGAACATGATCTAGAAAGCTTATGGTAAGCAATAAACGTGAAGAAAGTTATAAAACTTGCCTCTAATGAGAAGATGAAACCCCACAGAGAAGAAATCTCGAGTAGGTAGGGTAGAAAATCCAAGAATAAGCTATGAATTCATCCATCCAACACCTTTCTTCATCAAATGAGCAAACCCTAAACATAAGGAGTAAGAAAGGTAGGGTTTTTGATCTTTAGAGAAAATTCTACCATGGAAAAACAAGGTTCCAACCTAAAAAAAGGTCTAATGAAGGAGAAGATTAAGAAAATGGAGAACGAAGGAAGAAAATAACTTGACTTGATCAAAAACCCTAGAAGATGACCTTAGGAACCCTAGGTAGGGCTAGATGGAGCTCTAGAAGACTTTCTTTTCCAAAATGAGGTTGTCTTCTACCTTAGACCACTTTGTTATGCAACCAAACAGAGAAAGGTCTGTTCTCTAAGCTATAGGAAAGAGGGAGTGAGCAATGACTTCGAACCGTGGATAGGAAGGGGTATATATAGCTTCATGGATAGGAAAGGGGTTAAGCTTGAGGTGTACATAGATTTTTCCATGTGTCAATATCCTAGAGATTCTATGTCCATGAAACATATCCCTTAGTTACTACCCACACTTTCTCTCTTTTAGCCTTATCTTTATATTTATCCTTATCTTTATCTTTATCCTTATCTTCATCCTTATCCTTATCCTTATCTTCATCCTTATCCTTATCTTCATCCTTATACTTATTTTCATCTTCATATTTATCCTTATCTTTATCTTTATCCTTATCTTTATCTTTATCTTTATCTTTATCCTTATCCTTATCTTTATCTTTATCTTTATCCTTATCCATAAAGGGGAAAACCCTAAAATGTTCTTGAAGAGGAATACCTTGGTACCAAGAACAACTAGGATCCCCATAGCCCAAAGATTCGAGGATGATAAGTAAAACTATAAGGATTATAATTCTTATGAAAACATACAAAGAAAACCTTCCAATTGGGTAAATTGCAGGAAAGTCCAGAATGTACATAAAAGTTACATAACTTGTTATGCAATGTCCAAATTGGACCAAATTTGAAGCTTTAAGCTTGTCTTATGATTTCAAAACATATCAAAATATTAGATTAGGATTATAAGCTTATTGAACTCATTAAGAAAATTCAAGGGCCTTACAGAAATCATTTCCTCAACCAACATAAAATTGAATCAAATCAATTAGGGTTTTAATGCTTCAATCCGATTAGGGTTTGCAATTGGTAGATTATCCAATCATGGAACCTTTAGAAACCAATCAATTAAATCTATTAGATAATTATTCAACACATCCTCAAACCTCCTAAAATGGTTAACCCCCTCCATTCGGTCAACCACTCCAAACGGTTTGAAACCCAAACCTTCAAAAGGTTTGCAAACCGTTTGGTCACCAAACAGTTTGATGAAACTGATTGCACCATATTGTTGAAACTGTTTACACCCAATTTTCTTTTGAGATATATACTTAGGATGATGTCATCATCCTTAATCTTCAACCCCTCGGAATCTACTACCATTTCATGACAACCGATACCTTAAGCTCTATTTCATGCCGATACTGAGCCATAGGCCTATTCACCGTGCTCTATATCACAATTGGGCTACGGGCCTGAATCTGCACCCTTGAGTCCACAACCGCAGTTGAACTCTTACCTCCTCACTTTAGGCTAGAAGAAATCTCGCATATTCAACAAAATGCGCTCCGGGTTAACCCGCAGGAGACCCGTTTCACCATCACCAAGTTCTGACGATGATGGATCTATGGCCAGGGAAACTACATGATAGATTTCACTATGATTAATTAGTATCTTTTAGATGGATTGCAAGATTCAACAAAGTTGTATAACATGCAAGCTATAAAAGGATATAAACAACATAAACTCAACATTATGCTATTATTGTAATTACATCAACCTGGTCCATCCCAATGATCTAACATCACATGTTATCACTTGGCCTCTTGCCAACCATCCATATCCATCTCAAGGATCATCACATACCATGGGATCTCAATCCCTCATCACATAGTGTCACTGCCTCTCAAGGCTTACATCCTCGTTATGGGACATCATTCATAATACACCTGTCATCTCATTATTCTCATACAACCATTCCTCATAGCCTTTCATTTGGCTATGCATTACCTGCATTGTTAGCATCAATCAATAATCAATATTAATAACTAGGAGACTGATATTACCAACTCAAGGTTGCATTACAAAATGACAAATTAGGGTTTAGCATATTGACAACACAAAAGGCATCAATAATGCTATCTACGCAACCCTACATTAAAGTATGCTTATCATTACTCTTGGTATTATAATACAAAGTAGGCACTCACCTTCGATTGTATAATCATAAGGAGATTTGATGAACAAACTTACCAAAAGTGCACAAACATCACCATCGTTATTTATATCAACCAACATTTCCAAGATATGGTTAACCCTCACTAGAACATTAAGGACCCTCACAAGAAACCATCACGGGCAGCTCTAGCTTTCATCTAAACCATGTCGGGTGTGCAGCTCTGATAGGCGTGCAAGGTGTATCGGGCGTGCAGGGTTCATCGAGCGTGCAAGGAGATGTCAGGTGAGCAGGATGTGTTGGGCGAGCAGGGTATATCGGGCGTGCAAGGTAATGTTGGGCGACACGGGCTGATGTCGGGCGAGCAGGATGAGTATCGGGCGAGCAGGATGGGTATCGGGTGAGCAGGGTTGTTGGGCGTGTAGGGTGGTGTGTCGCTCGTGCATCAAAGTCTATCTTTGCAAGACATCACTGTCGGGCGAGCAAGCCTACCGGGCGAGCAGCTCCAAAGCATGCAGCCTTCCAGGCAACTAGGGGTTGGCTCGCACGCTCCACACAGAATATAACTCTCAACCGATTCAAGGTGAGAAGGTCGTGCAAGGGAAAAACTAGATCAAGGGGGCTGTCGAGCAGCACTTCCCCAAGCACCAAGCACCCAAGATACATCTCTATAAGGTCATCTAAACAAGATCACCTTCTATCCCAAGGTGATAAGAGAGTCTTGCTCAAGCCACTAAGTCACCAGCTCACCTCAATCGTCTAGGAAAGAGGGGTATTGCTCATGGCACTAGGACCCAAACTCACTCTTCTAGACCAAGGGGAGAGAGGAGTGTTTCTCCCTAAACCCTAATTCACATGGATCGTCCAATCATGCAAACTTAAACAAGAACTAAGCTACTCACATGCAGATAAGCAAGATTATGTAATCAACATATATGAAAAGAGAGTAGTGTAGCTAGGGTTAGAGTTATGCAACCCGCCTTAAGTTCCAAGCTCTAAGAAAGAAGAATAACTCCAAGCTCCACACACCACCAAGCAAGGAGGATGGAGAGCTTCAAGGGATATCGGCCACCACCAACTTCTCCAAGGGTGTGTCGGCCTCCAAGCTACTCCTTTAAGGGTGTATCGGCCACCACTCTTCTTCTCCAAGGGTGTGTCGGCCACCAAACAAGGAAAGGAGGGAGTGTGTCATGCACAAGAGGGAGAGGAACCAAAGGGACCTTAAGCTAAGGAAGGAACCACCTATATATAAAGAAAGGGAGGAGAAAACAAGGTGGAACATGGCAAGGTGTCGCCCACCCAAAGGACACTTGTCCTAGAGCTCAAACCACCACTCTAGCAAGCCTCATCCACATGTCCAACACATGCACCAAGTGTCCATCACACAAGGTCAAACTAGGGCAAGCATCATGGGCGACACAACATGTTGCTCCATGGGCGACACACACCATTGCCATGGGCGACACACACTCAACTTGGTCGACACACACACTCCTAGGCTGATACAAGGCTCAACCAAGCCCAAACAAGGCACCTCAAGGCCCAACAAACTCAACCAAGGCCCAAAGAACTCAAACAACAAGACCAAGCCTTCCTCTCAACCCTAGAGAAAACAAAGAGAGAAAGAGGAACACATCACAAAGTGGCAAACTTGCCTACAAAACCCTAGACTTGGGTTATTTGCAAGTAGCTCATCCAACTCTCAGCAAAGCACAACCAAACCCTAATCACCACTAAAAGGTGATTAGCATGCGACAAAACACCAGGGTTAAGCAAAGCAAACAGGGTAATCCCTAAACAGAGGTCAGGGTCCTTACAATCTAACCCCCTTTAAGGGATTTCGTCCTCAAAATTCGAAGAGAAAAGTGAGGGGTACTTCCTCCTCATCTCTTTCTCAAGCTCCCACGTGGCTTCCTCAACACCACGATGATGCCAAAGAACCTTCACAAGAACCAGGTCCTTTCCTCGTAGGTTACATCTTCATCAAGCTCAACCTCCATTGGATGTATCATTGTACCTGAATCTGGATGACTTTTCTTCAGCAAACTGACATGGAACATTGGATGTAACCTGTGCAACTCTGGAGGCAACTCTATCTCATAGGCTACTTTACCAATACGTGCTATCACTGGGTAAGGCCCCATATACCTGGGTGCCAACTTACCCTTCCGTCCAAACCTTAGCACACCATTCCATGGAGAGACTTTGAGATATACCTTGTCTCCTACCTGGAACTCCAAAGGTCGGCGGCGATTGTCTGCATAAGACTTCTGTCTGTCCTGTGCCACCTTCAACTGTTGTTGTATCACCTTGATCTTTTTCATCGTTAGCTGTACTAGCTCAGGACCCATCAACTGATACTCACCAGACTCTTACCAACACAAAGGAGATCTGCACTTCCTTCCATACAAAGCCTCATAAGCAGCCATGTCAATGCTCCGTTGATAACTATTGTTGTAGGCGAACTCTATCAAACTCAGATGCACATCCCAACTGCCTAGGAACTACATAACACAAGCTCGAAGGAGATCCTCTAGAATATGGATAGTCCTCTCAGACTGTCCATTTGTCTGTGTGTGGAAGGTGGTACTGAACCTCAATTGTGTTCCCAACGCTTTGTGCAACTGCTCCCAGAAACGAATCGTGAACTGAGGACCTCTGTCAGAAACTATCGTCGTTGGCACACCATGCAAACAAACTATCTCATCCACGTACACTCTGGCGAGCTTCTCAGCTGTATATGTCGTCTTCACAGGTATGAAATGGGCAGACTTTGTCAATCTGTCCACAACTACCCAAATGGAATCACGATTCCTAGTTGTCTTGGGTAGACCAACTACGAAATCCATGGTTATATGATCCTATTTCCATTGCAGTATCGGAAAAGGTTGTAACATACCTGCCGGCTTTCGATGCTCAGCCTTCACTTGCTGACATACCGCACATCTCGACATGAACTCAGCTATGTCTTTCTTCAAACTTGGCCACCAGTACAAGTCCTTCAGACTGTGGTACATCTTGGTGACACCTGGATGCATATCATACATCAACATGTGTGCTTCCTCGAGCACCAACTTCCTCAGCTCATCGTCATTGGGAACCACCATCCTATCACGATAGAAGACTAGCCCGTCCTCGGACTCAAGAAACCCATCACGCTTTCCGCTGCCAAACTTTGATCTGATCAACTGTACCGCATCATCTGTCTATTGTGTACCCTTGATCTGCTGTCTCAACGTAGGTTTGACTTGCATCTGGGCTAAGAGTCCAGCTAATGAGGAAACCTCCATCTGCACGTTCATCTCTTGCAAAGAGACAAGCATATCCCACCTATGGCATACCAGAGAACTCAATTGTGCCTTCCTGGGAGAGAAAGAAGACTTTTGACTAAGCACATCATCTACCACATTCGCCTTACCAAGATGATACTCGATAGTGTAGACGTAATCATTGATCAACTCCATCCATCGACGTTGTCGCATGTTCAACTCATGTTGCAAAAAGATGTACTTCATGTCCTTATGATCTGTAAAGATCTGACACACTTCCCCATACAGATAGTGTCTCCAAACTTTTAAGGCATGAACCACTGTTGCCAGCTCCAAATCATGAGTCGGATAGTTCTCCTCATGTTTCTTGAGCTGTCGTGAGGCAAAAGAAACCACGTGATCTTCCTGCATCAGCACACAATCTAAGCCCTTCTTGTAAGCATCACAGAAAACTACATAGCCTTTCCCAGGCTCTGGCAAGATCAACACTAGAGCACTGGTCAGCTTCTCCTTCAAACTCTGGAAAGCTTGCTGACATCGATCATCCCAGACAAAAGGTATGTCCTTTCTCATCAACTTTGTCATCGGCAAAGCAATCACACTGAAATCCTTGATAAACCTCCGATAGTATCCTGCTAGACCCAGAAAACTACGAATTTTGGTCACCGTTTTTAGTTGTTCCCATTCCGCAACGGATTCCACCTTCTTCGGATATACCTTAACTCCTTCAGCGGATATCGCATGACCTAAGAAAGTCACTTCCTCCAACCAGAACTCACACTTACTGAACTTGGCATACAACTGATGTTGGCGAAGAAGAGTCAACGCTTGTCGGAGATGTTTCTCATGTTCTTTCCTGTCCCGACTATAGATCAGGATATCATCTATAAAGACTATGACAAACTAATCTAAGAATGGACGGAACACTCTGTTCATCAGATCCATGAAAGAAGCAGGTGCATTGGTTAGCCCGAACGACATAACCACGAACTCAAAATGACCATACCTTGTTCGAAAAGCTGACTTTGGTATGCCATCCTCCTTAATCCTCAATTGATGATATCTGGACCATAGATCAATCTTCAAAAACACTATAGCACCACGCAACTAATCAAACAAGTCATCTATCCTCGGCAACGGGTACTTGTTCTTGATAGTGACTTTGTTCAACTGTCAGTAATCTATACACAACTGCATCGAACCATCCTTCTTCTTGACAAACAACACGGGCGCACCCCAAGGCGACGTGCTCAGTCAGATGAAGCCTTTGTCCAGCAGCTCTTGCAACTGCTTCTTTAACTCTTCCATCTCTACTGGATCCATCCGGTACGGTGTATGTGCAACTGGATGCGTCCCTGGAAATAGATCGATCTCAAAATCAATCTCTCGGGGTGGGAGAACACCAGGAAACTCCTCGGGAAACACATCTACAAACTCCCGGACAACTGATACCTCCTCAAGGCTAGAACCTTTCGCCTTGGTAGCCACAACGGTATCCACCACATGAGCTAAGAATGCCTCACATCCTTATCGCAACAACTTATCTGCCACCATAGTCTATATCAGATACGTCGGAAGAATCTTCCTATCTCCTTGGAAGATCCAATTCTCTCCAGCATCATCAAACACTGCCTGCTTGGTACCACAGTCTAACACATCCTTGTACCTCTCTAAGGTATCCATCCCAAGGATAACATCAAAACCACACATATCAAGAGGTATGAGATTAACTTGAATGTGGTGTCTCAAGATAGATAAGATACAAGACGGACACTCTTCTCGAAGCGATGAGAAACCAACAAGAGGGGTTTCTAACAACAAACTATAATTCTTATGACTAATAGGTAAACGACAGTTCTCAAGCATACTATAGGCGATAAAAGAGTGTGTAGCACCTGGGTCAACCAGAACAGATATAAAGCAAGAAGAAGACATATCAGAATGAAATAACTCCATCTAACATGTCACCACTCGCGGGTTGACTATCGCCTCTGGCTGATTCATAGCATAGAATTGAGTTGTTGCTTGTTGTCCACGACCTCTGCTTCCTTGAGCAGACGATCCATCCTGAGACGCTTGATTGTGTCCTCGTCCTCTGCTACTACTAGGCTGCTCCTAATCCGATCCCTGATGACTCTGCCTTGGCTGCTGCATCAATTCAACATCCCTATTCAGGCAGTTGAACCTCCAATGCCCGATCTGACCACATAAATGGCATGCTCTATCATCAACTTGTGGCCTAGATGGCCTTGTCACTGCCACGGAAGCCGAACTTTGTTCCTTAGATGGTGAAGAAACATAACCTCTTCCTCTACTTGGAGACCACTGAGACGGTCCACCAGAACCTCTCATCACTGTCGGTGTTGAAAACATGTGCTTCTGGAAGCCACCAAACCTCTGACCCTGAAACTGAGCAGATCTCTTCTTCTCCATAGACTCTCTCTTCTCCCTTAGAGATTGTTCGATCCTCCATACGGATTCCA
This sequence comes from Alisma plantago-aquatica, assembly GCA_963693085.1. Classification (NCBI taxonomy): domain Eukaryota; kingdom Viridiplantae; phylum Streptophyta; class Magnoliopsida; order Alismatales; family Alismataceae; genus Alisma; species Alisma plantago-aquatica. The sequence continues at coordinate 719,306,463 of OY856410.1, forward strand.
CAAACGTAGCAAACCACTCCTGGTTCTCTAACACTGAAACCGGTGTCGTCAGCTCAGCACTTAGACCCTTCTTGAAACGTCTGATATGTTCCTCATCTGTCGTCGCCATGTGAGGACAAAACCATAATAGTTCCATGAACTTGGCCTCATACTCGGTGATGCTCATCTCTCCTTGTCACAAGCTCTCAAACTGACCGATCTTCTCGTCCAGATATGTCTTGGGAAAGTATCTGCTGATGAACTCACGCCTGAAAACCTCCCAACAGATCACCTCACTGGGCCGCTTCTCTTCCTCGATGGTCCACCAGTGACCAGCACTACCTTTCAGAAGGTATACAGCCTGAACTCCAAGATCTACGCACCACCAAGCAAGGAGGATGGAGAGCTCCAAGGGATATCGGCGACCACTAACTTCTCCAAGGGTGTGTCAGCCTCCAAGCTACTCCTTTAAGGGTGTATCGGCCACCACTCTTCTTCTCCAAGGGTGTGTCGGCCACCAAACAAGAAAAGGAGGGACTGTGTCATGCACAAGAGGGAGAGGAACCAAAGGGACCTTAAGCTAAGGAAGGAACCACCTATATTGAAAGAAAGGGAGGAGAAAACAAGGTGGAACACGGCAAGGTGTCACCCACCCAAAGGACACTTGTCCTAGAGCTCAAACCACCACTCTAGAAAGCCTCATCCACATGTCCAAGACATGCACCAAGTGTCCATCACACAAGGTCAAACTAGGGCAAGCATCATGGGTGACACAACATGTTGCTCCATGGGTGACACACACCATTGCCATGGGCGAAACACGCTCAAATTGGCCGACACACACACTCCTAGGCCGATACAAGGCTCAACCAAGCCCAAACAAGGCACCTCAAGGCCCAACAAACTCAACCAAGGCCCAAAGAACTCAAACAACAAGCCCAAGCCTTCCTCTCAACCCTAGAGGAAACAAAGAGAGAAAGAGGAACACATCACAAAGTGGCAAACTTGCCTACAAAACCCTAGACTTGGGTTATTTGCAAGTATCTCCTCCAACTCTTCAAAGCACAACCAAACCCTAATAATCACTAAAAGGTGATTAGCAGGCGACAAAACACCAAGGTTAAGCAAAGCAAATAAGGTAAGCCCTAAACAGAGGTCAGGATCCTTACAATAATGATAATTGTTATCTGCTCCTTTATGTATTTTGTTAATCATCAATATTGTTGACCTTATTTGTTATATCTGATTAAACTGCTTAACTGCTTAATTACTTAAAAATGTTGCAATCAATAAATGTTGTTGGAGGTTATAACTCTTGCTGGGACTGGGTCTCACCCTTGTGGTTCACCACATTTTTTTCAGGTAATCTAAAGTGACAAAAACAAACATGTGACAGCAAAGAGGAGCTACAGTAATGAATAATTGATAAAGTTGATTAGATGTCTAGTTTGTCCTAGATTCGTCCATGTACTCTCAAGTCCGGGAAGAAAAAGTTTGTATATCGTATTTCAAACGAATCAAACTTTTGTTAGCATATTAATGCTTGTTTGGGTGACATATAAAAATAATATTCTCATGTGTATATATGTTGTAGCTAAGGCAATAGAACAATTTGTATCAAATTCGTAGCACAGTATGGATATAAGAGATGTTGGTCTCTCATGCAAATGTTTTTGAGTGGGTGTTGATGTTGAAATCGGTTTTAATTTACCCATATTTTTGGGTTTGTAATTAATTAGTGGTTTATTATGTTTTATGTTTTGAGTAATCTCGTTTAGTGTGATGAGTCCCAACAGTTTCACCAAACTATTTGGTGCTCAAATGGTTTCAAACAGTTTGAGGACCATTTGAGGATCAAGGATTCACCGTTTGAGAAAGGTTGACCATTTGTAGGAAACGATTTCAAAACTGTTTGATAGGGTTGACTGTTTGGTGAAGGTTGACCATTTGAGATGAAATGATTTCAAACCGTTTGGACTTCTAGGTCAAAACTGTTTGGATACTTAAACGGTTTCAACCCATTTGGACCAAGTCAACCTTGGTGGTTTGATTATTGCTAATCGCCTTTAGTGGTGATTAGGGTTTGGCTGTGCTTTGTTGAGAGTTTGAGGGGCTACTTGCAAATAACCCAAGTTTAGGGTTTTGTGTGCAAGTTTTCCATCTTGTGAGGTGTTTTCCTCTCTTTGCTTCCTCTAGGGTTGAGAGGAGGGTTTGGGATTGTTGTTTGAGTTTGTTGGGCCTTACTTGAGCTTGTTTGGGCCTTGAGGTGCCTTTTTTGGGCTTGGTTGAGCCTTGTGTTGGCCAAGACTTGCCTTGTGTCGCCCAAGGTGAAGTGTGTGTTGCCCAAATACCTTGGTGTGTCGCCCATTGGAGCAATAGGTTGTGTCGCCCATGATGCTTGACCATGTTTGGTGGACACTTGGTGCATGTCTTGGACAAGTGTCTTATGGCTTGCTAGAGTGGTGGCTTGAGCTCTAGGACAAGTGTCCCTTGGGTGGATGACACATATCATGGATCTACCTTGTTTTCTCCTCCCTTTCCTTCTATATAGGTGGTTCTTTCCCTTGCCTTAGCTTCCTTTGATCTTTTGGTCTCTCCTCCACCTTGAGTGCACGACACTCCTTCCTTCTTTGCTTGTGTTGGCCGATACACTTCCTTGGAGAAGCAGTGGTGGCCGATACACCCCCTTCGAGGAGTTGTGGTGGACGATATCCCTTAGAACTTGGAGTTCTTCTTCTTCCTTGGAGCTTGGATCTTAAGGCGGGTTGCATAGCTTCTAACTCTAACTCCATTGTCTCTTATTATGTTCTTGTTTGTATGTTAGTAGTAGTACCTTGCTTTGACAGCTTTGGTGGCCGATCCTCCTTAGGGTTTAGGGTTTCCTTGTGATCTAGAGTACCTTGCTCTCTAGGGTTTGAGTTTCCTTGTGTTGGAGGTAGATGGTGTCCCCTGTTGGGCGATACCCTCCTTTGTCTTGGTGTGTTTGATGATATGGGTATCTTTCTGTTGGACGACATGAGTGTTCTTGGTGTTGGGCAACATCCTTGCCCTTGAGATGGACGATGGGTTAAGGTAAGAGAAGTTTTGGCCGATATGGTGGTGTTGGACGACATGATGGTCCTTCTTGTGATGAGTGACACCCTTGGTCTTATAATGGACGAGAGACCAAGAAGTGGCATGAAGGTTGGCTTGAGTTGGACGATAGGATATTGTATGGCATGCTTGTTTGGGTCAGATGATAGGCTAGAGTGGTGAGTTGGCCGATAGGCGTTGGAGTGTAACGGGCAATACAACTTTGGTTGTGATGACCGATAAGGTGGCTCTTGTGACGGGCGTCACGCCTTTCCCTTGGAGTGTGTCGGCCGTTAGGGATGGTCTTGTTGGTGGCATGTTTTGTGGAGTGTTTCTTCTCTCTCTCCCTCTCTCTCTTGGTGGTTGGGATGGTTGTGACCTGGCCGTTTTGGTAGAAGTATCGGGCATTGCAGTTGGGCGTTGTGACGGGTGTCACACTCCATGGTGTGTCGGCTGGAAGGAGGTGTGACGGGCTTTGCCCGATAGTCTTGGGATGCCCGACACCCCTGACGCGTGTTACCCCTTTGTAACGTTGTGTCGCACAGCATTGCTGCTTTGTGAACCAGCCGATGTTGTTGGTGTTTGGGTGAAGGGTGTGAGGAGTAATAGTGAGGGTTGTGACGGGTTTTAGTGAGGGTCTTTTGGTTTTTTAGTGAGGTTTCCTTGTGTTATGTAAGTGAATAACTATGCACAAACAAACGATGGTGATGCCTTGCTAGTAGTATCAATAACAATGATAATAGTAGTAATAATGATAATGAGGAAGGTAATGGTAATGATATGCATGAAGTGATATTTATGCTTAACTTTAGCGATAAGGAGAATGGTGATAGTTACACTAGTAGTTTGCATAATGATAATAGTGATGATAGTGAATGGTGACAGTAATGATAGTGGTAATAATAGTATTGTTCTCAACATGACTACTTGCATAAAGTGAACACCTTGATTATTTGTATAATCCTTATATGAGGATAAGCATGGATATGGTTTTTTAATAATGTGCTTTATACACTTGATCACCAAATAGTGTAAGATGGATAAGTATAGTATCTTGAGTGTCTTCTTGTGATAGTAAGTATAGTCCTTATGTCAAAACTATGATTATTGTGTATCCTGACCATGCAGGTGATGCTTAGCCATGAAAAGGCTATAACATATAGTAGCATCACTTTGATAATTACTCTGGTTAATGAGATTGTATATATGGTATGTTTGTCCCATGATGTTGATGTGAGCCTTGAAGAGACATTGGCAGTACATGATGAGGGATTGAGATCCCATGGTATGTTATGATCCTTGAGATGGATCTGGATGGTTGGCAAGAGGCCAAGTGGTAACATGTGATGTTGGATCCTTGATATGGATCAGGTAGATGTAACTTACAATAATGGTATAATGATGAGTTTATGTTATTTCCTTTCTGTTATATCTTTCATGTTATACAACTAGGTTGAATCTTGCAATCCATCTAAAAGATACTAAATAATTACAGTGAAATATATCATGTAGTTTGCCATGGCCATAGATCCATCATCGTCAGGACTTGGTGATGTTGAAACGGGTTCTCCTATGCGTTAACCTAGAAGCGCATATTGTTGAATATGTGTAGGTTTCTCCTAGCCTAAAAAAAATGAGGAGGTGAGAGTGTAACTTTGGTTGCAGACTTAGATATGTATATAGAGCATGGTGAACAGGCCCACGACTCAGGATGTGTGATATGAGGAGCATGAATGCGTTCATGGCTCAGAGCATGGTGAACAGGCTCGTGGCTCAGTTTTACTAGCGCCAAGATCTGTACCAAGGCAGCCTAGAGTGAGGGTAGCCTATGGAGCTGACCCTGTGGCTAAGACCACTTCAGCATGAGATTGTGGTCCTGCTTGTGTTTTACTCATGTACTGACCATGAGGTGGGAGGTCGTGGAGTCTGGCTCTTCCATTGACCTTGTATGGCACAGGCTTGGGTTTTGTAACTGAAGGTCAGATTTGAACGATACGATTCAAATCCTCAGGGCATTATAATATGTAATACAGCCATTTAGTACTTACTGCTTAAGATAAACACGAAACATTGGTTGAGGCATTGTCTGCGTAATATCTTTGTTATATCTTGCAGTTACTTCTGTATTCATCAGGTATGTGGTAATATGTCTTATCTTGATAATCAAGTTAAGTGACAATATATCTTATTCTGATAATCATGTTACATAGTGATATATCTTATCTTGTCAATTATGTTCCATTGAGAGATGTCCGGTATATGCTTTTGTACAACTGGTAAGCTTGTCAGTAAGAATAGCTTTGCTTAATTTATATAGACTGCTCTTGTTATACCTATTATTAGTTATCCGCTATTATCGTTTATCTTGTTGAGATCCTATAGTTGTGGTGGGGAGTTATGTTTCCCACTGGGACAATTGTTCAATTGTCTCACCCCGCTGGTTTATACCCTTTTTAGGTGGTTGAGCTAGGCGTGGTCGTGGTCGTGGTGTTGCGGCCGAGCAGCTTGACGAGCAGTAGAAGGCAAGCGATGGATATGCTGCTGTTTTGGATGTTTTGTAGTAGAGTCTAGAGGCATCCCTGTACTCTCAGGTCCTTGGCATGTTTTGACGTTGATTCATGATGAACGATTGATAATGTTTTATATATCCTGTTGTTGGCCAGATGTGGGCCTTTATGTATATGAGCAGGTGGTGAACTCATGTGATGGATGAACAGCTGTTCCTGAGCTATGGACATGTATCAGATCTCGTGTATGTATATATATGACATGTTTCTGTGCAGGATGAGGACTAGAAAGTAATAGTTTCACAGTTTATCTGTTTTCTGTAATCGGTAATTAACTCATAATTTGATAATCTACGGTTATGGTGATTTCTGCACATTTTCACTTAACACCTCATTATCTGTATGATAATGGGATGTGTTGCCACAAGTTTTGGTATCAGAGCTATGGGTTCGCTGAGTCTACAGGGATTTAGGACTAGGTGAGTCTGTTCTTATGAGTTTTCTAGGTTTTCTTACAAAATCTTCTTCCCTCAGTGGAAGACGAACCAAGATGTCTGGAAACCATGAAGAACATGCTCCTGAGCATAGTGAGGCTGCATCGGTTGATGGAGCAGATGGATAGGTACATGAAGATCGGGTGCCTGAGGGTCCCCAATTTAACCCAGCCATGCTTGAACATCTTGCTTATCAACAGCTTATGGGGCAGTTAATGGATACGATGAATCTCATGGTTGAGCGATTACTAGTGCCTCCTCCGCGAGCACAGGTTCCCCATGGAGAAGTATCGGGTATTGGGAAGACCTTCGAGTGGCTTCGCCGAGTCGGAGCTTTGGAGTATGCTGGAACGGCTGATCTAGCAGATGCAGATATGTGGCTGACAAGTCTCGAGAAGGCTTTCTGAATCCTTGACATCCCCGAAGCAGACAAGGTAAAGCATGTTGTTTACCTTCTGAAAGGTAGTGCTGGTCACTGGTGGACCATCGAAGAAGAGAAGCGGCCCGGTGAGGTGATCTGTTGGGAAGTGTTTCAACGCGAGTTCGTCACCAGATACTTCCCGAAAACATATCTGGATGAGAAGGTTAGTCAGATCGAGAACCTGAGACAAGGAACGATGAACATCACCGAGTACGAAGCCAAGTTTATGGATCTGTTGAGGTTCTCTCCTCACATGGCGGAAACAGATGAGGAACGGATCAGACGTTTCGAGAAGGGTTTGAGTGTCGAGTTGACAACCCCAGTGTCTGCGTTAGAGAACCGAGAGAGGTTTGCTATGTTTGTGGAATCTATTCGAAGGATCAAGAGGATAGTAAGGGATAAAAGAGAGTCTATGTCCCACAAGAGACCTGCTCAGTTTCAAGGACGGAGGTTTGGTGGCTTTAAGAAGCCCAGGTTTTCAGCACCGTCAGCGATGAGAAGTTTTGGTGTACCATCTCAGTGGTCTCTGAGTAAGGGGAGAGGTTATGTTTCTTCACCGTCTAAGGCGCACAGTTCAGCTTCTGTGGCAATGACAGGCCCAGCTAGGCCACGGTTTGAGGACAAGTCAAGTCATCTATGTGGGCAAGTCGGGCATTGGAAGTTCAATTGCCCAAATAGAGATGTTGAAGTGATGCAGCAGCCAAGGTGGGGTTTTCAGAGGTCAGAGAGGCCACAACCCAGTGGTATCAGAGGACAAGGACACGGTCAAGCGTCTCAATCTGGATCGTCTTCTCAAGGAAGCAGAGGTCATGGACAGCAAGCAACGGCTCGATTCTATGCCATGAGTCAGCCGAAGGCGATAGTTAACCCACGAGTGGTAACAGGTCAGATGGAGTTATTTCATTCTGATATGTCTTCTTCTTGCTTTATATCTGTTCTGGTTAACCCGGGTGCTACACACTCTTTTATCGCCTATAGTATGCTTGAAAATTGTCGTTTACCTGTTAGCTATAAGAAGGATAGCTTGTTGTTAGAAACCCCTCTTGATGGTTCCTCTTTTCTTCAAGAAGAGTGTCCATCCTGTGTCTTGTCTTTCTCGGGACACCGCATCCAAGTGAATCTTATACCACTTGATATGCATGGTTTCAATGTTATCCTTGGTATGGATACCTTGGAGAGGTATAAGGTTGTTTTGGACTGTGGTTCCAAGCAGGCAGTGTTCGATGTTTCTAGATAGAAGTGGATCTTCCAGGGAGATAGGAAGATTCTTCCGACGTGTTTGGTATCATCTATGGTGGCAGATAAGTTGTTACGACAAGGATGTGAGGCATTCTTAGCTCACATAGTGGATACCGTTGTGGTTACCAAGGAGAAAGGTCCGAGTCTTGAGGAGGAGTCAGTTGTTTGAGAGTTTGCAGACGTGTTTTTTGAGGAGTTTCCTGGTGTTTCTCCACCCCGAGAGATTGATTTCGAGACTCAGTTGCGTGGTGCTATAATTTTTTCGAAGATCGATCTACGGTCTGGATATCATCAGTTGAGGATAAAGGAGGATGACATACCAAAGTCAGCTTTCAGGATGAGGTATGGTCATTTCGAGTTCGTGGTTATGTCGTTTGGATTAACCAATGCACTTGCTGCTTTCATGGATCTGATGAACAGAGTGTTCCATCCGTTCTTAGATTAGTTTGTTGTAGTCTTTATAGATGACATCTTGATATATAGTCAGGACAGGAAAGAGCATGAGCAACATCTTCGTCAAGCGTTGACTCTTCTTCGTCAACATCAATTGTATGCCAAGTTCAGTAAGTGTGAGTTCTAGTTGGAGGAAGTGACTTTCTTGGGTCATGTGATATCTGTTGAAGGAGTCAAAGTAGATCCGAAGAAGGTGGAATCCATTGCAGATTGGGAACAACCAAAGACGCCGACAGAGGTTTGTAGTTTCCTTGGTTTGGCAGGATACTACCGGAGGTTTATCAAGGACTTCAGTGCGATCGCGTTGTCGATGACAAAGTTGACCAGGAAGGATGTATCTTTTGTTTGGGATGATCGATGTCAGCAAGCTTTCCAGAGTTTGAAGGAGAAGCTGACAAGTGCTCCAGTTTTGATCTTACCAGAGCCTGGGAAAGGCTATGTTGTTTTCTGTGATGCTTCCAAGAAAGGTTTAGGTTGTGTGCTGATGCAGGAAGATCATGTGATTTATTTTGCCTCACGATAGCTCAAGAAGCATGATGAGAACTATCCGACTCATGACTTGGAATTGGCAATAGTGGTTCATGCATTAAAGATTTGGAGACACTATTGGTATGGGGAAGTGTGTTAGATCTTTACGGATCATAAGAATCTGAAGTATATCTTTACACAGTAAGAGTTGAACATGTGACAGCGACGATGGATGGAGTTGATCAATGATTACGATTGTACTATTGATTATCATCCTGGTAGGGCGAACGTAGTAGCTGATGCGCTTAGCAGAAAGTCTTCTTCTTTTTCTTCAAAGAAGGCACAATTGAGTTCTCTGGTATGCCCTAAGTGAGATATGTTTGTTTCTTTACGGCAGATGAATGTACAGATGGAATGTTCTTTGTTGTCTGGTCTTTTCGCACAGATGCAAGTTAAGCCTACGTTGAGACAACATATCAAGGATGCACAGTAGACAGATGATGCGGTACAGTTGATCAGATCAGAGTTCGGCAGCGACAAGCGTGATGGGTTTCATGAGTCCGAGGAAGGACTAGTTTGTTATCGTGATAAGATGGTGGTTCCAGATGTTGATGATATGAGGAAGTTGGTGCTCGAAGAAGCACATACGTCGAAGTATGCTATGCACCCAGGTGTCACCAAGATGTATCATAGTCTGAAGGACTTGTATTGGTGGCTCGGTTTGAAGAAAGATGTAGCTGAGTTCGTGGTGAGATGTGTGGTGTGTCAGCAAGTGAAGGATGAACATCAGAAGTCAGTAGGTATGTTGCAACCTTTGTCGATATTGTAGTGGAAATGGGATCATATAACCATGGATTTCGTAGTTGGTCTACCCCAGACAACTAGGAATCATGATTCCATTTGGGTGATATTGGACAGATTAATGACGTCTGCCCATTTTCTACCAGTGAAGATGACATATACAGTAGAGAAACTTGCTCGAGTATATTTGGATGAGATAGTACATTTGCATGGTGTGCCAGCAATGATAGTTTCTGACAGAGGTCCTCAGTTTATGAGTCATTTTTTGGAACAGATACACAGAACGTTGGGATCGCAGTTGAGATTCAGTACATCCTTTCACCCATAGACAGATGGACAGTCTGAGAGGACTATTCAGATTTTAGAAGATCACCTTTGAGCTTGTGTTTTGTAGTTTCTAGGGAAATGGGATGTACATCTGAGTTTGATAGAGTTTGCCTACAACAATAGTTATCAGCGGAGAATCGACATGGCTCCTTATGAGGCTTTGTATGGAAGGAAGTGCAGATCTCCTTTGTGTTGGTATGAGTCTGGTGAGTATTAGCTTTTGGGTCATGAGTTAGTTCAGTAGACAACAGATAAGATCAAAGTGATACAGCAGTAGTTGAAAGTGGCACAGGATAGGCAGAAGTCTTATGCGGACAATCGTCGACAACCTTTGGAGTTCCAGGTAGGAGACAAATTGTATCTTAAAGTCTCACCATGGAAGGGTGTTCTAAGGTTTGGTCGGAAAGGTAAGTTAGCTCCCAGGTATATGGGGCCTTACCCAGTTATAGCATGTGTTGGCAAGGTAGCTTGCCTCCAGAGTTGCACCGGTTGCATCCAGTATTCCATGTCAGTATGTTGAAGAAAAGTCATCTGGATTCAGGTATAGTGATACAGCCAGTTGAGGTTGATCTTGATGCAGATGTGACCTACGAGGAAGGTCTTGTGGCGATCCTTGATAGAAGGATCAAGAAGCTGAAGAGGAAGGACCTAGTTCTTGTGAAGGTTCTTTGGCAGCGTCATGGCATTTAGGAAGCCACGTGGTAGCTTGAGGAAGAGATGAGGAGGAAGTATCCCTCGCTTTTCTCTTTGGATTTCGGGGACAAAATCCCTTAAAGGGGGTTAGCTTGTAAGGACCCTGACCTTCATTTTGCTTAACCTTGGTGGTTTGATGCTTGATAATCGCCTTTAGCGGTGATTAGGGTTTGGCTGTGCTTTGTTGAGAGTTCGAGGGGCTACTTGCAAATAACCCAAGTTTAGGGTTTTGTGTGCAAGTTTGCCATCTTGTGAGGTGTTTTCCTCTCTTTGCTTCCTCTAGGGTTGAGAGGAGGGTTTGGACTTGTTGTTTGAGTTTCTTGGGCCTTGCTTGAGCTTGTTTGGGCCTTGAGGTGCCTTGTTTCGGCTTGGTTGAGCCTTGTGTCAGCCAAGACTTGCCTTGTGTCGTCCAAGGTGAAGTGTGTGTTGCCCAGATACCTTGGTGTGTCGCCCAGTGGAGCAATAGGTTGTGTCGCCCATGATGCTTGACCATGTTTTGTGGACACTTGGTGCATGTCTTGAACAAGTGTCTTATGGCTTTCTAGAGTGGTGGCTTGAGCTCTAGGACAAGTGTCCCTTGGATGGACGACACATAGCATGGATCTACCTTGTTTTCTCCTCCATTTCCTTCTATATAGGTGGTTCTTTCCCTTGCCTTAGCTTCCTTTGATCTTTTGGTCTCTCCTCCACCTTGAGTGCACGACACTCATCCTTCTTTTCTTGTGTTGGCCGATACACTTCCTTGGAGAAGTAGTGGTGGCCGATACACCCCCTTGGAGGAGCTGTGGTGGACGATATCCCTTAGAGCTTGGAGTTCTTCTTCTTCCTTGGAGCTTGGAGCTTAAGGTGGGTTGCATAGCTTCTAACCCTAACTCCATTATCTCTTATTATGTTCTTGTTCGTATGTTAGTAGTAGTACCTTGCTTTGATAGGTTTGTGGCTGATCCTCCTTAGGGTTTAGGGTTTCCTTGTGATCTAGAGTACCTTGCTCTCTAGGGTTTGAGTTTCTTTGTGTTGGAGGTAGATGGTGTCCCTTGTTGGGCGATACCCTCCTTTGTCTTGGTGTGTTGGACGATCTGGGTATCTTTGTGTTGGACGACATGAGTGTTCTTGGTGTTGGGTGACATCCTTTCCCTTGAGATGGATGATAGGTCAAGCTAAGAGAAGTGTTGGTCGATATGGTGGTGTTGGGTGACATGATGGTCCTTCTTGTGATAAGTGACACCCTTGTTCTTATAATGGACGATAGACCAAGAAGTGGCATGAAGGTTGGCTTGAGTTGGACGATAGGATCTTGTATGGCATGCTTGTTTGGGTCGGACGATAGGCTGGAGTGGGGAGTTTTCCGATAGGCTTTGGAGTGTAACGGGCGATACATCTTGGGTTGTGACGGCCGATAGGGTGGCTCTTGTGATGGGCGTTACGCCTCTCCCTTGGAGTGTGTCGGCCGTTAGGGATGGTCTTGTTGGTGGCACATTTTATGGAGTGTTTCTTCTCTCTCTCCCTCTCTCTCTTAGTGGTTGGGATGGCTGTGACCTGGATGTTTTCGTAGGAGTATCGGGCATTGCAGTTGGGTGTTGTGACGGGCGTCACACTCCCTGGTGTGTCGGCCGACAGGAGGTGTGATGGGCATTTCCCGATAGTCTTGGGATGCCCGACACCCCTGACGCGTGTTACCCCTTTGTAACGTTGTGTCGCGTAGCGTTGCTGCTTTGTGAACCAGCCGATGTTGTTGGCGTTTGGGTGAAGGGTGTGAGGAGTAATAGTGAGGGTTGTGCCGGGTTTTAGTGAGGGTCTTGTGGTTTGTTAGTGACGGTTCCTTGTGTTATGTAAGCGAATAACTATGCACAAACAAACGATGGTGATGCCTTACTAGTAGTATCAATAACAATGATAATAGTAGTAATAATGATAATGAGGAAGGTAATGGTAATGATATGCATGAAGTGATCCTTATGATTAACTTTAGCGATATGAGAATGGTGATAGTTACACTAGTAGTTTGCATAATGATAATAGTGATGATAGTGAATGGTGACAGTAATGATAGTGGTAATAATAGTATTTTTCTTAACATGACTACTCGCATAAAGTGAACACCTTGATTATTCGTATAATCCTTAGATGAGGATAAGCATGGATATGGTTTGTTAATGATGTGCTTTATACACTTGATCACCAAATAGTGTAAGATGGATAAGTATAGTATCTTGAGTGTCTTCTTGTGATAGTAAGTATAGTCCTTATGTTGAAACTATGATTATTGTGTATCCTGACCATGTAGGTGATGCTTAGCCATGAAAAAGGATACAACATATAGTAACATCATTTTGATAATTACTCTGGTTAATGAGATTGTATATATGGTATGTTTGTCCCATGATGTTGATGTGAGCCTTAAAGAGACATTGGCAGTACATGATGAGGGATTGTGATCCCATGGTATGTGATGATCCTTTTGATGGATCTGGATGGTTGGCAAGAGGCCAAGTGGTAACATGTGATGTTGGATCCTTGAGATGAATCAGGTGGATGTAACTTACAATAATGGTATAATGATGAGTTCATGTTATTTCCTTTATGTTATATCTTGCATGTGATACAACTTGGTTAAATCTTGTAATCCATCTAAAAGATACTAAATAATTACAGTGAAATATATTATGTAGTTTGCCCTGGCCATAGATCCATCATCGTCAGGACTTGCTGATGGTGAAACGGGTTCTCCTACGGGTTAACCTGCAAGCGCATATTGTTGAATATGTGTAGGTTTCTCCTAGCCTAAAAAAATGAGGAGGTAAGAGTGTAACTTCGGTTGCAGACTCAGATATGTATATAGAGCATGGTGAACAGGCCCACAGCTCAGGTTGTGTGATATGAGGAGCATGAATTCGTTCATGGCTCAGAGCACGGTGAACAGGCCCGTGGCTCAGTTTTACTAGCGTCGAGACATGTACCAAGGCGGGCTAGAGTGAGGGTAGCCTATGGAGTTGACCCTGTGGCTAAGACCACTTCAGCATGAGATTGCAGTCCTGCTTGTGTTGTACTCGTGTACTGACCATGAGGTGGGAGGTCGTGGAGTCCGGCTCTTCCATTGACCTTGTATGGCACCGGCTTGGGTTTCATAACCGAAGGTCGGATTTGAACGGTATGATTCAAATCCTCAGGGCATAATAATAAGTAATACAGCCGTTTAGTACTTACTGCTTAAGATAAACACGAAACATTGGTTGAGGCCTTGTTTGCGTAATATCTCTATTATATCTTGCAGTTACTTCTATATTCATCAGGTATGTGGTAATATGTCTTATCGTGATAATCAGGTTAAGTGACAATATATCTTATTCTGATAATCATGTTACATAGTGATATATCTTATCTTCTCAATTATGTTCCATTAAGAGATGTCTGGTATATGCTTTTGTACAGCTGGTAAGCTTGTCGGTAAGAATAGCTTTGCTTAATTTATATAGATTGCTCTTGTTATACCTGTTATCAGTTATCTGCTATTATCGTTTATCTTGCTGAGGTCCTGCAGTTGTGGTGGGGAGTTATGTTTCCCGCTAGGACAATTTTTCAATTGTCTCACCCCAGTGGTTTATACCCTTTTTAGGTGGTCGAGCTAGGCGTGGTCGTGGTCGTGGTGTTGCGGCTGAGCAGCTTGACGAGAAGTAAAAGGCAAGCGATGGATATGTTGCTGTTTTGGATGTTTTGTAGTAGAGTCTAGACTCATCCATGTACTCTCAGGTCCTTGGCATGTTTTGATGTTGATTCACGATGAACGATCGATAATGTTTTGTATATCCTGTTGTTGGCCAGATGTGGGACTTTATGTATATGAACAAGTGGTGAACTCATGTGATGGATGAACAATTGTTCTTGAGTTGTGGACACGTATCAGATCTCGTGTATGTATATATATGACATGTTTCTGTGCAAGATGAGGACTGGAAAGTAATAGTTTCATAGTTTATTTGTTTTCTGCAATCGGTTTTAATTAACCCATATTTTGATAATCTGTGGTTATGGTGATTTCCGCACATTTTCGCGTAACACCTCGTCATCTGTATGATAATGGGATGTGTTGCCACAGTCTTAGTACACTATGTCAATCATAGTTGTATGTACCTGATTGAAGGGTTGATGTAACCTAATCAAGTTGAGAGGATGATAGAAAGGAATTCATACATGAGTATTAATCATGTGGTGATTAGGGTATGATCCTTAGTGAAGAAATCATGAAAATCCTAATCGAGATGGTTAATGAATCCTAACCCTAATTCAGAGCAATTCTGAGTGAAACCCTAATCTAGGGTAATAGTGAAACCCTAATTGAGGGTGATGACATGATTAATCCTAAGTTAGGGTTATGAAATGTAAAACCTAATTTTGATGAATAGTAACCCTAATTATGGTAATTGAATATAAAACCCTAATTGGGATGAATAGTAAACCCTAATTGTGGGATATTGAATGTAAACCCTAATATAGGGTGATATTATGTGGAACCCTAATTTAGGGTGATGTTATGTAAGACCCTAGTATATTAACGTGATTTGGAACTCAAATCTAGGGTGATGCTATGTAATGTTATATGAAACCTTAATCTTGGGCAATATGGTGATAAACCATAACCCTGATCTGGGTAATGGGATGAGTATCCCCAATTGACCTGAAATGGGAAACCCTAATTCTAGTAAGGGAATAGTGGTGTTACCCTTGAATAGTGATGCTATATTTGTTTTGCATGGTGTTGATATGAAATTGATGTAACTGTTATCATATGTACTAAGCATGCATGTATCATGAGACGATGATCATAGCCAGGTATGAGCTATGATGTTTCATTCATTAAAATTGTTATTGAGCCTTATGTGTCATAATATTCCTTGTTTCCTAGTAAGAGGTAATAAGAGAATTAATGGGCCTTAAGTGCCATGAGAGATGCTTGTGTAACAAATATCATGTTTACCTTGGTCAGATGACCTGAAGGTGATAGTTACCTGAAAAAGTGGTAACAATGCTCAGTGATGAGTTAAGGGTTTGAATACCCATAACCATATGATTATGGCATTGAGTTTGTATAGGGATGAGAATTCCCAGTTTTGAAATAAGGGATTGAGATCCCAATGTCTTATAAGGACTAATAAGTCATTGATGAAAATGGTACATGTTTCTTTGTAGCATTAGTCCTAATATGTTATGTTTGAAAACTTGATTGATGCTAAAAGAATATGATAATGTACTTAATTAATCAAGTGAAATATTTTCATGTAGTGCTCTGACCATATATCCATCATCGTCAGTAGCTGGTGATGGTGAAATAGGTTTTCCTATGCGATCTCCTGGAGTTCGCATATTTTTTAATATATGGGGGTCGATGGGTGAAAATATTTGTACGTCCTAATGGGGGAATTGATAGAAGGTAAACATTAAACCTCTCAATCCTTCATTATATGTTCCCGGATGGATGTATCACGAATCTCCCGATGATGTTAATGTCGGATTGATGGAGGTAAACATGAAATCTCTCAATTGTGAAGAGAGTACAGCCGCCGTTGTAACTCTATAGAGAATATGCCACTATACCCTGACAAGCTATGTAGCAGAGACACAAGATGTCCTGCATGTGATCTCACACTGACAGAGATTTGGGAGGTCATGGAAGTCGACTCTTCCATTGACTTTGTATGGTACCCATTTCGACTTCGCAATGGTCGGTTGGAGTATGAGCGGTATATCTCATCTCCTTAGAGCTTAAGTATGTTGTAAAATGTAATCAGCTATGTAGCGTATTTGCATAAGATTGAAATATGAGAACCACAGTTTGATGTTATCTTGCTTAACATGCCCTTGATACATAAATGTTACTTATGTTCTTTAATTCTATATTGAATAAGAGACATGTTGCCTTATCAAGTTATATCTGAAATACTTGAATAGGAATGTTTCTCTAATCTGCATAAATATTGATTTATCTGGCGTTGAAATATATGATTCCACTGTTTAGTTTATTCCTATTAAACTTCAATAATAATGTATTCGGTGGAGAGTTATATATCTTGCTGGGGCAATCTTATAAGTCGTCTCACCCTCGTGGGATCCAACATTTTTAGGTAGACGCAGACAAAGAGGCAGAAACTCTGTAGCAGGGAAAGAACAGCAGCAGCAACAACAACAGGGACAACATTGATATCCCAGGTGGGGATACTGGCTGTCAAGCTTTGTATATAAAGTCTTATGTGTCGTCTCTGTACTCTCAGGTCCTAGGAGTTAGTGAATAGTGTTTTTATAATCAATCTGAGATTTTGGTTTGTATGCCTCGAGGATTTTGTTACTTGTACTTTTTAGCAAAGAAATGATGTATATATATTCCCCGAGAAGAGATGGTACAGTGGATGTACTTTGTGAACCAGTATGTGAATATAATATTGTGGTTCTTGTTTAAAGAGTTTTCCTGAGAATGGATCTCTTTGTAAATGGTTTTAAATTTTTAGTGACTTTCAGTAATCCGTTGTTAGTGAATCGCTTCCTCTTAAGTAAATCACGTTTTTATTAGTTGGATGCCACAATTTAGGTCCAAGGTTCAGTGACCACGTAAGTGAGAATTCATCAACCAAGAGGATGGAAAACTCATCGGACACATAGGAAAGAAAATCCTTGGCGACCAAAACATGTAGTCAGTCTTGGCGACCACCGAACATCAATATCCTTGGTGACCTCAATAGAAGATAGCGAATATATAACGATCCCACCTCCCAATAACCCCCAATTCAGGGAGACCGAAAGGTCAGTGCCGTTATCCCAACTAACAGGATCAAAGGTTTGACAAATAATAAATAACAATTATCTAATTTTAACAACTAAACTGAAAATTGGTATAAAATAAAACTTTGCATACCTTTTTAAATCTTTAGTAAACTACTCTATCTACAGTCTGAATTCATTCTACCTAATCCTCCTTGCATTTTATTTCTTATTTCCACAATGTGTCACTTTACTGTTTGTTCTTTCAAATGTTGTACCTAAAACGCTGACAAATAAAATGTCGGTCATCATATAGGAATATGCTAGTATGTGGGAACAACTAAAATTTCACAAATATGGCTTACAATTTAATTATCACAATCAGGGTAAAAGCAAACCAATTTATATTTTCAATGTGTCATTCTCCACCACTTTTGCCCTAACCCTGGAATACCCCTCTAGGGTTTCTCTTTTTCCAATGACTTAAGGCCACCTTCTCAATCCCGAGCTTGGTGTCTGGGGGTCACCTCTCATGGTGCCCCATAGTCATGCAACATAGACCACCTTCTCATTCCCGAGCTTGGTGTCTGGGGTCACCTCTCATGGTGCCCATTGGTCTACCCTCTTGGGCCTGACCTTTATGGCATCTTCCATCAGGGTGGCATGTAGGTGTGAGAATACACATGTATTTATATTTGTGATGACCATAGTGACTTTATGATTTTGCAAGTATGAATATCTGATAACCTCCTATTTTAGTAGTTTATCTTAGTCTTTTTCTTTAGTTTTTCATACCCTTTTTACGTTTACACTGTATATAAACCTAATTTTATCCCTTTTTATAAATACATCATCAAACTAACTTTTTCCTTTTATACTTGCAGAAAAAGCAAAAAAAAATCATAAAAGAATAAACCAGCCTCAAGGTCGAGTGAAGCCAAACGGTCCCAAGACCGCATGGAGTTCAAACGGTCCCGAGACCGCATGAAGCCAAACGGTCCCAAGACCGCATGGAGTTCAAACGGTCCCGAGACCGCATGGAGTCAAACGGTTCCCGAGACCGCATGAAGTTCAAACGGTCCCGAGACCGCATGAAGCCAAACGGTCCCAAGACCGCATGAAGTTCAAACGGTCTCGAGACCGCATGAAGCCAAACGGTCCCAAGACCGCATGGAGTTCAAACGGTCCCAAGACCGCATGAAGCCAAACGGTCCCAAGACCGCATGGAGTTCAAACGGTCCCGAGACCGCATGAAGCCAAACGGTCCCAAGACCGCATGGAGTTCAAACGGTCCTGAGACCGCATGAAGTCAAACGGTCCCAAGACCGCATGGAGTTCAAACGGTCCCAAGACCGTTTGACGCCAAACGATCTCAAGACCGTTTGACGCCAAACGGTCTCAAGACCGTTTGAACCCAAACGGTCTCCAGACCGTTTGGATCTCACTCAAAGCCTATAAATAAGACCTCAAGGGCCATCCCTGAGGGGAGTCCAGACGTCCAGAGGCTGTCTCTCTACTAGCAGAACAACTCCATTCACCACTCGAGGCTTCCGGTCTGAGACTCACGTTCCATTGCAAGCTACCTTCTCTCTCATCAACAAAAGAAGGTGAGAGGAGAAGATCCGTCGTCAAGCAAGCCACGAAGGGTGGAGATCGTTGCTCTCTCCACCAAGGGTTCAACCTTCTCTCCTCAGTGGAGATGATGTTCATTCTATCTCTTCTTGCCTCTTCCTTTGTTACTCCCTCTATGAGGAGCGAGTAGTTCCATCCACTGGGGCGCGGGGGCTAGCCCCGCTGCCCATGTTTTGTATTTTGTACTAAAAAGATGTTATCCTTTTGTTTTAATACTAAATCGTTTCATACATGCTTGAATGATGGCCACGTTATTGTATGCATCTATTGTCTTTTGTTGTGGTTTGTCTACGACCGCTCTCGAGACTCGAATACCGATTTAGTGTTGGTTTCTGGTGTGTGTATCCACCACGCATCCATTTCGATGTCTAGGAGTGTATCACAAAGAGTGGAGTAAACTCACTATCATCCGTTACACTTCCATCGGTATGAAAGTGACCCTTGGTAAGTCGAGGAACACACTTTGCGAGGGGAATGATGTAAAGCATGTGACCATTTGTTCGGGAATGGCTGGCGTTGCAACATTCCCGCACTTCTCGTAGCTAGGTTATCCGAATAGGAGACTAGGCCTACAGGGACGCTATTCGATTCGATAATTATCGCTCGCTTGTTAGTTTTAGATGCACGTTTCATGAGGTTGAGTATGATTCTCTCTTTGGAGACTACATTCTTCATTGACACGTAGAAATGTACCAAATGAGAGCTACTTAATCCTTGAAGGATGTGATGCATTGCTCTTGTCTTATATGGGCATTGGTCTTGTGGAACATCGAAGGATGCAATGCATCGCTCTTGTCTTACATGGGCATCGGTCTTGTGGAACATCCTTGGATGTAATGCATCTCTCTTGTCTTATAAGGCATCGGTCTTGTGGAACGTCCATGCATCTAGCTTATAAGTCTTGCCTGCTTAGTACATATACAATGCATGTGTAGCAGTGGTAAATACCTGGTTAACCCCAGTGATTCATCATCATCTGTTTAAATCTTAGTTTTACTTGCTTTTCTTACTTTTCATGCTTTAGTCTAAAAACCAATCAAATCCAATTCTTGATATAAGTACCAATTAGTAAAATAACTAAGTGAAGTGCTAAACGTTTTCCATCTTGTTGCTTGCAACAAGACCGTTGTCTTTTGGGTTCGATCCTAAATCTGTACTATGATAAGGCTTCCATACTCTTATGGGGTTGGAGTTGTTATCTAAGCACCAGTTCTAGGTAAACCTAGGGAGAACATCAACTCTCTAGGGTTTTTGGTGCATATTTGGGACTCCCATTGGAAGAGTAAAATCTTTTGGTGTAAGTCCCAGCTCCATCAAAAAATGGGGCGCGGGGGCTAGCCCCGCTGCCCATGTTTTGTATTTTGTACTAAAAAGATGTTATCCTTTCGTTTTAATACTAAATCATTTCATACATGCTTGAATGATGGCCACGTTCTTGTATGCATCTATTGTCTTTTGTTGTGGTTTTTCTACGACCGCTCTCGAGACTCGAATACCGATTTAGTGTTGGTTTCTGGTGTGTGTATCCACCACGCATCCGTTTCGGTGTCTAGGAGTGTATCTCAAAGAGTGGAGTAAACTCACTATCATCCGTTACACTTCCATCTGTATGGAAGTGACCCTTGGTAAGTCGAGGAACACACTTTGCGAGGGGAATGATGTAAAGCATGTGACCATTTGTTCGGGAATGGCTGGCGTTGCAACATTCCCGCACTTCTCGTAGCTAGGTTATCCGAATAGGAGACTAGGCCTACAGGGTCGCTATTCGATTCGATAATTATCGCTCGCTTGTTAGTTTTAGATGCACATTTCATGAGGTTGAGTATGATTCTCTCTTTGGAGACTACATTCTTCATTGACACGTAGAAATGTACCAAATGAGAGCTACTTAATCCTTGAAGGATGTGATGCATTGCTCTTGTCTTATATGGGCATTGGTCTTGTGGAACATCGAAGGATGCAATGCATCGCTCTTGTCTTACATGGGCATCGGTCTTGTAGAACATCCTTGGATGTAATGCATCGCTCTTGTCTTATAAGGCATCGGTCTTGTGGAACGTCCATGCATCTAGCTTATAAGTCTTGCCTACTTAGTACATATACAATGCATGTGTAGCGGTGGTAAATACCTACTTAACCCCAGTCATTCATCATCATCTGTTTAAATCTTAGTTTTACTTGCTTTTCTTACTTTTCATGCTTTAGTCTAAAAACCAATCAAATCCAATTCTTGATATAAGTACCAATTAGTAAAATAACTAAGTGAAGTGCTAAACGTTTTCCATCTTGTTGCTTGCAACAAGACCGTTGTCTTTTGGGTTCGATCCTAAATCTGTACTATGATAAGGCTTCCATACTCTTATGGGGTTGGAGTTGTTATCTAAGCACCAGTTCTAGGTAAACCTAGGGAGAACATCAACTCTCTAGGGTTTTTGGTGCATATTTGGGACTCCCATTGGAAGAGTAAAATCTTTTGGTGTAAGTCCCAGCTCCATCAAAAAATGGCGCCGTTGCCGGGGACAATGGAACGTTAGTATTTCACTTAGTTTATTTTTCTAGTTGGTTAGGATTTTACACTTTCTTTTTGAATCATAACTCATCATCTTCTTGAAACTTTCATTTTTGTCCTTATTATTCTAAAGGTGTTCTCTTTTCTTTACTCAGGTAGAACCCGTATATGCAATCACTGCATAATCGAGGATTCTCCCCTAATCCGGAGTTCGACTCTGAGGTAGAGAGAAGTTTCCACCACAGAATCCGTCTCAATCACCAACGCGCTAGACAAATGGCTGACGAACAGCATCAAGCCGCTTTGGTGATGGAGAGAGTCAATGCTGCTATAGCTGCACAAAGGGCACAACTCATTGCAGACACCCGTGCCCAAATACAAGCGGAGATACGAGCAGAAGAGCAAGCCCGCATGAGAGCAGAGACTGAGGCTGCTCAGCTCGAATTACAAAACAAGCAACTAAGGGACTATGCTGTCCCGAAGAACTACGAAGACAACCATCCGGTCCGGCCTCCGATCATCAATATCCCAAACTTCAAGATCCGGACCCAGTGGATCCAGATTATGCAAGGAATCTCCTTCTCTGGAGGTTCAGGAGACGATTGCATGGACCATTTGAAACGTTTTAAGGCATTATGCCGCCTGGTCCCACAAGCTGTTATTGCCTTCGATGCAATAATGCTCCATCTGTTTCACTTCACATTATCTGGGAGGGCTTTGAGTTGGTACAACTCATTGGATAGAGAACCCATCATAACCATTGGGCCCCTCTAGAGGAAAAATTCCTTGAGAAGTTCTTTCCACCCTCGCTTACATATGAAATTAGAGGGCAGATCAACCATTTCTCCCAGCTACCTGGAGAAACCCTCGCTGAGGCATGGGAAAGATTCAAGGAACTTCTACGCAAATGCCCTCAACATGGGATTTTGCAGAATCAACTGATTGAGACTTTTTATCGGGGGGTAAGTGATGACATTAAACAGTTCCTAGATTCCTCGTCTGGAGGAAATTTCATGAGGAAAAATTATGAAGACGCCTGGAAGATCGTTACTTTAGGAGTTGAAAACCAGTCCAACTGGGGGCGGTCAGCTGGAAAAGGCGTCCTTAAAGTCTTTAAAGCTGAGGAATCTACAGAATTAAAGTCAATAGCCGAGGCTTTAAAAGCAATCGCTCATAAACAGCAAACCCTTGAAACAACTTTAGGGGAATTTGACAAGAAGAAAATCCCGCTAGTTCATCAAGTCAAAGCCGTCACAGGATCCTGTGAGGCTTGTCATGCTTCAGATCATCCCACTCTTTCCTGTGGAATGCTCTATAATGTGATGATGGATCTGCATCAATCACCACAATCCTATGAGACCCTCACTAGTCAGGTTGAAGAGCAGAATCCGAAGCAAGTCAATTCTATACATACTATTCCTGGACAAGTTTATTATAATCCCAGTCAACCGAGGAACCATCATGGGTTCCAGTATGGGAATCCTTCCGGAACTGCGAACCCGCAGCATCAGGCACAAGGGGGATTCGACAGTAGGCTGCCTCCTGGGTTTCCAAGCAATTTTAACCAAAATCAAGGGAATCCAAGAAACAATTTCCCTAGGGCTAACTACCCTAGAAATCAGTCAGCTTACCATCAGTACACTCATCCCCCGCTTCACCCACAATCGCATGTTCCACAGTCTCAACAACAAAATCCTCAGAGAAATGCTATCGCGCAGCCGGAAGATGAGCTATCTTCAATAAGACAGATGTTGCAATCTCAGCAAACCATGTTGGCCAACCAACAAGCCCAACAAAAGGCAGTTGAAGCACAGCTTGCTTAAATTGCTGCACAATTGAAGCCTTCGGCTGGCACTTTCGCTGGGCAGCCCGAATCAAACCCTAAACATGGGCTGAACAGAGATCATCAATCAAATATGCCAGCAGTATAACAATGTTTTAGCTTCGTCGAGCCAGTGACATAAAACCAAGGCGCTTCTTGGGAGGCAACCCAAGACCTGAGTATCAATTTCTCTAATTTCTAGTTTTTTTTATTATTATTATTTTATTCTCTCTTAAATTTGTTTTGCTTTCTTTAAGTTCTTTCATCATTAATCTAAAAAAAATCTACATAATCAAAACTATAAAAACAATACATAAAACAAACAACATAAAAATTCATAAACCAAAATACAAAAAAATATATAAATATATATACTCAAAAACAAACATAAAAATATATAACCCCTTTGTACCCCTCCAAACGGTCTTGAAACCGTTTGGGACCAAACGGTCCTCAAACCGTTTGGAACCAAACGGTCCTCAAACCGTTTGGCACCAAACGGTCCTGAAACCGTTTTGGACCAAACGGTCTTGAAACCGTTTGGAACCAAACGGTCCTGAAACCGTTTGGGACCAAACGGTCTTGAAACCGTTTGGGACCAAACGGTCCTCAAACCGTTTGGGACCAAATGGTCTTGAAAACCGTTTGGGACCAAACGGTCTTGAGACCGCTTGGGACCAAGCGGTCTTCAAACCGTTTGGAATACGAAAGGTCACCAACCAATCACTATAAATACCAACCCTACTCCTCCATCTTTCTCTCTTCGAATCTTTGAATTCTCCAGAGTTTTCGTGCGAAGAACTTCCTTTCTTGCTCCTGTTGCATCCACGCAAGCTCCTCACCCGTTCATTCATCGACCTCCCGCAAGGTAGTCCGGCGGCTCCAAGCACGCTGCTCACTCCGACGTTTCCTACGCCACCATCGCAGTCGTCGTCGAACAAAGTTCTCTGACTCCTCTATCGCCTTCGTCGCCGCACCGTTCTGTCGCCACCATCATGGCGCCAGTTGCCATTTTCTTTACCATCGCGCAACGTCTCTTTCTCCGCTATCGCCGTCGCTGTCAAAAGATTTCACCGATTCTTCCATCGCCTTCATCGCCGTCGCCATTTTTCCTATCGTTTTTGTCATCGTCGAAGGCGCCGACGCGCTCACCCACCTTCGCGCCGTTCCACTTTCCCCCGCGCCGGCGACCTGCGGCTCTTCGCTTTCCAAACGGTCTTGAAACCGTTTGGGACCAATCGGTCTTCAAACCGTTTGGAACCAAACGGTCCTGAAACCGTTTGGGACCAAACAGTCGTGAAACCGTTTGAGACCAAACGGTCCTCAAACCGTTTGGGACCAAACGGTCTTGAAACCGTTTGGGACCAAACGGTCCTGAAACCGTTTTGGGACCAAACGGTCCTGAAACCGTTTGGGACCAAACGGTCCTGAAACCGTTTGGGACCAAACGGTCCTCAAACCGTTTGGGACCAAACGGTCCTCAAACCGTTTGGAACCAAACGGTCCTGAAACCGTTTGGGACCAAACGGTCCTAAAACCGTTTGGTCTTCGTTTCCTTTCGCTTTCACAAAAATACAAAAAAAAACATATATATAAATAATAATAATAAAATCTAAATTGTTTCAATCTTCTTTTCTAACTAAGAAACTCATATATTTTTCAGAAATGGCATCAAACAAGACCTCCGGATCAGGAACTTCCCCTTCTCTGACAAGGGAGCAGATGATGGAGGAGCGAGACAGGCTCATGCAAATCAGGGACACTTACAACACCACTGGAGTTGTCCCTCCCAAGACCAAGATCATCAAAGTCCTATGTGAAATAACCCGCCTCACCAAATGCCTGGGTGAGGCTCCTGAAGAAGACATCAAGCATATCTCTTCGGACGACGATGAAGGTTCGGACTACATGCCGAACCCCGATGAAGACTCCTCTGCCCAGGAGACGGAGGGAAAATGCAAGGCTGCAAAGGCTGCATCTGGGCAGCCTCCCAAAAGGGCAAGAAAACAGGTCCACCCTTCATCCGCCATGGACCAACCCTTCGCCAAACCATCCACATTCGCTGCTACCACCATCACCCCTGCAGCTACCATCCCTACCACCTTCATTCCCATCATTGCCCCAATACCACCACCACAGCACCTATCCATCCAATCTTCCATCTCCATCGACAAAACCCTCAAACCGACTAAGTATGTTTGCTCCAGCATACTAGTCAAAATGGGAATTCACGACCGCATCTTCAGCGTACTACAGAAAGCCAACCTCGCCAGGTTGTGCTCAATACCTGAAGTGTCCTACATCGAACCTACGACGGAATTCTTCTCCTTCATGAAAAAGGAGCCCGTTGACATTGTTGATAGGTCACGGGATGGGGGTGACAGAAGAATTGTCACCCAAATCTTTGGTAGCGATGTCATCTTGACAGAAAATATGCTAAATTCTATGTTCATCGACGACACGGAGCAGCTAAAAAAGGCCAAATTAGTGGGTACTGATCATCCAGAATTCAACCGCCATACATTCTGGAAAAGCTTAACTGGGATTCCCACCTACGATGCCAAAACCTGTAAGGCGTCCAACATACATTCCGGATTTGTGCGCACTTTGCACAAAATCCTAGCTGGTGCACTTTTTCCAAGAACGAAAGGTGGAAACGTTACAATGTCAGACCTCTTTGTCCTCTGGTCTATCCTCAACGACAGGCCAGTAAACATTGGACGATTGATGGTCCAGAAATTTTCTGCCGCCCTAATAGGGAAAGAAATCTGCTTGGGAGGCCATGTCACATCCATAATAAAATTCTTTAAGATGGACAGGCTACTACCCCAATGAACGCAAATCAAGGGCGACATCCTTACGAACGAGCAATCTTTGAAAAACTCATTCATAATCAAAGAAAAGGATGGGAAAATACACTATGTATTCTGCTCGATGGTTAAGTCTTCAAGAACCCTCCTTCCTCTACCAGAGCTAGCACACTATGACATGACACAGCTCCTGTTTTCTGACGACGAGCTTACTAAGTTGCTAGCTTCGGTCAAACCCGCTGAAAAAGAAAAAACTGCGGGTCCAACCGAAATGAGCATTACAGCCCCGACAGCACGACTTACAAAAATCCCTGTCAAACGACCTTCTAGAAGGCAGTTACAGGCCCAGCAGCTGTCGGGGACACCAACATCCCGCCCAAACCCAGAGGATGAGCACTTCAACGATGAAATTCTCACAACATCTTCCCTTGACTCTTTCATTCAGAGTCTAAACAAGCAGCTCTCCACTGCCCCCACCACCGCCTTCCTCCCCACTTCCACGCCAACATTCACATCCACCTTTTCACCCTCCCTAACATCGGGCTTCCCTTTCTCCACCTCCATGCCCGATTTCACCACCTTCGCCTCCACATCCACGTCAGCATTCACATCCACCTTTTCACCCACCCTAACATCGGGCTTACCTTTCTCCACCTCCATGCCCGACTTCACCACCTCTCCATTAACATCCACAGTTCCCACCCCTTCATCATCAGTGCCACCTTTTTCGCCACAACTATCACCACTCTTCACATCCGCCACCACCCCGACACCGCTGGTGACTTCAGCAACAGTCACTACGCAGTTCGGGCCATCAACAGTGTCTCTTCCGCAAGACACTACCACCATCCCATATAGGCCCCAGCCACATCACCCTTCCGCCTCTGGGGCCCCCCTTCCTAACATCGGTGAGGAATTCGGCCGTCAATTTGACGCTGTCCGGAACCTCCTCACCGATCCTTCTAACCTATTACATTCTATTTTTTCTTGTGTACATGATCTATCTAAACAGGTAACCAGGATCGACAACCAACATCAAGCTCTTCCTGACGTTCTACAAGGTATCCAGCAACGACAGGATGAAGTGGCTAAGCAAGTTGAGCATATCAACAGCCACACCAACAACCTGCCAGACCTGATCCTTGGGGCAACGCGTCAGCAAGAATCTACAACAAGAAAAGTCGATGAGATCTCTACCCAGACTCACCCTCTGCAAGAGAATCTCCGCAAGCTTGAGAAGAATCAAGAAGAGCTAAGCACGTGCCTGGCCACCATCGACGACACAATTACGTAGCTCCATCTTCATCAAGAGGAAGCTACTATCAATGAAACACAACAACTACGTGCCCAAGTCACAGATCTGACAGCACGCCTCCTCTCCGCCGAGGGCAGATACACGGATCTCAAAGAAGCCCACGACGCACTGCTCGAGAAACACGAGCATCTGCAAGTGGCTTTCGATGAGCTACAAGCCACTCACTGGCGGTGCAACAAGTCGACTAAAAAGAAGACAACCGACGAAGCTGCGGACAACAACGACGATGATGATGAAGAAGAAGACGAATCTGATTCATCTGCTGACTCCAATAAAGACACATCTTCAGGAGACAAGCACGATGACGGTGAAGATCCAGGGAACGCAGCAGGACCCTCCCATAAAGGGTCTGATAAAGGTCACCAGGAAAGTGACTACCACCCCAAGTCCCCACAACATGACAACGTAAACATTTCTTACGGGGACCAATTCTTTGATTACTCACTACAAAAAATTGGGCCATTATTCACGGGAGAGTCCTGTCACAAACCCCTCTCTACAGGCCCTCAGAAATAGGGACGGTTGAGGGTCTGGCCCTCACAAATGGTCCGTGAAGAGAACTCGCGTGATAAATACCAGTGGCCCTCACGGATACCCTCACGAATACAATTGTGAGGGACTATTGAGGGACTATTTAGCCTTCATAAATACATTTTTGAGGGACTATTTAGCCTTCATAAATACATTTTTGAGGGACTATTTAGCCTTCATAAATACATTTTTGAGGGACTATTTACCCCTCATAAATACATTTTTGAGGGACTATTTAGCCTTCATGAAACATTTTTGAGGGACTTGATGGTCCTGGAGAATATATTTTTGAGGGGCTATGTGGTAGCCATGAATGCAATTTTGATGGTCAATCTGGACCTTCATCAATATATTTATGATTTGGTTATTGATTATTGAATGATTTATTAAATGTTAATTAATTGTTACTATAGTGAATATTAAATTTTAAATGAAAACTTTGTATACATAACCTCAAGCAATATTTTTATACTAATTCACATGACATCATAAGAAGATTCAACACCAAAATGACACATAAAAATGTTAAATCACCTCAACCAATTTTTGATATTGAAACAAAGTATTATCAATACATTGCGTGCTCAACGTTGATATAAATAAAGAGTACATATGGTTTTAAAATTTGAGATTGATGACAATCAACATATCATGCTAGAAACTCCTAAGATCTATAATGTCTTCATATTCCTTCAAATGGTGTTGTGTTCTTCATCAATGCCACGCCTCATACGGTTAGGTACTTGAACATTCTTCTCCTAAAAATGACAAATTATTATATTAATAGAATTTAAAGTTAATACATAAATCATAGTACAACAAACAACTTACCCTTATATTTCGGTTTTGGTCTACTCCAAGGTGAATTGTCCGTTGAAATCCATCATTAAAAGTAATTCTACCCTATCAATATAAATACAAAAAGGAATCATAAGAAACATATAATTAGACAAAGTAGATAGGTATACATGCAAGTTATATGAAACCATCCTCAATATAAGCAAGCCAATAGTTGGATATGGAAGAACATCCTCAATATAAGAGATAGATATCTCTATAATGTCCAATTCCACATTGGAAAGGGGACTGATGTGAAGTGTGGAAGCTCCCTGAGATCAGAGGAATTGAGCAGATTAAAAAAATCTGCAGCTGCATGCTCGGGAAACTAAAAACTATCTCTCTAAAAGATGCTTGGGAGGTCTGCAGTTCTAAACATGAGGTCTTGCCTTGGACCAAGTGGCTGTGGAAGAGTCGAGCACCTAAAAGAGCAACACTTTGCTGCTGGAACAGAAATGAAGTACACCTGCTAAAGAATAGAAATGAAGCTCTTCTTGCTACTCTTATGATTTATCACATATGGCCACAAACCAATTCAGACCCATATTAAAACGCAGAATAATAAGCATAACAAGTATATGTTTTTGAACAATTCCCAACAATTTGGAGCAGCTTGGACAGCCAAAAATTAAAAACAAAGTAGATAGAGTTAGCCCATACAGAGAGTGGCCATTCCCAAGGTTATTAATATCAACAGCCCCTTAAGAAAATGACTCAAAAGAAGGGGACAAGCAGGGGATAAGGGCATCTGGAGCAGAAATAGTAGGCAATAACAGTATTCATCATCACAATTACTGCCATCTTTAAATTTCGTGGAGTGTTGGTGCACAAGCAGGTATAACCTATAGAGTATTGGTCCACTCAGTAGGCAAAAGATTCACTCTGTTCCTAAGCAAAATCTGGAACGACCACTCTATATTAATTACTCAACTATTAGTTATTTAGATAGTCTAGAAAACAGAGGTTTGATTCAAAGTTTAGACTAAACATGTGCAACTTCTTCAGCACCTGACTAAAGAAAAGTCACTATAAACTTTGTATCTGAAATATTATGAATTGAGGCTTGACCAAGATATGGCTAAAATGTAGATAAGCTGAAATGAATTACTTACAGGATTGAAACGCTGATTTCTTGGTGTGAAAGACACTGATGAAGATGTGGTTGGTGTGTTCTGCATTTGAGGATAACTTTGTCGATTATTACCAGAGGAAGGGGACCAACTTTCAACTGCAGCCTTTAATAAAGTGTACATGTTAATATTCTTATGTGTATGAATATTGAAAATAATCTATAGCTGTAATGAGTTACCTGTGGCGCAAAGATCCGTTGATGTCCATTGCCTTGTATGGAAAGCCTGCCTACTCCATTCTCCCTTGAATTGCCTTGTATGGAAAGCATGCCTACTCCAGTCTCCCTTGAATTGCTTGGTCTAGAAAGTCTTCCTAAGACATCCCCGCTTGAATTATTTTGGTTGGGAAACATGCCTACATCTGCACCATTTCTTGTATTGTCTTGTATGTGAAAAGAACCCACATCCGACCTATTTGTGCCACTTTGCATGTGTAAGACACCTGTAGTATTCTGATTGGGGTATTCAACTGCACAATCAACATTAATACCGCCATCCTATAACAAATACATCAACAATGTCAAAAAACAATTATATATTACATTGACATAGACAACGGAATCTGAGTTACCTGTGATTGATTATACCAAGTCATTAATTGGGAGACGGAGTTCTTCAATCCATTTACTGTTTCTTCAAGTTCCTTAAGTTTATCCTGAAATAGAAAACAAAGTACAAACATCAATCTAATAGACTAGTTGTAACTAATAGTTCAAGTTTAGATTTTCTCCAACATACATCCTTTGCATTGCTTTCCTCAAGAAGCATTTCATATCTTATACGGGCAGCTTTTCCCTTATGTCCTATCTCTTTGTGTCCAATTCCAACACCTCGGATCCTAGCCTTTTTTGAAGGATTTAAAACTTGCAAATAAGCAGCACGTGTTAGATTATCAACACGTCTAGGATCTATTTCTTCTTGGTTTGCTACTTGGTTTTCCACGATATCAGAGATTTCAAGCTGTAATTAGAAAGCATCATAAAAGGAAAGCATAAATTCAGATATTTAAGCATATGTAGCTTTGTAGACATCATAGGAAAGCAAATATCCATTTTCTAACCACTTGTGGGCTTTTGTCGTAAACTTTTTCCAAAAATTTGTTAAGAGGCACAACGGGTTGATCTTCACTGACCTACACATGATAGATAACATAATAATTGTCCATGTTATATGTTCAACTCCTACTAAGAAAGGCAAGTGTCCATTATTAATACCATTTTTGCCCGATAACAACTCCATGGCTTTGATCCTGTGGTATGATCCATCACTTTTTTTGCTCTGTTTGCCTTGTTGATCTCAGAAATTTTCTAAACCATAAGAAACATATAATTAGAAAAAGTAGATAGGTATACATGCAAGTTATATGAAACCATCCTCAATATAAGCAAGCCAACAACTGGATGTGGAAGAACATCCTCAATATAAGAGATAGATATCTCTATAATGTCCAATTCCACATTGGAAAGGGGACTGATGTGAAGTGTGGAAGCTCCCTGAGATCAGAGGAATTGAGCAGATTCAAAAAATCTGCAGCAGCGTTGAGCTGGGAAGTGGAGATGATATCTGCATGCTCAGGAATTGAGCAATACTTTGCTGCTGGAACAGAAACGAAGTACAACTGCTAAAGAACATAAATGAACAGCAATACTTTGCTACTCTTATCATTTATCACATATGGATACATAGAAACAGATGTGTTTTTGAAGACAGTAGGAGCAAACCAAACAGTGTGTGGCATTGCAGGAATACTGATTATAGAAGTTTGCATAGATAAATTGCATCCTTCTTTTTGACTTTTGATATCTATCTTTATAGATGTATTGAGCTTTGCTCCCCTTTGTAAATTTTGTGAGTAATGAAAGAGAAACACACTTATTGATCAAAAAAAAGTTATATGAAACCATTGTACCTTAGACTTCTCGGTTCCCCATTCTTTAACAAGATTTTTAAACTGTTCCATATCTATGGAAGCATTTTTCTCAACTTTCTTCATCATCAATTGTGGTTCAATCTTGTACTTTTCATAGTAATCTTTCTTTACACGGGCCCTCCACACTGATATCCCTTTGCTAATGTGTTCATCAATGTGATTCCATGCATTAGGGTGACTGCCTAAATCAAAGTATGTCTACAAAAACATAGAAAATATTTCTTTAGAAATCACAATCATACAATTTGTTGGTCTTTTTATGAAAACGATTACCTCAATAAATGATTTTCTATCTGCAAAAGCTTGTTCTGGTTGTTCGTTCCACTTCAAGTCTAGATGCCATATGTGTGGTTTCCTTGCTAGCATATGACAATAACGATTCAATTTGACACCATTCTCCCCAATAGCATTTCCTTCATCATCCCATTGGACCTTGTGACGTGGTTGCCCTTGCTTAGGAAGTAGGCTTTGCTCACTTGCAGGCCCACGTCCATACTTCCTATTCTCCTGTTCATCCTCAACATTTTCTTCAACTATTACATCATTTTCAATAGGTTGATCCTCACAATTTTCTTCAATTGTGGATGGAGGGACAGCAATAGGTTGATCCTCACAATTTTCTTCAATTGTGGATGGAGGGACAGCAATAGGTTGACTGGGCGTGTTGTTACAACTAGATCTAGTGAATCTTCTTCCTGCCATCCTTCAATTGACAAGGAAAAAAATTAGATTATTAGTGCAGAAATGTCAGTAACAAAAGTAGTAGGTACATTTGAAAAACAAATAAATTGCAGAGAATATGAGACACCAACATATGAATATTCAGCATTTGAAAAACATATAACTTGTAGAGTACCTTGGTTTCATATCCCAAAAAAGAATAATGATGTCCTATTTGCCGATATATGAAACAAGACTAAATAAATTGCAAAGAATATGCCATATAGTAACAGTTTGCCAAAAAAATGCAATACAACATATTCCCCAAGTAAAGTATTCTAGACTTGCAAACAAAACAGACTGATTAATGAACTAAACATTAGCCCCATCATTCTTTTTTTTAGTTCTATCAACAAAACATCCCCCGGTGTCACTCCTCGTCCAAGACACATCACTAGTTACACCACCATCAGATTGTAAACCAGTCAAACAATTCTCAATAAGAGGTACTTCAGAATAATCTTTAGGAGGATGCTTTAGCACTGTGCACCAATCATCATCATTAGGATCCTTCACATAAAAGCATTGCAATGCTTGAGAAGCCAGGATAAACGGTTCCTCCTTTTTTTTATCCTTGAAGTGTTGATTTGTGTGAACCCATACTCATCAATTCGCAACCCGTTAGAAGTGCTTTCATCATACCAAGAACATCTGAATAACGGAACTTTGATTCCTGGACCATAAGTTAGCTCAATAACCTCCTCTAAGTAGCCATAGTACGTGACTTCAGCATTTATAGGATTTCGATCTCTACCACTTGAATAACTTGAAGTGTCAGCACACAAATACACTCCACTATTTTGTGTAGTACATGTACTTTCAATGTGCCTTGAACGGAAACGATATCCATTGACCGAAAATCCTTCATAAGACATTCCCTCAGCACAAGGGCCTTGGGATAACCATCTCAAATCATCGCTAATATTGTTCGGCCTAATCTCTCGCATTTGCATTACCTTCATAAAAAAGTAAAACATTAATGTAATCTACACTAACTTGAACATTAAGAGTGAGAACAATATTTATGTTTGAGACTTACATGCTCTTTCAACCACTTAGAGAACTCCTTTGCATGTTTTGTTTCTAGGGTCCGTGGGGCAATGTTGGGTTCCATATCTTGAAGAATACACATGTGTTCACTGCTTTATAAGAAGTGTCTAAATTAATGTACAACATATATACAAATATCAGCAAGAATTTTAGGACCTAATTAAATCTTACCTTCTGTAAACATCCAATTCCTCTATATTGAAAAGGACATAACAATGGGCTTGTTCCAAAGTGTGGATGTCGAAATTTCTTGACACTCCAACTCTAATTGGAGATCCATCAACATTATGAGCATTGCGGATCAGTTTTGTCTCAAAATTATGCAAGTACCTACCACAAAATGTCAAACTTTCTTCAGCTAAATAGCAACTAGCAATACAACCAGCCGGTTTAGCTTTGTTTCTTACATACTTCTTCAATTTCTTCAAGTATCTCTCTATTGGGTACATCCACCTAGTTCGGACAGATCCGGCTTGCCTGGGTTCATAAGCTAAATGAATGGGCAAATGCATCATGATGGTGAAGAAAGAAGGAGGGAAGATTCTCTCCAACTGGCAAAGAGTGACAGCAATTTCTTGTTCCAATTCTTTGAATTCCTCCACATCAATAATGTTAGAGCAAAGCTTGTTGAAAAATGAGCACAAATTAGCAATAGGCTTGTACACATCTAAGCGTATGCAATGTCTCAAGGCAACAGGTAGAAGTTGATGCATAAGAACATGACAATCATGACTTTTCAGCCCAACAAGTTTTCTATCAGATTTGCTAACACACCTAGATATGTTAGAAGAATAGCCATCAGGAACTTTCAACTTTTCTAACACGGATAGGAACTTATCTTTCTGCGCATTAGTCATGGTGTAAGATGCTGGAGGCAAGTAATAGCGGTCACCTGCATCTACTGGCCATAAATCTCTTCGAATGCGCATTTTCTTCAAATCTTGACGAGCTTGTAAGTTGTCTTTACTTTTCTTAGAATCACCCAATAATGTGTTTAAAATATTCTCGCACACATTCTTTTCTATGTGCATCACATCCAGATTGTGTCTAATAGATAAATACTTCCAATAAGGTAGCTGAAAAAAGATGCTTATCTTATTCCAACCAGGAGGTAATGGTTGAATTTGATCTCCAAGCCTCTTGCGCTTATTCATTTTTCCAAATGTGATATTTTCATACCCATCAAATTGCCTCAGCATATCTTCTCCAGATAGTGGCTTAGGTGGAAGTCAAAAATCTTTTTCACCATCAAAATTTTTCCTATCACGTCTATACGGATGATTCATTGGAAGAAAACGTCGATGGAAACCATAGCATTGCTTTTTCCCATACTGTAACCATTTTGATACATTCTCCACATTACAACAAGGACATCCCAAATCTTTCTTACCTTTAGTGCTCCAACCAGATAAGTCACCATATGCTGGGAAATCGTTAATGGTCCATAAAATCATTGCCCGCATAGTGAAGTTCCTTTTTCTATATGCATCATAAACTTTGACTCCAAGCTCCCAAAGTAGTTGCAACTCCTCAATTAATGGCTCCAAGTATACATCAAGGTCATTGCCAACCATATGTGGACCTGGGATTAATAGGGACATCATAATAATTGTTCTTTCATAAGAAGCCAAGGCGGAAGATTGAGAGGTGTCACCAACACAGGCCAGATGCTATGTGATGCACTCATATTGCCAAATGCATTAAATCCATCTGTTGCTAATGCCAATCTCACATTGCGTGGTTCAGCAGCAAAGTCTGGATACCTGGCATCAATAGACAACCATTCTGGTGTGTCTGAAGGATGATGAATACGACCATCCTTGCCTTTTACTTCTGATGGCCAAATCATGTCTTTAGCAATAGATGAAGACATATAGAGCCTCCCTAACCGAGGTATCAAAGGGAAGTGATACATGAACTTAGCAGCTACCTTCTTTCCCTTTGTTTTGTATTGCTTTTCATTCCATCTTGAAGCACCACAAGTATCACAATTTTCTTTTGAAGCTGCATCTTTGCGATAAAGCATGCAATTATTTGTACATACATCTATAGTAGAATGATCAAGTCGTAAATCCTTCACGATCGCATTTTCTTCATAGTACGTCTCCGGGAATAGACAATTTTCTTCCGGAAATCCTAAAATAATCAACTGTAACAACTTTGTGAAAGAATCGTTAGACCATCCAGATTCCTCCTTCAGAAATAGCAAGGCAACCAAATACGATAGCTTAGAATGACTTGTGCAACCTCTATAGAGTGGTTGATCTGCCTCTTTTAGTAGCTTGTAAAATCTTTGTGCATCTACATTTGCAGGTTCCTCTGTAGCTTCAGTAGAGTGGTCATTTGTTGTGTCACCCATACCAAACAAATCCTCCAACATCTGATGCATATTGTCGGTGCTAGGCATGTTTGGTGCCACAACAGGATTGCTCCTACCAATCACCTCCGCATGAAACGTCCAAACATCATAGCTATGCACAAATCCTTTTAGTAATACATGTGAGAATACCTCCTCCTCTGTTTTAAGGTATCTGTTCAAACATACCTTGCAAGGACATATTAATTTCCCCTGTCTAGTTGGTCTCTGATGGATAAGAGCAAACTCAATGAACTTTCGTAACCCTGCCTTGAATACATCACTTTGCACTCTGTTCCCAATATACATCCAACTCCGATCTATTAGAAAATCCATCTACATGAAGGAAAATATATAATAAGTTAAGCACAGCTGTTTGAGATGTTAGGAAACAGCTGTTAGGAAAATATAAGTAGAGATCAGGAAGCTTTAACAAATACATGCAAACAGCAACAACTGTTTGAGATGTAGTCATGTAGGAGCAAGAATAAGTAAGAAAAAGTAGAAGAAAACTTGCAAATAGAAGTGGTACTAGTAGTCTAGGTTTGAGTAAGAATTTGAATTTCTGATATGAGTAACAAGGAAATAGCAATAAGAGGGGACAGAGAAGTAACAAAAATTTAGATGCAATAGAAGGAACACGAAATGAAGGAGAAATTGCAAAAAAAGAAAAGAAAAGAAGCTAGAATAGGAGACACAAGAGGAAATAGAAAAAAATCAAAGAAACAGTAGTATAAAAGGACTGATTTTTTTGCAACAATTGCAGCAAAAGGGGGTCGAATATACAACATGAAAAGGAAAAAGAGAAAAGGGGAGGGAAGGGAGAAGACATACAAGAAGTCTATCAATATACAAGAAGCCTTACCCCTATCATGAGTCCAATCTTCATGACAGGGGAATCCTATCAGTGAGTTTACACTCAACAGCCTTACCCCGATGAAATCAGCTACATGCCAATTAAAGAATAAATGAATGATAAATTAATTAGAACTTCTACACAGCAAACATATAGAAGTATAGAAAAACCCTCTTTTTTTAGGTTGTTCATCATTGAGATGTTGTTTCTAGCAATCTTTCATAATAGGATTTTAAATTCAGATGTATGATCATCTGAATTAAATACCAAGAAAGTTGACCATAGATATCAATATTTTAGATAGAATCCTTAAGAAGGTATTTCTCATGGATCAATTTGATCCATAGACTACCTTTCTTTGAAGCTACTATCCAGATATTTAATATCATAGCAACCTTACAAACGTCTTTGACTTTTTTTATAGACATACCACCTTCATCCTTTACCTTGGTTACATCATCCCACTTAATAAGATGGATATCATTTTTGCCTTCACACTATCCCCACAAGAAATTTATAATAGTTATTTCCAGAAATTTTGATTGGCGGACATAGTACAATTACAAAGTATGATATGTATCATTATAAGTTAGTAGCATACCATCATTATAGTAACTTCTGGTTCACTTGTGTATTTGTCTTAGTAATGTGGGTTCCTCCTTGTTCCCTTAATTGTTAAAACAAAATTTATATATTGTCTTTTTTCCTTTACCCCCTCCATCTAAAATAATACCCTTTCTCTAACTTGTGGTTGTGATGCAGTCCCTAAAAGCCAATAACTATAGTAATGATCCGAACTCTATACTTGGAGATTAATTAAAGGCTGACTGCCCAGGGCTGCCATGAGATACACCCATCCCTGATATAATAGTTGGCACTTTGGAGATCTTTGGCATGGGTGGAGGATGCTCAGCTGTGGTGAACTTCTATGTAGGCTTATTTAGGATCTCATTCGCTGTGGAAATATTAAGTGCGTTGTCAGTAAAATCTTTTTATGTATTTCGTTTAACTAATTTAAATGAAATACATTAAAAGATTTTACTTACAATGCCCTTCATGTTTCCACAGCGAATGAGATCCTAAATAAGCCTACATAGAAGTTCACCACAGCTGAGCATCCTCCATCCATGCCAAAGATCTCCAAAGTGCCAACTATTATATCAGGGATGGATGTATCTCATGGGAGCCCTGGGCAGTCAGCCTTTAATTAATCTCCAAGTACAGAGTTTGGATCATTACTATAGTTATTGGCTTTTAGGGACTGCATCACAACCACATGTTACAGAAAGGGTATTATTTTAGATGGAGGGGGTAAAGGAAAAAAGACATATATACAAATGTCGTTTTAACAATTAAGGGAACAAGGAGGAACCCACATTACTAAGAACACCCATTCTTTCTTGAGGCTTCTGCCTAGATTTCTGAAATGTTGACAATGACTTAGTGTGCCTCTGCAAAATGCAAAAACACCAGGCTATATTATACTAAGCACCAAAAACAAAACATTCAAAAACAACGCAGTGAGAAAACAGAACAACACTCGTACAAGTGACCATAAATAGCAGTAAGAAGAAATATTTTATCCCCAATAGTGATTCTAGTATGTATTAATTTATCATATTAAAAAAGCTTTTCAACAGAGCATTAGATACCATTCCACAAAACAAAAACTCTCCCAATACCATGACTGGTGTGATGAGAAATCCACTATAACTACCCAATACCATGACTGGTGTGATGAGAATACATACAACCATCTTGATCACTACTACATCAATAAACCAGTAACATCAGATGGAACCCTTCTTCATCTTTAGAAAATACGAACAAGTATAGCAATTCCAGAAAAAATAACACAGGGCTCGTTTAGTAAAGAAGCACTTTTATCTCATTATGGATAATAGACTATAGCACACTCACATTGACTAACCATTCCTCAAAAATCACCTTATTTCTATACCACCAGATATAGTAAAGGATACATATAATAGATTTAAAGGAGGTATTGCTTATTTCCTTGATACTGTCTTCAAAGAAACTAGGAATATTATCAATACATTCATTATCAACTACTTTGGCTATGACCCATATATATGTGTGTCATGAGAACACTTGTTCATATAGAATAGAACAGAGTAGAAAAATTACACATACATGCACACATGTGTATTGCTTTGAACCAAGCTTGAGCCTCAACAATTATATATGAGTAATATTTGATCAAGTATGACTTGGATTACATGGTAGGTATTATACATAAATTCGAGTTTGTACAATTAATAAATATTGTACATATTCGAGAAAGACAATATTCAATCAAATACTATATCTACTCAATCACATAAGTAAATTATTCTTTTCTTATTGACAAAACACAAAGTTGTATGATAGAAAAGCATTATGAGGATGCTATACTGTAGATGCATAGCCTAGGAATTTATGTACATCACAACTTTGATTCCCTTCCATTTAGTTATGGTAGCTACTCCCAAGGAGCTATTTCCTTGCTTCCAAATATTGAACACGCCCCTGACTACTCTGTATTACTGTTGTATGACCATCTCCATGCAACTGAGGATAGTCAAAGTTTTTCAACATTGTGATATGTTTCTTATACGTGTGAACGTTAACCCTTAGGGGAGGAGGAGATAACTCATATGAATACTAGATGGTTAGTATTTTTACTAAGTAAACCCAGCTAATCCTATGCAGATCACATTGGGGGGAGATGAGGCGGACACATGAGGTATGAACTGGAAGCCCATTGGAGGAAGAACCAATCTTGGCTATCAGGCGTCGAACTGGGGGCTAGTGCTCTCCCAAATGAGAAAAAGAAAAAAAGATACGAACCTAGAGAGGATTCCAGTGG
Organism: Alisma plantago-aquatica; assembly: GCA_963693085.1. Classification (NCBI taxonomy): domain Eukaryota; kingdom Viridiplantae; phylum Streptophyta; class Magnoliopsida; order Alismatales; family Alismataceae; genus Alisma; species Alisma plantago-aquatica. The sequence continues at coordinate 719,346,031 of OY856410.1, forward strand.
ACGAAGAAGCAAGCTGCGTAGCAGAAACGACCAATGGCCGAGCAGGGCGATCGGCGGCAATCAAGCACGGTGACTGCGTAGCAGCAACGACCAATGCGGACGGCAGCAATCGTCAATGGCGGAGGGCAGCAACCATCAACAGCGGCAAGGAGTTATGAAGGATGAGCCCAATACGAAGGATGAACGGCAGCAACCGAGCAGGGCGATTGGCGTCAAGGATGACCCAATGCGGAGGAACTGATGAGAGAATCGGGAGGGGGAGGGTTCAGTGGAGGAGTGCGGAGGAACCGATGAGAGAATCGGGAGGGGGAGGGTTCAGTGGAGGAGTGCGGAGGAAATGAGGGGGAAACTAGCGCCCACCGGGACTGGGTGGTTTTTTTCGTGAATTTTGATAGATGAATCAGAGTTTTAGAATGGAGGGAAGGATTATGAGATGGAGGGAAGATTTGGCATGGAGTTTTTGAGGGGGTAATTCGTAACAAATGTATTTGTGAGGGACCAATGTTCACATAAAATGCCTAACGATGTCAAGAACACGGTTGAGGGATGTGGTCCCATATTTGAAGGATGAGCCCTCACAAATGGACATCATTATTCACGATTTTTGGTTCCTCACAAATGTTCTTCAACAAAAGCCAAATTTTTTGTAGTGACTCTGCTATGGGGTCGATGGGGGAAGCTGCCAAAGATGTGGCCTTCGCTGAGCTCCAACAGTGCATACTAGGAGCCAGCACTACCTCGCCAAAAACTCCCCTTCCCTACTCAACACCTTCTCCCCCTCACCTAGACGAGGCAGACCGAGTGAGTCTAGACACAGACGAAGATCTTGACTCCGCCTTCGACCAAGATGACATTCTCAAAGGCCATGAAGAGGCCTTCGAATAACACGCTTCCCTTCCACCACAAGACCTTCCCCCGCCACCTCTCCTCCCACAAAAAATGCACGATCTTGATATGACAGCCATCTCTACTTTAGATGCTCAGGACATCTTTACCCTGAACACTATAATAGACGATGAAAAGGCGGGGGACGACATAGTTTATAATAATACAAAAACTAGGCGTACGTTGACACGTGAAAATTTTCGTTGCATCCTCAGACCCCGGTCTACGATGCCAATGCCAGTCTTCCGTGTCCTCCTCGCCAATTGTATAGAAATCTACAGAAGTAAACAACGGATACTACCAGCCTTCAATGCTTCACCCGCATTGTCTTTTGGCCTTTTATACAAAAGCTTGCGCGTGAGGTCGATTGAGCGGTTGCGTGCCGGTTTAGCACGTCGGGCACTCTATATCACAATGCCATTCCAAGTTTCGGACCACTGGCTTTTTATGATAGTGGACACCGAAGCAAAGGATGCTAAAGTTTACAACTTCAGTAGCGCCGAGCTACCAGCCGGAATAATAAACTTTGTCGGAGACGCAGCAGGTGAAGCCCGGTGTATACCCTTCCGGCTGCTCAAAGTAATCTTGGCTGTACGCCCTTCTCTTCGTCAAGACTGGAGCCAACCCTGGTTCAGAATCATTAACCCTCCAGTTCAAGCCACCACAGGATCTGGGGACAGCACTTTCTACACCATCCGACATATCCAAGCACTGAACCAGGAAATCCCTTTCACCGAATTGGCAGCTGAAGACTTCCATTCGTTACGAGGACGCTACGCCATGGAGCTCATCTGTGACAGAAGATATTTCAACGATCCGACTATGTCACCAGATGATGTTCCAAGGTATCTCTACTCAGCTGTACAACGTCGACAACGACGACCCTTCTGCCAAATTCTGAAAGAATATGAACAACACAAGTCGCCAGAAGCATATACCAGCAAGAATGGCCCCGCTTACACCACTAAACCAACTTTTCCTGATTTCGATCGCGATTCTTGCAAGGGTCTCACCGACCTTGAAATGCGCATCATCATGGCGAATCTCTCTGCAGAAAAAGATGGCATAGTATTCATGTCTCAAGACATTATCGTGATGGCCGACTCACTGCGAGAGACTTTACAAGATAGGGGGCAACTTTCTGTCAGCCTCATGGCAGCTTACCAGTCTCAGATTGGCCAACATAATCCAGAGACATACATGGCGTCCCCATACATGAAAGATGATCTACTCAAACTCAAAAACTTCGGCACAACGGAAGCGTTGATTGCATATCTCCAACATACAATGCCGAAGTTCATCATGTCACCAATCCTGCATCAAGAGCACTGGCTTCTTCTGGCAACTAACCTCCACAACAGAACAACTACAATATACAACAGTTCCGACAGCCAGTTCAATGCCCGACAACGACACTACGTCATAACGCCTAAGACGCCAACAGAAGAAATGGCAAAAGAGTGCGCTGTGAAATTAATCGAACTTCTGAGTCAGCACACTAAGGCATACAGCACTGAGCACTTCAGCCGCCCCGCCTTCTGCCACAAATGCCCCCAGCAAATACGACAATCCAACGACTGCGGCTTCCACGTCCTCTACTGGATGTACACCATAATCGTTCTCCAAAGACCAGTGGAGGAAATGACTGACGTGGATTACCACGCCTTACGTGGGCAGTTCGCATCTACACTACTACATTCTCCAGGGGCAACCGAAAATCTACCTTAACCTGCAGCCCTTGTTCTAATGATTTCTCTACCTATCACTTTGCCACTCTGGGGACAGAGTGTGTGATAAGTTAGGGGGGGGGATACATTAGACGAGGGCTAGGTATCAACTTCTATACTCCCTTTTTTTTCTTTCTTTAACACTTTCCATACATTTCTCCATTTTTTTTACAAATTCTTTATTCTTTCAAGATTCTTTTTACAAATTCTTTTTAGTCACCTCAACTAACCCTAGAATCATGTTAGTCTCTACAAGTATATAGCACTTAGACATCAAATGGCGATTTATCAACCCCCATCCACTATGGATCCTATATTTTTGCTCCAATTCTTTATCTGACTCTCCACAGGTCAAAATCAAGGCAGAAATAAGTCGAGCTCTCGAGGATGAGAGGGAAATCAGGCAACTTCCAAATCAAAAAGTTTTGCAAGTGGACCACAACCCAAATAAGTGCATGCTGAAAAACTTTAAGAACAACTTTCCTCTCTTCAAAATAAAAGAGGCTTGGTCGCTCAAAATAAATCCTTTTTCCAAAACCCAAGCCTGTGAGTTTTTGAATAAAAGCCAGAGGGACGAATAAAATTATGAGAGTTGTGCCACGCATAAGGACCTATATGAAGAACTGATAAAGGGCTCACCCGGCCGGCACATTCCGCTGCCCTCACAAAGGCAGATGTGTCGCGTCCGATAGTGAAACCCTAAAAGTTCCAAGTATATGAAAAGGCTCATAAAGGACTTGCCCGGCCGGTACATTCAGCTTCCCTCATAAAGGCAGATGTGTCGTGCCCCGTAGTGAGATCCTAAAAAGCATAGACAACCCCTCCCCCACTCGAAGGGGAGCTACACTTCAAAGCCTTTAGCCAACCCTCATACCCCCTCTAGCTTCCAATAGGTTTCCAGAGAGGTATAAAGTTGATTAGAGTCAACGGCATGCACAAAATAAATGTGGCCCCAAGTCAAACTTTGAGATACAGAAAAAAACCTGAGATCCAAGCAACTCTCGAAATCCAAAGGAATCAAGGCATGCAATAAGCCTCGATATGACCCCTGGGGAACTCAGGTCAAGAATTGAAGCAAGAGTACAGAGACCCTAATTAAGATCGCATCGCCATTTCATGTCTCAGCTCTATCAAACTTGAGGACAAGCTAGACTCTAAGTTAGGGGGGGTGATAACCTCCTATTTTAGTAGTTTATCTTAGTCTTTTTCTTTAGTTTTTCATACCCTTTTTACGTTTACACTGTATATAAACCTAATTTTATCCCTTTTTATAAATACATCATCAAACTAACTTTTTCCTTTTATACTTGCAGAAAAAGCAAAAAAAAAATCATAAAAGAATAAACCAGCCTCAAGGCCAAGTGAAGCCAAACGGTCCCAAGACCGCATGGAGTTCAAACGGTCCCGAGACCGCATGAAGCCAAACGGTCCCAAGACCGCATGGAGTTCAAACGGTCCCGAGACCGCATGAAGCCAAACGGTCCCAAGACCCCATGGAGTTCAAACGGTCCTGAGACCGCATGAAGCCAAATGGTCCCAAGACCGCATGGAGTTCAAACGGTCCCGAGACCGCATGAAGCCAAACGGTCCCTAGACCGCATGGAGTTCAAACGGTCCCGAGACCGCATGAAGCCAAACGGTCCCAAGACCGCATGGAGTTCAAACGGTCCCGAGACTGCATGAAGCCAAACGGTCTCAAGACCGTTTGACGCCAAACGGTCTCAAGACCGTTTGAACCCAAACGGTCTCCAGACCATTTGGATCTCACTCAAAGCCTATAAATAAGACCTCAAGGGCCATCCCTGAGGGGATTCTAGACATCCAGAGGCTGTCTCTCTACTACCAGAACAACTCCATTCACCACTCGAGGCTGCCGGTCTGAGACTCACGTTCCATTGCAAGCTACCTTCTCTCTCATCAACAAAAGAAGGTGAGAGGAGAAGATCCGTCGTCAAGCAAGCCACGAAGGGTGGAGATCGTTGCTCTCTCCACCAAGGGTTCAACCTTCTCTCCTCAGTGGAGATGATGTTCATTCTATCTCTTCTTGCCTCTTCCTTTGTTGCTCCCTCTATGAGGAGCGAGTAGTTCCATCCACTGGGGCGCGGGGGCTAGCCCCGCTGCCCATGTTTTGTATTTTGTACTAAAAAGATGTTATCCTTTCATTTTAATACTAAATCGTTTCATACATGCTTGAATGATGGCCACGTTCTTGTATGCATCTATTGTCTTTTGTTGTGGTTTGTCTACGACCGCTCTCGAGACTCGAATACCGATTTAGTGTTGGTTTCTGGTGTGTGTATCCACCACGCATCCGTTTCGGTGTCTAGGAGTGTATCTCAAAGAGTGGAGTAAACTCACTATCATCTGTTACACTTCCATCTGTATGGAAGTGACCCTTGGTAAGTCGAGGAACACACTTTGCGAGGGGAATGATGTAAATCATGTGACCATTTGTTCGGGAATGGCTGGCGTTGCAACATTCCCGCACTTCTCGTAGCTAGGTTATCCGAATAGGAGACTAGGCCTACAGGGACGCTATTCGATTCGATAATTATCTCTCGCTTGTTAGTTTTAGATGCACGTTTCATGAGGTTGAGTATGATTCTCTCTTTGGATACTACATTCTTCATTGACACGTAGAAATGTACCAAATGAGAGCTACTTAATCCTTAAAGGATGTGATGCATTGCTCTTGTCTTATATGGGCATTGGTCTTGTGGAACATCGAAGGATGCAATGCATCGCTCTTGTCTTACATGGGCATCGGTCTTGTGGAACATCCTTGGATGTAATGCATCGCTCTTGTCTTATAAGGCATCGGTCTTGTGGAACGTCCATGCATCTAGCTTATAAGTCTTGCCTGCTTAGTACATATACAATGCATGTGTAGCGGTGGTAAATACCTGCTTAACCCCAGTGATTCATCATCATCTGTTTAAATCTTAGTTTTACTTGCTTTTCTTACTTTTCATGCTTTAGTCTAAAAACCAATCAAATCCAATTCTTGATATAAGTACCAATTAGTAAAATAACTAAGTGAAGTGCTAAACGTTTTCCATCGTGTTGCTTGCAACAAGACCGTTGTCTTTTGGGTTCGATCCTAAATCTGTACTATGATAAGGCTTCCATACTCTTATGGGGTTGGAGTTGTTATCTAAGCACCAGTTCTAGGTAAACCTAGGGAGAACATCAACTCTCTAGGGTTTTTGGTGCATATTTGGGACTCCCATTGGAAGAGTAAAATATTTTGGTGTAAGTCCCAGCTCCATCAATATCCAAACAGTTAAGTTGCATTCAATGTGATTAACCATCTAGAAAACCTTGGGAAAAACTAATGCGATTAATCATAATTAACCACATACATGTCAAGCTATCTTGAATGCAAAATTAATCCAAACAAGCAAGTAATCCAGAATCAAGCAAGCAAGCATACAATTTGGCCTTGAAATATACATCCAATATTCTCTATCACAGATCATGGTATCCAAGTCTAATAGGCCTAATCGTGTCCTAGGGTTACTAGCCCTTTTAGGGTTTTGACCATAATTAGGGTTTCACTTCCTTTTTACCACTTTTACTTTACTTTTATCAAAATATCCATCAAACCCTAATTATCTCATCTATTCTTCACGAAAGATATTAAGGTTGCCTTCCCTAATTTCATATTAAGGGCACAATTAAAAGACCATTAAGTCTATTATGTCTCTTTTTCATATTCATTTTATTAGAAACCATATGTAAACGAATTTTACTCAATTGTGGCCATTAATGCCACTTTCTAGATATTTCCAAGTATTTCTCATGAGTACTTCGCTTTATATCCATTATCATGTAACTTTTTCCATTATTTGGACTTTTCTTCTCTTTTATATCCATTATTGGATTAATATATTAATAGGAACTACAAAATTCCTCTCAAAAGGGAGATTTGCAAAGAAATCCATTCTTTAAAGAAAATCATACCACCTTTTTAATTTAAGTCCATACTCAAAAAATTATTCATTTCAATGAAAACATATGCAAAAATTGAGGTTGTAACATCCTTCCCCTCTTATAGGAATTTTTCCCTCAAAATTCCCTCAAGCAAACAAACAATCAGGATAAGACTTCCTCATGTCCATCATGGCTCCCATGTGGCTCTACCCTCTCCATGGTGCTTCCCAAGAACCTTCACCATCTCTATATTCTTATTTCTGAGTTCTTTTACCTTAGTATCTATAATCCACAAAGTCATCTCTATTTGTAACGTCAGGGCCCACTGCCCTAGGCTCTACTAGAGTTTCAGGAATGACGACTGGCCCCACAGACCACCACTATCCTTAACTGCGCACTTTGTCCTCACTGACACGCAAGCCAGGATCAACTTCCCGACTGGTCACCCATCCTAGTACTACTCCAAACTGAGCATGCTTAACTATGGAGTTCTTTAGTGATGGGCTCCCGAAAAAGGAGGTGTACCTTGGTAATATGGGTAGTCCAATCATTCCTTTTAAGATCATTTTATCCAAGGCCTCAAATCCTAGGAAGTTACAATCTCCCCCACTTAGACTCTTGATGTCCTCGTCAAGGCTCAACTATAAGGCCTCATAATCTCTTCCTTATTTCAGTGCAGACCCACAATGGCCCATGGACACCCATCTCTCGATCGTGAAATACCAGTGCAAGGGTGGCTACGTCAACCATGGACAACCCTTTCCTACATGCCTAGACCGCACGGCTCAAGACCGGCATGCCATGTCCATGTGGGCCCCACCTACTGGAGGGGTTATGGCTCTGATACCATTTATAATGCCAGGGCCCACTACCCTAGGCTCTACTAGAGTTTCAGGAATGACGATTGGCTCCACAGACCACCACTAGCCTTAATTGCGCACTTTTTCCTCACTGACGCGCAAGCCAGGATCAACTTCCTGACTGGTCACCCATCCTAGTACTACTCCAAGTATTGCACGCTTAACTATGGAGTTCTTTAGTGATGGGGTCCCGAAAAGGAGGTGCACCTTGGTGATATGGGTAGTCCAATCATTCCTTTTAAGATCATCTTATCCAAGGCCTCAAATCCTGGGAAGTACAGAATAACTTGGTGACCAAAACTCACCAACATCAGGTTGGTCATCACCATGAAACTGAAAGCCATGAAGGTGTATAACACAAGGAAAAGATCAACTCTAAAACCCTAATTTAACCACCATGAGAGAAAGCAAAACCATGACTTAGAGAAAGAAAAACCAACGCTCCCATAGTCATGCATACATCAAAACCACCATCACCAAAGGTATATAATCATGCATAAAGATTAAGGTTCATCAAAGGGAAATATCTACCAAAGAGCACCATGAAACATAAACTCTAGATCATAGATATTATCATTCTAACTTGTATCATGTTTTAGAGTAATATTACTTGCATGCAAAGTAAGTGTAAACAATAGTCGAGGAGAAAGTTATATAACTCACCTCAAAGGAGAAGAAGCAACTCCAACAGCAAGGAAACTTCAAAAAAAGAGAGAGAATACCCTACCTTGATTACCTCTACGGTCAAGCTAGCTCCACCTCCAAGAAGGAAACAACCCTAGGTTAAAGAATCAAGAAGGAGAGAAAAACCCTAGACTAAAAAGACAAGAGAAGTTCTTCAAGATCGACACAAGAACTACCATGAAGAACCATGTATTCATCCAATAAGATAAACAAGAAGAGGGTAGAGAAGGAAAATAAAGATCAAGAGGTATATCTGTAACATACCTGACCTGGGTTATAATTTAACCCTAGGAGTTTTGCATAAATATGTAATTAAACACTTGTGATTATTCCCTGGCATGTAATTAAGTCCCTGAGGAACATACATTTTCAATTCGGTCCTTTTTAAACAATGTTTTAGTATTGTTTTGTAATGCAGGTACCTATGTGCAATTTACCCAATTAGAAGGGTTAATTTAAAATTTCACAGGATGAGATGTTCCTATGGTGGTGATACATCATGAGAATGAACATGATGAGGTATGATGGATTCTCCAAGCTTGGGCATCGAGATGCAGCTTGTGGAGCAATCCTTGTGCTTGAAACCCTAATTTTGGTGTAAAATGCAAATTACCCAAAATGAGGGGTGCAACTTGTAAGATACATCTTCTAGAATATCTTGTGTGACTCCTAACATCATTTAGAGTAGAAATGATGAAAAGGACACTTCAAATAATTAATCAGGTAAGATGGACAACCTTTGTATTAGATTCACCAAATTATAAGTAAAGAAACCCATGCATATGTGCACCTTAATAATAAGATGACCTTTTTTGCCTTTGGTCCCTTGTTTTAAATATATTTCCACCTAAGATAAGGATGAGGGGCGTGCAAGGAAGGATGGAGGGACCTAGATGATAATAGGGATAACTAGAGGTCCTTATGGGGAAACTAGTCCAAACTATACAAGCTACCCTCTTCTTGCAACCAAGTGAGCGTTCCCCTCATTCTTTCTTTCACCACCTTGTTTGGTCTGTCCAAGGCAGATCTTGGGATCTAGAGGAGGCGACCAACTTGTTCCAAGGTAAGGAGGTACCATCTTCTAGCTCGGTTTCATGGAGGAAAGTGAAGAACAAGGTTGGTTTTATGGTTATCTAACTAGGGTTTCTTGTTCTAGCCGATCTTCCTCAACCTTTTCTTGGAGAAAAGTCTTTGGCTGACTAGTGGAGATCAAGGTGCCATTAAAGACTTGAAATCTTGAATCTTGGATCTCTAAGAACGGCCATAAGGTGGTTTTTATATCTCTAAACATCTTGTTTTCTTAATACATATACGTGTGCTTACATGTAGTATATAGTTCTTCTTCTTCCCCGTTCTTCCTCGCCTTCTTGCAAGCAAATCCATGGAGAAAATGACCTATCTTGAGGTTGAAGACAAGGGGCGTTAATACCTAGGTAACTTTACCAAACGACCTTGGACCATTTGGTCCAAACGGTTTGCAAACCGTTTGAAATCAAACGGTCTCCCAATCGTTTGATTTCATGCGGTCTTGCAAGACCGTTTGGATTCAGACGGTCCCAAGACCATTTGGTAGGGTTGAACAATGGAAGAGCGTTTGGAGGTCTTTTGTACATATGTTGAATTAAATAACTCCAAAGAATTGAAACCTAATTGCAAACCAATCACAAGTTGAAGGCACCTCAACCCTCTAAACCCTAATCGGTTGAAATTGCTGATTTCAATGACCAATTTTGGTGAACTTTGGGTTGAAGGGCCCAAACGGTCTCAAGACCATTTTGGGGTTCACTCAAACGGTCTCAAGACCGTTTGGTGACAACCCAAGACCCTTTGGAGGTCTAGGGTTAAGGCAATTTTATGAATTGAAGGTCCAATCACAGTAGGTTGATGAATTGAATAAAAGTGCTGATTTTAGACCTAATTAGGGTTCAACCCGCATCAGCTTGGCTTAATTCTTGGTGAAACTTTGGACAAACGGTCTCAAGACGTTTGTAGGGTGTCCAAACGATCTCAAGACAGTTTGGGCCAAGTTTGGGCCCAATTGAGTGCCAATTGATAGGTTCAACTTCAATTAGACTCATGATTATCAATGTTGATGGACAATTGTTATAAACCCTAATCCAGCCGGTTTCAACCCCAATTGGTTAGCATTTGAGGGTCAATTGAATGTCCAATTAGTTAAGGATAACCCTAATTAACTCAATTTATAATTGATTAGTAAGGATGTGGCCAATTGGAGGCTTCAACATGGGAAACCCTAATCAATTACAACCTTGGAGACACTTTGGAGGTCCATGCGGTTTTGAGCCCATTTGGACCAAACGGTCTCAAGACCATTTGGATCCAAACGGTATCAAGACCGTTTGGGGCCAAATGGTCTCAATACCATTTGGGCTCAAACGATCTCAAGGTTGTTTGGATCCAATTGATCTCAAGGTCGTTTCATTTCAAACAGTTTCAAAGTCAACTTTTCTCAAACGGTCAACGCATCCATGAGGTCTTGGTGACCATGAAGCCTTGCTGACCATGCAGTCTTGGTGACCATGTGGTATTGATAGTCAAAGGGTCCAAATGGTCAATGCCCCCAAACGGTTTCAAAACCATTAGGAGGTTGAGGGGTGAAACCGTTTGGGGACCTTTAGGATGTACTTGCTTAGTGGTTTGAAGGTACAATTGGTTCAATGGTGGTCTAATCCAAACCCTAATAGTACCCTATGACATTAAGGGGCTAAGTAATTAATATATTGAACCATGATGTGGAATAATGGTGCAGTTACCAATGTGCCCTTGAAGGGTTCAAGTAGATGACTCTTTGTTTAATCAAAACCCTATTTGCATGATGGTGGTGACTTAGCTCATGATAATCAATAGTGGCTTGACCTAACTTGATCTAGAGTAATATAATCACCATCTTTTAGTAAAGAGGAGAGAGAAGGTTCCTTATATGGTTAAAATTCAAGTAAAGTACATTCAATGTACATGACTGTGCATGATTAGGATATGATCCACTTATGTGAGATCATGACAACCCTAATTATGATAATGGATGAATCTTAGCCTAATTTAAGGGCATCAAGGATGATAATTTCATACAAGGTGATGCTATGAGCTCAATTCACTATGAAGCAAACAACAAACCCTAATTTGGAGGAAATGTCATGCAAGTGAATAGTAAACTCTAATTTAGGGGTTGACATGAAAAGGTTAATTCTAGGTTATACCTCAGAGTATGAAACCTTATGAATGATATATAAAATGAAGAACCCCCAGTCCTTGGGAATATAAAGGGTTGACAACCTTGTTTGAGTGGGTGAATGCTAAACCCTAAAATTAATTGAAGTATGTTGATAAACAGCACGACCGTGCTAAGGAGCACGGCCGTGGTAGCTGTATCCTGCACGGTCGTGCAAGGGAGCACGGCCGTGGTGTTGCATAAATAAGAGAAAGAGTTTTGGGTATTGTGTTTATACTACTATTTATGCATGTCCCCATTTAGTTTTGCCATGTATGTCCATGATAAAAGGTGATCATATCCAGGTAAGAGTTATGATGTTCTACTTATTGAGAACACTTATAATATGTGATGGATACATTGCTTCATTCAAGGTCATGATTACTAGATGACTTGATGACTATGTGCTATTTGATAGCAAGTGCAATGATAACCTGAAGGTGGATTTTCTGTGTTCTTAAGTCATAGTGAGAAGATGATTGAGAACTGATACCCATTTGATAATTGATGAGAAATGAATTGGTTACACTTAGTATTCTCCTGTTATAGCCATGTCTTGTATTTGAATACTTGGAAACATGCTTGTTGATAAAAGAATACTGAAATGTACCTAACTAATCAAGTGTAATCATACCATGTAGAGCCCTGATCATAGATCCATCATTATCAGGTGTTAAATGATGGTGAAACAGGTTTTCCTAAGGGAACTCCTGGAGCGCATACTTCTGAGTATGTGGGGGAAACGGACATGTATATCCTTACGTCCTAGTGTAGGGGTTGATGTGGATGTATATTAATCCATCAGCACTACACTATGTGTTTATGCTGGGTTGAAGTATCACTAATCACCCGAGGAATCTATTATGCCACATCGATGAAGATAAACATGAAATCTTTTGATGGTGAAGAGAGTACAGAATGCCACTGTGACTCTAATAGTGAAGGACCAGAATACCCTAGTGAGCTATGGAGCAGAGATACTAGATGTCCTGCATGTTGAACCTCAACCTGACTGAGGAAGTTGGAGGTCATGAGAATCCGGCTCTGTGGGCTCTAATCTCTAAAACATGAGATAAACATAGAGGAAGCAAATCGATTAACAGCGGAATGCGAAAAACCACGAGAAATTAAAACTTTTTGAGAAAAGATCTTGAAAGCATGACACACCATTCATTAAAGTACGATAATGAGTTTACATCTCTGTCAAGTCACATCTTGAGTGAACATATACAACCATATACAAATCTCAAGACTCCAAATTTAAAAATCTCAGATCTAACTCCCGGGACCTGAGTGTACAGAGACGACATAAGACTTCTAACTATCAACATGATAGCCAAGGTATCCACCTAAGGCTCAGTGCTACCCCTGGTGATGTTGCTGCTCTCTTGCGGACTGGTTCCTTCGTCCACGACGACCACCTAAAAGGTTGAAACCTATGGGGTGAGACAATTACACATAATTATCCCAGCGAGAGTTATAACTCTTCGCCAAAATCTTGCTAGAAAAGGGAAACAGTATAAGCAAGGTAGTTGTCCTGTAAAAGCAGACTTAAGAGTATATAAACAGCAATTACTTCTAAGCAGCAAAATGAAAGACATGTATGCTGAGTAGGCAATAGAAACATTATATTCAAGGCAGTATGAAGCATTGCTTCTCGTTGTTCAACCTAAGAAAAAATACTAATCGGCTGATTACGTTTTACACACAACATTATGCCCTGTGGAGATGAGGTGTACCGCTCAAACTCCAACCGGCCATTATTAAGTCGCCTTGATATCATACAAGGTCATCAAAAGAGATGGATTTTCATGACCTTCAACTTCCTCAGTCAGGTTGAGGTTCAACATGCATGACATCTCGTGTCTCTGCCACTATAGCTCACCAGGGTACTCTGGTCCTTCGCTATTAGAGTCACAGTGGTGTTTTGTACTCTCTTCACCATCGAAAGATCTCATGTTTATCTTCATCAAGGTGGCATCACAAATTCCTTGGGTGATTAGTGATACATCAACCCGGCATAACACATAGTGTAGTGCTGATGGATTATCATCCACATCAACCCCTACACTAGGACGTAAGGATATACACGCCCATCTTTCCCACATACTCAAAAGTATGCGCTCCAGGAGTTCCCTTAGGAAAACCTGTTTCACCATCATATAACACCTGACAATGATGGATCTATGATCAGGGCTCTACATGGTAAGGTTATACTTGATTAGTTAGGTACATTTCAGTATTCTTTTATCATCAAGCATGATCTCAAGCATTCAAACACAAAACATAGATATAACGAAAGAATACTAAATGTAACTAACTCATTTCTCATCAGTTATCAGATGGTATCAGTTCTCAGTCATCTTCTCACTATGATTTAAGAACACAGATAATCAACCCTCAGGTTATCATGGCACTTGCTATCAAATAGCACATAGTCATCAAGTCATCTAGTCATCATGACCTTGACTGAAGCAATGTATCCATCACATAGTGTAAGTGTTCTCAATGAACAGAACATCATAACCTTACCTGGCTATGATCACCTCTTTATCATGGACCTGCATGGTTTACAATAAATGGAACATACATATATAGCACTATAAACACAATATCTGGAACTCTTTCATATATTTATACAGCACCATGGTCGTACTTCACAGTACGGTCGTGGTGCTTAACAACATTCATCAACTAATTTCTAGGGTTTGACATTCACCCAATCAAACAAGGTTATCACTCCTTCATATCCACAAGGGGTGGAGTTTCTTCAAAATATGTATCATTCATGAGGTTTCATACTCCAAGGTATAACCTAGAATCAGCCCTTTTTCCTAAGAACCCTTCAAACTAGGGTTTACTATTCACTTGGATGACATTCCTTCAAATTAGGGTTTGTTGTATGCTTCATGGTGAATTGAGCTCATAGCATCATCTTGTATGATTTTACCATCTTTGATGCCCATAAATTAGGTTAAGATTCATCCATTATCATAATTAGGGTTGCCATGATCTCACATAGGTGGATCATACCCTAATTGTGCACATTCATGTACATTAAAGGTACTTTATTTGAGTTTCAACTAGATAATGGACCCTCTCTCTCCTCTTGGCTAAGAGGTGGTGATTATGTTACTCTAGATTAGGTTAGCACAAGTCTCCATAGGTTGTCTTGAGCCAAGTCATCATCATCATGTCATTAGGGTTTTGATTAAACAAGGCGTCAACTGCTTGAACCCATCAAGGGCACTTTGGTAAATGAACCACCATCTCTCATCATGGTTCAATCTATTAGTCACTTAGCTCCTTAATGTCTTAGGGTACCATTAGGGTTTGGATTAGACCACCATTGAACCCATTGAACCTTCAAAACACTAGGCAATCACAACCCTAAAGATCTCCAAATGATTGCACACTTCAACCTCCAAACGGTCCTGAGACCATTTGGGGGCGTTGACCGTTTGGACAAGGTTGACCACCAAACCGTTTGGACACCAAGACCGCATGGTCACCGAGACCGCATGGATGTGTTGACTGTTTGTATGGGTTGACTTTGAAACCGTTTGAAATGAAATGACCTTGAGATCGTCTGGATCCAATTGACCTTGAGGTCGTTTGAGCCCAAACGGTCTTGAAACCGTTTGGTCCAAATGGGCTCAAAACCGCATGGACCTCCAAAGTGTCTCCAAGGTTGTAATTGTTTAGGGTTTCTCATGTTGAAGCCTCCAATTGGCTACATCCTTGATAACCACTTGTCAATTGATTTAATTAGGGTTACTCTCAACTAATTGGACATCCAATTGACCCTCAATTGCTAACCAATTGGGGTTGAAACCGATTGAATTAAGGTTTATCAACAATTAACCTTCAACATTGATAATTAGGGTTTCAATTGAAGTTGAACCTATCAATTGGCACTCAATTGGGCCCCAACTTGGCCCAATCGGTCTTGAGACCGTTTCGACATCCTCCAAACAGTCTTGAGATGGTTTTCCCAAAGTTGCTCCAAAATCTAGGTCATGTTGATCCGGGTTGAACCCTAATTAGGTTTAAAATCAGCACTTTTATTCAATTACTTGATGTACTATGATTGGACCATCAATTCATCAAATTTCCTTAACCCTAGACCTCCAAACGGTCTTGGGTTGTCACCAAACGGTCTTGAGACCGTTTGGTTGAACTCCCAAATGGTCTTGAGACCGTTTGGGTCCTTCAACCCAAAGTTCACCAAAATCTATCCTTGAATTCAGCAATTTCAATCGATTAGGGTTTAGAGGGTTGAAGTGCCTTCAACTTGAGATTGGTTTGCAATTAGGATTCAATCTTTTGGGGTTATTAAATTCAATATGTGTGCAACATACCTCCAAACGGTCTTACCTTGGTCAACCCTACCTAATGGTCTTGAGACCATTTGATTCCAAACGGTCTTGCAAGACCGCATGAAATCAAACGGTTGTGAGACCGTTTGATTTCAAACGGTTTGCAAACTGTTTGGACCAAATGGTCCAAGGTCGTTTGGAAAAGTGACCTAGGTAATCACGTCCATTGTCTTAAACCTCAAGAAAGGTCGATTCCCTCCATGAAAATGCTTGCAAGAAGGCCAAAAAGTTTGGGGAAGAAGAAGAACTACTACTACAAGTATGAACAAGTATAAGCATTAAGAAAGCAAGAGGTTTAGAGTTATAAAACCCGCATTAAGGATGTTCCTAGAGATCCAAGCTTCCAAGCTCTCAAGTCTGTAATGGCACCTTGAGCTCCACTGGTCAGCCAAAATCTTTTCTCCAAGGAAAGGTTGGGGAAGGTTGGCTAGAACAAGAAACATGAGTAAGATGACCACAAAAACAACCCTAAGAACCACTTTCCTCCAAGAAACCGAGCTAGAAGATGGTCTCTTCTTACCTTGGAACAAGATGGTCATAACATCTAGCTCCCAAGCTCTGCCTTGGATGGACCAAATGAGGTGGGAAAGGAAAGAAATGAAGGGAACGTTCACATGTTTGCAAGGGAAGTTGTATATATAGCTAGGACAAGTTTCACCAAAAGGACCTCTAGTTTTCCCTATTTCTCAACTAAGTCCCTCCTTTAGTTCTTTCACGTCCCTCCCCCTTCTCTAGGTGATAAACTTATTAAAACGAGGGCCCAAAGGCAAAGAAAAGGTCACCTTACCATTAAGGTACACATACTTAGGGTTTCTTACTTAAAACTTGGTGATGTTTTTGCAAGGGTTATACATCTTATCTTGATTAACTAATGAAGTGTCATCCTTCATCATTTATACTCTAAAAGATATCAAGAATCACATAATATGCTCTAGAAGGTGTATTTTGCAAGTTGCATCCCTTATTTTGGGTAATTTGCACATAGGTCCATGCATTACAAAACAATACTAAAACCTATTTAAAAAGGGCAGGAAAGTGAAAACATGTTCCTCGGGAACTTAATTACATGCCATGGGATAATCACAAGCATTTAATTACACATTTAGGCAAAACTCCTAGGGTTATCTTATAACCCAGGTCAGGGATGTTACAAATCATCCACCCCTTACAAGGATTTCGTCCCTGAAATCGATAAGACATATTAAGAGAAAAGAGCAGGGTATTTCCTCCTCATTTCTTCCTCTAGTTCCCAAGTAGCTTCTTCAACCCCACGATGATTCCAGAGGACTTTCACAAGACTTATATCTTTCTTCTTTAACTTTTTAATTCTGTTGTCAAGGATCGATACTGGTCCTTCCTCATATCTTACATCATCGTTCAATTCTACCTCCGAAGGTTGTAGAACTGACTTGGTTTTCGGGTGACATTTCCTCAACATAGAAATGTGAAACATAGGGTGTAACTTCTGCAACTCTGGGGGCAACTCTAGTCTATAGGCTACCTTTTTAACTCGTTCAATGATTGGATAAGGCCCCATAAACCTAGGATCTAGCTTACCTTTCCTCTCGAACCTCAAAACTCCTTTCCAAGGCGAGAATTTGAGATACACCCTGTCACCAACCTGGAATTCTAGGGGTCTACGATGTTTATCAGCATACGACTTCTGTCTATCCTGTGCAGTCTTAAGTTGTTACTGGATTACTTTGATCTTCTCTGTAGTCTGCTGCACAAGTTCAGGGCCTAACAACTGATATTCACCAGTTTCATACCAACAAACTGGTGATCTACAACGTCTACATACAAGGCTTCATAAGGTGCCATATCAATGCTATGTTGATAGCTATTGTTATAAGAAAACTCTATTAAGCTCAGGTGTAGATCCCCAACTCCCGGTAAACTGGAGAACACATGCTCTCAACAGGTCCTCCAAGGTTTGTATAGTCCTTTCCAACTGTCCATCAGTCTGAGGGTGAAAGGCTATACTAAACCTTAACTGGGTGCCCAAGGCCTTATGCATTCGCTCCCAAAAACAACTCGTAAACTGGGGACCTCTATCTGATACTATGGTGACTGGAACTCCGTGCAAACGTACTATCTCCTCAACATACAATTACGCCAACTTCTCAGCAGAATATGTTGTTTTGACAGGTAAGAAGTAACATGTCTTTGTCAACCTATCTACAATTACCCAGATGGAATCATGTCCTTTGCTTGTCCTGGGTAGGCCAACTACAAAGTCCATGGTCACATGGTCCCACTTCCACTGTGGTATGGGTAAAGGCTGCATTGTTCCTGCCGGCTTCTGGTGTTCATCTTTAACCTGCTGACACACAGGACACCTCAGAACAAACTCTGCAACATCCTTCTTCATCCCTGGCCACCAATACATATCTTTTAGGTTTCGATACATCTTGGTGCTCCCTGGATGCATGGCATACATCAAAGAATGAGCTTCTTCCAGGACTAACTTCCTCAAGTTATCCACATCTGTTACTATCATCCTCCCATGATAGCATGCCACCTGATCATCTGAGTCATGGAAACCATCTCTTTCCCCGTCACCATACCCTGACCTAATCTGCTGAACTGCACCATCAACTAGTTGTGCCTCCCTAATCTATTCTCTTAGGGTGGGTTTGATACGCATCTCCGCCAACAACCCGGCTAACCATGATACTTTCAACTGTACATTATCTTGTCTTAAAGAGATGAGCATATCTCTTTTATGGCACATCAAAGAGTTTAGATGCTCTCTATCAGAGGATGGTGTTGTTGACTTCCTACTTAAAGCATCTACAACTACGTTGGCCTTCCCCGGATGGTAATCTATCATACAATCATAGTCCTTGATCAATTCCATCCAGCGACGTTTCCTCATGTTTAGTTCATGCTGAGAGAAGATGTACTTAAGATTCTTGTGGTCCATGAAAATATGGAACATCTCCCCGTAAAGGTAGTGTCTTCAGATCTTCAAAGCATGAACTACCACTGCTAACTCCAGATCGTGTGTTAGATAGTTCTCCTCGTGTTTCTTAAGCTGTCGGGAAGCAAAAAAAATGACCTGCTTATCCTGCATTAGCACACATCTGAGTCCATTCTTAGAGGCATCACAGAAAACCACATATCCCTTGCCTTGCTCAGGCAGCACTAGCACAGGTGCACTTGTCAACCTCTCCTTCAACTGCTGAAAAGACTGTTGACACTTATCACTCCAAATAAAGGGTACATCCTTCCGGGTCAACTTCGTCAAGGGTAGGGCTATGGAACTGAAGTTCTTAATGAACCTCTGGTAATAGCCAGCTAACCCTAGGAAACTAAAAACTTCCATCGATGTCTTCAGTTGTTCCCATTGTAAAATAGATTCTACCTTTTTGGGATCGACACAAACTCCCAAAGCAGATTTCACATGCCCGAGAAAGGATACCTCCGTCAACCAAAACTCATACTTGCTGAACTTAGCATAAAGCTTATGTTCTCTCAGCAAGGTAAAAGCTTGGCGAAGGTGTTGTTCATGCTGCTGGGCATCCCTACTATAGATCAGGATGTCATCTATAAAGACGACAACACACTGATCGAGAAAGAGTCGAAATATTCTATTCATGAGTTCCATGAATGCAGTTGGTGCATTAGTTAGTCCAAACGACATAATTGTGAACTCATAGTGACCATACCTTGTCCTAAAGGCAGACTTGGGTATGTCACTATCCTTAATACGGAGTTGATGATAACCGAACCTCAAGTCTATCTTAGAGAAGACGGATGCACCACGCAACTGGTCAAAGAGATCATCAATCTTCGGCAAAGGGTACTTATTCTTTATTGTTACTTTATTAAGCTGTCTGTAATCAATGCATAACCGCATCGATCTGTCTTTCTTTTTAACAAACAAGATCGGAGCACCCCGAGGTGAAGTGCTCGGTCGAATGAAACCCTTCTCAAGCAACTCCTGAAGCTATTTCTTTAGTTCTGCCATCTCGGCAGGCGCCATCGTATACGGTGTTTGGGCTATGGGTTGTGTACCTGGGATCAAATTGATTTCAAAATCAATTTCCCGAGGCGGTGGTACACCAGGAAGTTCTTCAAGGAACACGTCTTCAAATTCCCTAACAACAGGAACTTCAGCCAGGGTGGAACTCTCCATGGTAGTATCTACCACATGGGCCAAGAATGCATAACATCCTTGCCTCATCAACTTCTCAGCAACTAAAGCGGACACTAAACAGGTGGGTAGAATCTTTCTCTCTCCTTGAAAGATCCAAGTATCACTATCATCAGCAAACACAGGCTGCTTGGATTCACAATCCAAGACAACTCTATACCTTTCCAAGGTATCCATACCAAGGATTATATCAAATCCTTGCATCTCAAGTGGTATAAGATCCACTTGAATGTGATGATCAGAAAATAAGAGGATACAAGGAGAGCACACCTCCCTCAAGACAGCAGACCCTCTCAACAGAGTTTCAAGCAACAGGCTATCAGCCCTATGATAAACTATCATATTGCAGTCATGAATCACTCTTTGAGTGATAAAGGAGTGTGTAGCACCCGGGTCAATCAAAACAGATACAATGCAGGATTTAGACATATCAGAATATAAAAGTTCCATCTGACCTGTCAGAACCCGCGGATCGAGCATTGCGTCTGGAGGGTTCATAGCATAGAACCTCGTTGTCTCCTGAGGTTGAGCTGGTGCTGACGATCCGGCTTGGGACGCTTGTCCACGTCCCCTACCAGCTCCCTAGAACTGCCTCCTCTGGGACCCCTATTGACTGTGCCTCTGGGGATGTGTCACACTGACATGCTTAGACCTGCAGTCCTTCATCAGGTGTCCCACCTTCCCACAATTGTAGCAGCTCCTATCTTGTTGTGGTCTAGGCGGTCCCGTGACCGATACCGATGGTGAACTGTGAGTCTCTTGAGGCGGTAGACTCCATCCTCGACCTCTACTCAGGGACCACTATGTCTGAAAGCTCGATCTAGGTGGTGGAGGGTTAGGTGCATAGGATATAGGATTCTTAAAGTATCTAGATGAAGATGTCTGGAACTTTGTATACCTCTTGTAGGTTTGTCTCTTCTCAACTACCGACCTTTCTATCCTTCAAACTGACTCAACGAAGGTAAAAAATCTCTCCCTGCTCTCTAGAGTAGACACGGGAGTATATAAGTCGGTATTCAAACCCTTCTCAAACCTCCTAATCATTTCCTCTTCTGTGGCAGCCATGTGCGGACAGAACCGCAATAGCTCCATGAACTTATCCTCATACTCGCTAACGTTCATCATACCCTGTCTAAGCCTCTCAAACTGTGAGATCTTCTCGTCCAGAAAGGTCTTCGGGAAGTATCGGTTAACAAACTCCCAGCGAAAGTCTTCCCATGAAACCTCTACTCCAGGCCTCTTCGCCTCTTCCATGTTCCACCAGTGACCAGCACTTCCTTTGAGAAGATAGACAGCATGTCTCACCTTCTCAGCCTCGGGGATGGCTAGGATTCTAAAATCCTTCTCCAGCTCTATCAACCACAGATCCGCATCTGCGGGGTCAGTTATGCCAAAGTATTCGGTCGCTCTGACTCTACGCAGTCATTCGAGCATCTTCCTGATACTTTGTCCCTCATGCTGAATAGGTGCCCTAGGTGCAGGCATGGGAATCCTGTTAGTGATACGTGTCATGGCAGCCAGAAACTTCCCAAACATTGCTTGCACAACTGGGTTTGCCATATCAGCTGGATCAAACTGGGGTGGCGGTACAGGTGGCTCAGGTAAGGGTTGCTCTATCTCGGGGCTTCTTGCACCTCCTCGCGGTGCAGCCACGCTACTCTCGCTCTCAGACTCTTCACATGGCTCAGACATCCTTATATATCTTCTTATCCTAAGGAGCAGAAGACTATATTAGATAAGAAGAAACACTAAGGACATACTTGATACCCTAAGTCCTATGTCTCTGTAGACTCAGCGATCCTGGAGCTCTGATACCACTTAATTGTGGGCTCTGATCTCCAAAACATGAGATAAACATAGAAAAAGCGAATCGATTAACAGCAGAATGTGAAAAACCACGAGAAATTAAAACTTTTCGAGAAAAGATCTTGAAAGCATGACACACCATTCATAAAAGTACGATAATGAGTTTACATCTCTGTCAAGTCACTTCTTGAGTGATCATATACAACCATATACAAATCTCAAGACTCCAAAATTCAAAATCTCAGTTCTAATTCCCGGGACCTGAGTGTACAGAGATGACATAAGACTCCTAACTATCAACATGATAGACAAGGTATCCACCTGAGGCTCACTGCTGCCCCTGGTGTTGCTGCTGCTCTCCTGCGGATTGGTTCCTTCGTCCACGACGACCACCTAAAAGGTTGAAACCTACGGGGTGAGACAATTACACATAATTGTCCTAACGAGAGTTATAACTCTTCCCCAGAAGCTTGCTAGAAAAAGGGAAATAGTATAAGCAAGGTAGTTGTCCTGCAAAAGCAGACTTAAGAATATATAAATAGCAATTACTTCTAAGCAGCAAAATAAAAGGCATGTATGCTGAGTAGGCAACAGAAACATTATATTCAAGGAAGTATCAAGCATTGCTTCTCGTTGTTCAACCTAAGCAAAAATACTAATCGGCTGATTACATTTTACACACAACATTATGCCATGTGGAGATGAGGTGTACCGCTCAAACTCCAACCGACCATTGTTAAGTCACCTCGATATCATACAAGGTCATTGAAAGAGTCGGATTCTCATGACCTTCAACTTCCTCAGTCAGGTTGAGGTTCAACATGCATGACATCTCGTGTCTCTGCCACTATAGCTTACTAGGGTACTCTGGTCCTTCGCTATTAGAGTCACGGTGGCATTCTGTACTCTCTTCACCGTCGAAAGATCTCATTTTTATCTTCATCGAGTGGCAACACAAATTCCTCGGGTGATTAGTGATACATCAACCCGGCATAACACATAGTGTAGTGCTGATGGATTGTCATCCACATCAACCCCTATACTAGGACGTAAGGATATACGCATCCATCTCCCCCACATACTCAAAAGTATGCGCTCCAGGAGTTCCCTTAAGAAAACCTGTTTCACCATCATATTACACCTAACAATGATGGATCTATGATCAGGGCTCTACATGGTAAGATTATACTTGATTCGTTAGGTACATTTTAGTATTCTTTTATCATCAAGCATGATCTCAAGCATTCAAACACAAAACATAGCTATAACGGAAGATTACTAAATGTAACTAACTCATTTCTCATCAGTTATCAGATGGTATCAGTTCTCAATCTTCTTCTCACTATGATTTAAGAACATAGATAATCAACCCTCAGGTTATCATGGCACTTGCTATCAAATAGCACATAGTCATCAAGTCATCTAGTCATCATGACCTTGATTGAATAAATGTATCCATCACATAGTGTAAGTGTTCTCAATGAATAGAACATCATAACCTTACCTGGATATGATCACCTCTTTATCATGCACCTGCATGGTTTACAATAAATGGAACATACATAGATAGCCTTGTAAACACAATATCCGGAACTCTTTCATATATTTATACAGCACCACGGTCATGCTCCCATGCACGGCCGTGCAGGAGACACATACCACAGCCGTGCTTCACAGCACGGTCGTGCTGCTTAACAACATTCATCAACTAATTTCTAGGGTTTGACATTCACCCAATCAAACAAGGTTATCAATCCTTCATATCCACAAGGGGTGGAGTTTCTTCAATATATGTATCATTCATGAGGTTTCATACTCTGAGGTATAACCTAGAATTAGCCCTTTTTCCTATTAACCATTCAAACTAGGGTTTACTGTTCACTTGGATGACATTCCTTCAAATTAGGGTTTGTTGTATGCTTCATGGTGAATTGAGATCATAGCATCATCTTGTATGAGATTACCATCCTTGATGCCCTTAAATTAGGTTAAGATTCATCCATTATCATAATTAGGGTTGCCATGATCTCACATAGGTGGATCATATCCTAATAGTGCACATTCATGTACATTGAAGGTACTTTATTTGAGTTTCAACTTGATAAGGGACCCTCTCTCTCCTCTTGGCTAAGAGGTGGTGATTATGTTACTCTAGATTAGGTTAGAACAAGTCTCCATAGGTTGTCTTGAGCCAATTCATCATCATCATGTCATTAGGGTTTTGATTAAACAAGGTGTCATCTGCTTGAACCCATCAAGGGCACATTGGTAAATGCACCACCATCTCTCATCATGGTTCAATATATTAGTCACTTAGCTCCTTAATGTCTTAGGGTACCATTAGGGTTTTGATTAGACCACCATTGAACCCATTGAACCTTCAAAACACTAGGCAATCACATCCCTAAAGATCTCCAAACGATTGCACACTTCAACCTCCAAACGGTCCTGAGACCGTTTGGGGGCATTGACCGTTTAGACAAGGTTGACCACCAAACCATTTGGACACCAAGACCGCATGGTCACCAAGACCGCATGGATGCATTGACCGTTTGGATGGGTTGACTTTAAAACCATTTGAAATGAAACGACCTTGAGATCGTCTGGATCCAAACGACCTTGAGGTCGTTTGAGCCCAAACGGTCTTGAGACTGTTTGGTCCAAATGGGATCAAAACCGCATGGACCTCCAAAGTGTCTCCAAGGTTGTAATTGTTTAGGGTTTCTCATGTTTAAGCCTCCAATTGGCCACATCCTTGATAACCACTTGTCAATTGAGTTAATTAGGGTTACCCTCAACTAATTGGACATGCAATTGACCCTCAATTGCAAACCAATTGGGGATTTAAACCGATTGAATTAAGGTTTATCAACAATTAACCTTCAACATTGATAATTAGGGTTTCAATTGAAGTTGAACCTATCAATTGGCACTCAATTGGGCGCCAAATTGGCCCAATCGGTCTTGAGACTGTTTGGACATCCTCCAAACGGTCTTGAGACCGTTTGCCCAAAGTTGCACCAAAATCTAGGTCAAGTTGATGCGGGTTGAACCCTAATTAGGTATAAAATCAGCACTTTTATTCAATTACTTGATTTACTATGATTGGACCATCAATTCATCAAATTGCCTTAACCCTAGACCTCCAAACGGTCTTGGGTTGTCACCAAATGGTCTTGAGACCGTTTGGATGAACCCCCAAACGGTCTTGGATGAACCCCCAAACGGTCTTTGACCGTTTGTCACCAAATCTATCCTTGAATTCAGCAATTTCAATCGATTAGGGTTTAGAGGGTTGAAGTGCCTTCAACTTGAGATTGGTTTGCAATTAGGCTTCAATCTTTTGGGGTTATTAAATTCAATATTTGTAAAACACACCTCCAAATGGTCATCCCTTGGTCAACCCTACCAAATGGTCTTGAGACCGTTTGATTCCAAACGGTCTTGCAAGACCGCATGAAATCAAACGGTTGTGAGACCATTTAATTTCAAACGGTTTGCAAACCGTTTGCACAAATGGTCCAAGGTCGTTTGGTAAAGTGACCTAGGTAATCACGCCCATTGTCTTCAACCTCAAGAAAGTTCGGTTTCCTTCATGGAAATGCTTGCAAGAAGGCCAAGAAGTTTGGGGAAGAAGAAGAACTAGTACAACAAGTATGAACAAGTATAAGCATTAAGAAAGCAAGAGGTTTAGAGTTATAAAACCCACCTTAAGGATGTTAATAGAGCTCCAAGCTTCCAAGCTCTCAATTCTTTAATGCCATCTTGAGCTCCATTGGTCGGCCAAAAACTTTTCTCCAAGGAAAGGTTGGGGAAGGTTGGCTAGAACAAGAAACATGAGTAAGATGACCACAAAAACAACCCTAAGAACTACTTTCCTCCAAGAAACCATGATACAAGATGGTCTCTTATTACCTTGGAACAAGATAGTCGTCTCCTCTAGCTCCCAAGCTCTACCTTGGATGGACCAAACGAGGTGGGAAAGGAAAGAAATGAAGGGAACGATCACATGTTTGCAAGGGAAGTTGTATATATAGCTAGGACAAGTTTCACCAAAAGGACCTCTAGTTTTCCCTATTTCTCAACTAAGTCCCTCCTTTTTTTCTTGCACGTCCCTCCCCCTTCTCTAGGTGAGAAATTTATTAAAATGAGGGCCCAAAGGCAAAAAAAAGGTCACATTACCATTAAGGTACACATACTTAGGGTTTCTTACTTAAAACTTGGTGATCTTTTTGCAAGGGTTATACATCTTATCTTGATTAACAAATGAAGTGCCATGTTTCATCATTTCTACTCTAAAACATATCAAGAATCACATAAGATGCTCTAGAAGGTGTATTTTGCAAGTTGCATCCCTTATTTTGGGTAATTTTCACATAGGTCCCTGCATTACAAAACAATACTAAAACCTGTTTAAAAAGGGCAGGAAAATGAAAACATGTTCCTGAAGAACTTAGTTACATTCCAGGGGATAATCACAAGTGTTTAATTATACATTTAGGCAAAACTCCTAGGGTTATCTTATAACCCAGGTCAGGGATGTTACAGGATCTTTCGATGACCTAGTATGATACTGAGGCGACTTAGCAGTGGTCGGTTGGAGTATGAGCGGTATACCTCATCTCCACATGGCATAATGTTGAATGTAAAACGTAATCATCCGAGTAGCATATCTTCTTAGATTGAATCACGAGAAACAATGCTAGATATTACATTGTTTATACCGTTTTAGATAAATTCTTAGCTTACATGTTCTTCATAAAAGTAAATGTTGCTTTACCTATTCTTAATCCTGCTTTTACATGTTAAGTTACATTGCTTATGCTTTGCTCATATGTTCTAGCAAAGCTTCTGGCTAAGAGTTATAACTCTCGCTGGGACAATTATTTGTAATTGTCTCACCCCATAGACTTCAATCTTATAGGTAGTCGTCATGGACGAAGGAACCAGTCCGCAGGAGAGCAGCTGTGGGCTCTGATCTCCAAAACCCGAGATACACACATAAACCTCAAAGTAAACTTAGCGGAAGCGATTCGATTAGCAGCGGAATACCAAAAATCAGTGGAAATTAAGACTTTTTGAGATAAAGCATTGAAACCATAAAACTTCCTTCATAAAAGGAGATAAACTGTTTACATCTCTGTCAAATTACCTCTTGAGTAATTATACACATCATGATTCAAAATCTCAAGAATCGTATCAAAATCTCAGACCAACAACTCCAAGACCTAAGAGTACAGAGGACACATAGGACTGACTCTATCTACACCACATAGCATGCTGAATCTCCACCTGAGATTTACTGCTGCTCCTGGTGCTGCTGCTGGGATTGGTCACCTGTGGACCGGTTCCTCCGTCTTCAACGACCACCTAAAAAGTTGAAGTCTACGGGGTGAGACAATTTTAAATAATTGTCCCAACGAGAGTTATAACTCTCCACTAGAAACTTTATATAGCAATCAAAGAACAATAGAAGCATTAGGAGCCTTCTAAGTAATCAACAACAGATAGATAACTCAGCAGAGTAACAATTTGAAAGAAATATGAACAATCATATCTACTTAAGTAGTGTAACATCAATCCAGTATCTCGTAGTTTACTCTAAGCAGATATACTACGCGGCTGATTATGTTTTACAAACAATCCTTAAGCCATGCGGAGATGAGGTATACTGCTCATACTCCAACCAACCACTTGTTAAGTCACCTCGGTATCATACTAGGTCATCGAAAGAGTCGGATTCTCATGACCTTCAACTTCCTCAGTCAGAATGAGGATACACATGCAGGACATCTAGTGTCTCTGCTATAATAGCTTACTAGGGTATTCAGGTCCTTCGCTATTAGAGTCACAGTGGCATTCTACACTCTCTTCGCTATCGGAAGATTTCGTGTTTATCTCTCATCGATGCGTTATAAAGGACCTCTCTCAGGGGAATAATGTTACATCACCCTGGTATAAACACTTTAGTGAAAGATTGATGGATTGCACATCTACATCAACTCCTACACTAGGATGTAAGGTTCTACACATCCATATACCCCACATACTCAAAAGTATGTGTTCCAGGAGTTCCCTTAGGAAAACCTGTTTCACCATCATATAACTCCTGACTATGATGGATCTATGATCAAGGATCTACATAGTATGATTTCACTTGATTAGTTAGGTACATTTCAGTATTCTATTAACATCATACATGTTCTTAAACAATAATCATTAGCATAGCAGCTATGAAGGAAGAATACTAAATGTACAAGCCTAACTCACATCAATTATCATTTCTCAATACTCTCATCACAAGTCATCTCTTAAAGCATGACCTTGATGGTATTCATGGCTCTCACAGTCCATCAATCTCATAAGATGCTACTATCAAGGCATCAGGATATATCACTATTCATAAAGCTAATCAACATGCTTTCAATGAATATGGTATCATCATCCATACCTGGATATGATCATCCTCATATAGAAACCTGCATGGTTAAATCAACTGATAACAGTAAATAACTCATTTAAAGAAGTTGTATCTCCCTACTCTTACAAGATCTAGGTTTCCTTGATTTTCATCAAATAGGGTTTAAGATACACATAACATGTCCTCACCCTAGAATTAGGGTTTACTATTCACATTACATGTCATCACCCTAGAATTAGGGTTTACTATTCACATTATGGTGAATTGAACTCATATCATCATCATGTATGAAAATCATCACCATTGATGGCCTCAAATTAGATTAAGATTCATCAATTATCATGATTAGGGTTTCCATGATCTCACATAGGTGGACCATACCCTAATCATGCACAATTATACACATTGAAGGTAATTTACTTGTATTTTAATCAAATATGATACTTTCTCTCTCCACTCACTAGCATGTAGTGACTTTCTCTCTCCTCAAGAGGTGGATGATGATTACATCACTCCAAAATAGGTTGGTTTAAGTCCTCATTGATTAACATGAGCTAAGTCTCCAAACTCAAGACAATAGGGTTTGATTAAAACAAGGTATCCTTCAATTGTACCCTTCAACGGTATTAGGGTCATTCACCCCATTGATCACCATCATGGGTCAACTCATTAGTCACATAGTCCCTTAATGTCCTAGGTTACCATTAGGGTTTAGATTAGATCACCATTGAACCAATTACACCTTCAATTGATTAAGTACAAATCACCTTGAACACCTTCAAACGGTTTCAACCTTCAACCACCAAACGGTCTTGAGACCGTTTGGTCTCAAACAAACTTGAGACCGTTTGACCTCAAACGGTCTTGAGATCGTTTGGGTGTGTTGACCGTTTTGACTTTCAAACCGTTTGAAGCTCATGCAGTTTGAAACTGTTTGATCCAAAACGACTTGAGATCGATTGGTCCAAACGATCTTGAGATCGTTTGAGCCCTAACGGTCTTGAGACCGTTTGACCCCAAGTGGTCTTGAGACCGTTTGACCTCAAACGGTCTTGAGACCATTTGGATCCAAATGGTCTTGAGACCGTTTGGTCCAAATGGGCTCAAACCGTTTGGACCTCCAAAGTGGTTCAAAGTTACATATGTTTAGGGTTATCTATGTTGAAGCCCTCATTTGATCAAAACCATGTTAACCACTTATAAATTGAGTCAATTATGGTTAGGCCTAATCAATTAGACACCAAATTGACCCTCAATTGAAGGCCAATTAGGGTGAATCCATCTCAATTAGGGTTTCAATCGAATTGTCATCAATATTCAACAATGTGAATCAAATCAAGGTTGAACCTATCAATTGACCTCCAATTGGGCCCAAACTTGGCCCAAACGGTCTTGAGGTCGTTTGTACATCATCCAAATGGTCTTAAGACCGTTTTCCCAAAGTTTGGCCAAAAACCAAGTCGGTTGGATTAGGGTTGAACTCCAATTTGGTCTAAAATCAGCATTTTTATCAATTCATCAACTTGTTGCAATTGGACCCTCAATCCATTAACTTATCTCAACCCTAGACCTCCAAACGGTCTTGGGTTGTGCCCAAACGGTCTTAAGACCGTTTGGAGGAACCTCCAAACGGTCTTGAGACTGTTTGGGTCCTTCAACCCAAAACTCATCAAGATCTATACATGAAAATCAGCAATTTCAGCCCGATTAGGGTTAGGTGTCGAAGTGTCTTCAATTCTCAATTGGTTATGAATTAGATTGTGATATTTTGTAGGAATGAAACTCAATATGTTACCAACATACCCTCACATGGTCGTCCCTTGGTCAGCTCCATCAAACGGTCTTGAGACCGTTTTGATCCAAACAGTCTTGCAAGACCATTTGAGATCAAACGGTTTGAGACCGTTTGATGTCAAACGGTTTGCAACCGTTTGGACCAAAAGGGTCCAAGGTCGGTTGATAAAGTTACCTAGGAATCCACTCCCATCATCTTCAACCTCTAGTCAGGTCGGTTACTCCACCGTTTTACTTGCAAAAGTGCAAGAAAGAAGGGAGGTAGAAAAAGAACTAAGTACTAGAATTGCAAGAACAAAACATGCATATAAAGTGTAGAGTTTAGAATTATAAAACCCGCCTTAAACGTTGTTCTTAGAGCTCCAATCTTCCAAGATTAAAGCCTCTAATGGCGTCTTGAGCACCACAACTCGGTCAGGGGTGATTCCTCCAAAGAAAGATAGGAATGGATGGCTAGAACAAGAAAACTAAGGGAGTTATCCACAAAACCATTCTTGCATGATGAATTCACCCAAGAATCTGAGCTTGAAGATGGTTCTTCTCACCTTAGAACTACTTGGTCGCCTCCCTGAGCTCCAGAGCTTTTCCTTATCCATTTGAGAAATAAGAGAAGAAGTGAAGAAAATGAAAGATCCGTTCACTTGTTGCAAGGGAAAAGGCATATATACCTTAGGCCATTTTGCACCATAAGGACCTCTAAGGCATGGGATTCTCATATAAGTCCCTCCTTGCTTCTTAGGCACGACCAAGATATCTAAACTTAAGCAAAGATCATCAACATTCAAGATCTAAGGGTAGAAAAGATCAACCTTCAACTAGGGTACACACATGAAGGTCTTCATACACATACATGGTGAATTTTATGCACATAGATCACTTTTCTTTTCTGATTACTTATTGATGAATCTCTTTCATCATTTCTACTCTAAATGATGCCAAGATTCATATAAGATGATCTAGAAGGCATACTTCACAAGCTTCACCCACAATTTGGGTAAATTGCACTTTACTCCAAATTAGGGTTATTAAGCACCAGGATCATTCCCAAAGTTGCATCTGAATGCCCAAGCTTGGAAAATCCATAATATCTCATCATATTCACTCATATGATGTTTCATTATCAAGAGAACATCTTATCCTGTGATATTGCAAACTAAACCCTTAAACTGGGTAATTTGCACATAGGTCCCTGCATAACAAAACAATACTACAACTTTGT
Source organism: Alisma plantago-aquatica (assembly GCA_963693085.1). NCBI lineage: Eukaryota > Viridiplantae > Streptophyta > Magnoliopsida > Alismatales > Alismataceae > Alisma > Alisma plantago-aquatica. The sequence goes on from OY856410.1 coordinate 719,377,127, forward strand.
TTTAAAAGAACCAAAATTGAAAGTATATGTTCCTGAGGAACTTAATTAAATGCCAGAGATTAATCACAAGTGTTTAATTACATATTTAGGCAAAACTTCTAGGGTTAGATCTTAACCCAGGTCAGGGATGTTACAAATTATCCACCCCTTACAAGGATTTCATCCTGGAAAATGATAAAACGTATTAAGAGAAAAGAGCAGGGTATTTCCTTCTCATCTCATCTTCTAGTTCCCAAGTGGCTTCTTCAACACCATGGTGGTTCCAGAGGAATTTCACAAGGCTTATATCTTTCTTCTATAAGTTTTTTATTCTGTTATCAAGAATGGACATTGGTCCCTCCTCATAAGTTATATCCTCATTCAATTCTACTTCCATAGGTTGTAGAACTGACTCGGTGTCGGGGTGACATTTCCTCAGCATGGAAATGTGAAACACAGGATGTAACTTCTGCAACTCCTGAGGTAACTCTAGTCTATAGGCTACCTTTCCAACTCGCTCAATGATTGGATAAGGTCCCATAAATCTAGGAGCTAACTTTCCTTTCCTTCCAAAACGAAGGATTCCTTTCCAAGGTGAGACCTTGAGGTATACTCTGTCTCCAACCTGGAACTCAAGGGGTCTATGACGTTTATCATCTTATGACTTCTGCCTATCATGTGCAGTCTTAAGTTGTTGCTGTATAACCTTAATATTTTATGTAGTCTGCTGCACAAGATCGGGTCCTAACAACTGATGCTCACCAGTCTCATACCAACATAAGGGTGATCTACAATGTATCCCATACAAGGCTTCATAGGGTGCCATATCAATACTATGTTGATAGCTATTATTATAGGCAAACTCTATTAAACTTAGGTGTAGATCCCAACTTCTGGTAAACTGGATAACACATGCTCTCAGCAGGTCTTCCAAGGTATGTATAGTCCTTTCAGACTGTCCATCAGTCTGTGGGTGAAAGGTTGTACTAAACCTTAACTTAATACCTAAAGCTCTGTGTAACTGCTCCCAAAAATGACTCATAAACTGGGGACCTCTGTCAGAAACTATAGTGACAGGAACTCCGTGCAAACGCACTATCTCTTGAACATATTACTGTGATAACCTTTCAGCAGAATAGGTTGTTTTGACAGGTAAGAAATGCGCTGTCTTTGTCAACATATCAACAATTACCCAAATGGAATCATGTCCTTTGCTTGTCCTGGGTAGGCCAACAACAAAGTCCATGGTCACATGGTCCCACTTCCATTGTGGTATGGGTAAAGGTTGCATTGTTCCTGCAGGCTTCTGGTGTTCAGCCTTAGCCTACTGACACACTGGACACCTCAGAACAAACTCAGCCACATCCTTCTTCATCCCAGGCCACCAATACATATCTTTCAAGTTTTGATACATCTTGGTGCTCCATGGATGCATAGCATACATTGAAGAATGAGCTTCCTCCAAGACTAACTTCCTCAAGTTATCCACATCAGGTACTATCATCCTTCCATGATAACATGCTACTTGATCATCTGAGTCATGGAAACCATCTCGCTTATCATCACCATACTCAGACCGGATCTGCTGAACTACAACATCCACTAACTGTGCCTCCTTTATCTGCTCTCTTAGGGTAGGTTTAATCTGCATCTCAGCCAACAAACCAGCTAACAATGACACCTTCAACTGCACATTTGTTTTGCCTTAAAGAGATAAGCATATCTCTTCTAGAGCATACTAAAGAACTTAGGTGTGCCCTATCTATGGTTGATGTTGCTGATTTCCTACTCAAGGCATCTGCAACCACATTGGCCTTGCCTGGATGGTAATCAATTGTACAATCGTAGTCTTTGATTAACTCCATTTAACGACGTTGCCTCATGTTAAGCTCATGCTGAGAGAAGATATATTGAAGATTCTTGGGGTCTGTGAAAATCTAGAATGTTTCTCCGTAGAGATAATGCCTCCAGATTTTCAAGGCATGAACCACAACAACCAACTCTAGGTCATGTGTCGGATAATTCTCCTCGTGTTTCTTAAGCTGTCGAGAAGCGAAAGAAATCACTTGCTTATCCTGCATCAACACACATCCAAGTCCATTCTTTGAGGCATCACAGAAAACTACATATTCTTTTCCTTGCTCCGGTAGCACAAGCACCGGGGCACTTGTCAACCTCTCCTTCAACAGCTGGAAAGACTGTTGACATTTATCACTCCACACAAAAGGGACATCCTTCCGGGTTAACTTGGTCAAAGGTAAGGCTATAGAACTGAAGTTCTTAATGAACCTTCGGTAGTAGCCAGCTAACCCTATGAAACTTCGAATCTCCGTCAGCGTCTTCGGTTGTTCCCACTGTAGAACAGATTCTACCTTCTTAGGGTCAACACAAATTCCCAAGGTAGATACCACATGTCCAAGAAAAGATACCTCCGGTAGCAAAAACTCACACTTGCTAAACTTCGCATATAGCTTGTGCTCTCTTAGCAGGGTCAAAGCTTGGCGAAGATGTTGTTCATGCTGCTGAGCATCCTTACTATAAATCAAAATGTCATCTATGAAGACGACAACACACTGATCAAGGAAAGGTCAGAAGATTCTATTCATGAGTTCCATAAATGCAGCGGGTGCATTAGTTAGTCCAAACGACATAACTGTGAACTCATAGTGAACATATCTTGTCCTAAAGGCGGACTTGGATATGTCAATGTCCTTAATATGGAGTTGATGATATCCAGACCTCAAATATATCTTTGAGAAGACTGTTGCACCACGCAACTGATCAAAGAGATCATCAATCCTCCGCAGAGGATACTTGTTCTTTATTGTTACTTTATTGAGTTGTCTGTAGTCAATGCACAACAGCATTGACTCGTCCTTCTTTTTAACAAACAAGACTGGAGCACCCCAAGGTGAAGTACTCGGTCGGATAAAACCCTTCTCAAGTAACTCTTGAAGCTATTTCTTGAGTTCTCCCATCTTGGCAGGCGCCATCCTATACGGAGTCTGGGCTATGGGTTTCGTATCGGGGACCAAATTGATTTCAAAATCAATTTCTCGAGGCGGTGGTATACTAGGAAGCTCTTTAGGAAACACATCCTCGAATTCCCTGACTACATGAACTTTAGCAGGGTTGGGGCTCTCCTTGGTAACATCTACCACATGGGCTAGGAATGCATAACATCCTTGCCTCATCAACTTGTCAGCAACCATAGCTGACACATGACAGGTGGGCAAAATCTTTCTTTCTCCTTGAAAGATCCATGTGTTTCTTTCATCAGCAAATACAACCAACTTGGATTCACAATCCAAGACAACTCTATACCTTTCCAAGGTATCCATTCCAAGGATTATATCAAATCCTTGCATATCAAGTGGTATGAGATCTACTTGAATGCGATGATCAGAAAAGAAGAGGATGCAGGGAGAGCATACCTCCTGCAAAATAGCAGACCCACTCAACGGAGTCTCTAACAACAAACTATTTGTCCTATGACTAACTGTCATATTACAGTTACGAATCACTCTTTGAGTGATAAAGGAGTGCGAAGCACCCAGGTCAATCAAAACATATACTACACAGGATTTAGACAAATCAGAATATAAAAGGTTCATCTGACCTGCCACAACTCGTGGATCGACCACTGCTTCTGGTGGGTTCATAGCATAGAACCTCGATGTCGCCTGAGGTTGAGCCGGTGCTGATGATCCAGCTTGAGACACTTGTCCACGTCCCCTAGCTGCTCCTTGAGATCGCCTTCTCTGTGATCCCTATTGACTCTGTCTCAGAGGTTGTGTCCCACTGACAGGCCTCGATCTGCAGTCTCTCATCAAATGTCCTACCTTACCACAGTTGTTGTAGCTTCTCTCCTGTTGTTGTGGTCTCGGTGGTCTGGTAACTGACATTGATGCAGAACTGTGAGTCTCCTGAAGCGGTTGACAACGTCCTCTTCCTCTACTTGGAGACCATTGAGTTTGAGAACTCGATCTGGGTGGTGGAGGGTTAGGTGCAGAGAATCTAGGTTTCTTAGAATCCCTAGATGAAGAACCCTGGAACTGTGGATATCTTTTCTGGGTTTGTCTCTTCTCAACTACAGACCTCTCTATCCTTCGGACTGACTCAATGAAGGTAGATAAGCTCTCTCAGTTTTCTAGGGCAGACACGGGAGTAGACATGTCCGCATTCAAACCCTTTTCAAACCTCCTGATCCTTTCTTCTTCTGTGGCAGCCATGTGCGGACAGAACCGCAAGAACTCCATGAACTTAGCTTCATACTCACTAATGTTCATCATGCCCTGCCTCAATCTCTCAAACTGAGAGATCTTCTCGTCCAGGAAGGACTTTGGGAAATATTTATGAACAAATTCCCTGCAAAACTCTTCCCACGAGATCTCTATTCCAGGCCTCTTCTGCTCTTCCATGGTCCACCAGTGACCAGCACTTCCCTTGAGAAGATAGACAGCATGTCTAACCTTCTCAGCTTCCGGGATGTTGAGAATCCTAAAAGCTTTCTCCAACTCTGTCAACCACAGATCAGCATCTGCGGGGTCAGCTGTCCCAAAGTACTCAGTAGCCCCGACACGACGAAGTCGCTCAAAGGTCTTACTGATACCTTGTCCTTCATGCTGGACAGGTGCCCTAGGTGCAGGTTGTTGGTATATGTATGCCCGTAGAGCCATCCCAAGCGATTGCATGGAGTCGGATATTAATTAATCAATTAATGTGATTATTTGCTTAATTAATGAATTCCGGAATATTCTAATTAATCCATGAGCGTTTTAATTAACGCAACGTTTCTGTTTACCTTTGGGTTTGGGAAACCCTACTTCTCTTCGTATCCTATTTAAAGGAGGATAGATGGTCGATATCTATATAAGATATAGAGAGACGCTTTTAGGTTATGCACACACGTAAACCTAGTCGTCGTCTTTAGGAGAGAAAGGAGAGCAACGCGCCGCTAGCACGCCGCCGCAGAGACACGCTCCTTCCCGCCGGCTTGAGAAGCGCGACGTGGAGTTCCGTCCATCTGTGTGGACGAAGTAGAGATGCATACGCCTTGACGCCTGCGTTCGGAGGACGTCGACGACCACATGTACGTGCTGCGAGCAACGTACGTCACTACCGCAAAGGAGCATCACCGGATCAACCTGCGACATCAAACGGGAGAGAAGATCCGTCCATGTTTGACAAGCAGTGTTGCACCATCGTGCAGCGGGACATCACCGGACTTGCTCCGCGATAAGGTATATCCCGCAAACATGTTTCCGAATACGCTGTTATCGATGAGATCATGTTACGGGTTGCGTGGATTTAGTTGCTTCCGCCGCACATGTTTTCTCCACAAAACCCAACAGTGGTATCAGAGAAGCGTCGATCTACGGCGTATTTGGATTCGTTTCAATATGATCGAATCGTTGTATACAGTTTTATGTTGCATACGATGCGAATTAAACCTGTTAATGTGCAAATCTAAACCTAATTCCACATACGCCGCAGGCTATTGTTTTTGACGTTTTGGACGGGGTCGACTATGGAAAATAGTGATTTTCCTAAGTGCACGGAAGTAAAATTCCATAGACCTTTCATGGGCTCTGCCCCTGAGACCCCGCACAGGGGCGCTGCCCCTGTGTACCCCGCATTGTCTGCGTGGGAGTCAAAATTCATTTAATGGGGAATGTCCCACATTAAAAGTACTGCAATTTTAATATGTATATACGTATATGTAGATATACCTATGATAGCATACACGTCGCCTTTAAAATCTATTTTATGTGGTGAGTGCATGCACGGTTATGGCCTAATATCCCCTTTTTGTGAATGTTGTGAATGGATGTGGATGTTGATCTTGTGGATTTGGTTGTTTGTGAATGTTATGGATGTATAATCATTGCATATGGATCCTTTGTATAATGTATTCGTCTTTCATGTCGAGCCTCATCTCTTATTTCAAAGTGTAATTAATTCTTTCTCTTTATATTTGTAATCATATGATGTAATAAAGATAGGATTAGTTTTAGTCTTTGTAATCTTGATGTAAGGAGGCCACTTGAAGATCCAACTCCAAGGAGTGTCCATGGAGAAGCACCATGAAGATCTAATTTCAACAAGCAACCTAAAGATCCAACTCTAAGGAGCGTCCATGGAGAAGCAACAAGAAGATCCCATTCCAAGAAGCAACTTGACATTCCAACCTCACGAAGCATACATGAAGTTGTTCAGTGTAATGTTGATCATTACAGGCTTACAGGTTGTTTTTCACAGGTGTTGCATGAGATGCATAAGACCATAGGTGGATCGTAATCCTTTGTTGCTCCAAAGGATTACAATAGTATGGCCATAACCGATGTATTTGTGATTGCATGTCTATCGTTTGTGGTTGTGGATATAGTAGTATATGATACGTACTATAAGTATGTGGTATTTGGATATACATATATATATGTATTAATAAAATCCCTCAATTAATAATATTAAGTTTTAGTTGCCTTCCATAAAGCAACACACATGAAAAGCTTGATCGACTATGTGTGGGAACGCCTCCGCGTGGTACACTGTCTATCTCGTGGAAGTGTGATGGTGGGTGTGTGGGTCTGCCTCCGCAGGGTGCACACTCATCGTGTTGGCTTATGGGTTGGACTTAACTAGGGAACCTTGATAGGATCAAGTACCTAGAGGCACACAGATGCATCATGGAAAGGAGTTGTGCATGATCATCTATCCAAGAGTTGCATATGGTGCAATTGGCAAAAGTTGCCTACCTTAGTATTTGGTCTTTGACGTCGGCGTTGGCTGGGCATTGATCCAATTATTTTGGATCTTGGCTCACTAGAAGGTTGTGCATTGCAATCTTTCGAGTTGATAGTGAGGGCTATCAATTTGAATAAAATAGTGGGAGCGTAATTAATTAAAGGCCTAATTAATCTCATTTATCAAATCTTTACAAGTCAAAATGTTTTGGACTAAATGCAAATTTTTTCTTTTGTAGCAATCAAATGGCAAACAACACTCACATGTTCTCGTTGCGATCGGTCCTTGAGAAGGACAAACTTACCGGAACCAACTTTCAAAACTGGTTTAGGACGTTGAGAATTGTTCTCACACATGAGCGTAAGCTCTATGTCCTTGAAACACCAGAGCCAGAGGAGCCCGCCGTAAATGCGCCCGAGGCTAAGAAGGATGCTTACAAGAAGCACCTTGATGATGTTGTGGATGTGAAGTGCCTAATGTTGTGCTCAATGAACTATGAGTTGCAAGAGCAACATGAGAACATGAATGTGGGCTCCGATCTCCAAACTACGAATAAATCCTGATTTAAACATAAGCGGAAGTATTCGGTAAACAGCGGAAGACGAAAATCACGGGAAATTAAAACTTTTTGGGATTAGAGCTTGAAACCACAAACCTCTTTTATAGAAAAAGGGATTTAACCGTTTACAATACTTAACAGAAACACTTCTTGAGTAATTATATACAACACAAAATTCTCAAGAGTTCATACTCCAAAACACTCCAGGACCCGAGAGTACAGAGGACACATAGGACAGACATCTAACTACACCATGAGGTAGACTGGATCTCCACCTGAGATCAACTACTCCTGGTGCTGCTGCTGGGACTGGTCACCTCGAGACCGGTTCCTCCGCCTTCGACGACCACCTAAAAAGTTGAATTCCGCGGAGTGAGACAATCATACATAATTGCCCCAGCGAGAGTTATAACTCTCCACTAGGCTTTATAAGCAAAACAGAGAATAACTAAAGCATTAAGAGCCTTCAAGATATTCACTAGCAGTTCTATGATAAGCAGAGTTCAATCAATATTAACAATATGAGAACCTCCATGCTATTCAAGGTGACATCAATCAAATAACTCTTAGATAAATCTAACAGACATACTACGATGTTGATTATGTTTTCAAACATTTATGTTATGCCCTGTGGAGATGAGGTATACCACTCAAACTCCAACCGACCACTGTTAAGTTGCCTCGGTATCATACTAGGTCATTGAAAGAGCCGGATTCTCATGACCTTCACCTTCCTCAGTCAGTTAGAGGATTGACTGTTAGACATCTGGCGGGATGTCTTCTATAATAGCTCTCCAGGGTATGCTGGACCTTCGCTATTCTTAGAGTTACAGTGGCATTCTGTACTCTCTTCATCATTAGGAGATTTCATGTTTATCTACTACTGATGCGGTGTTTGTGTCCTTAAGGGAGGATATTAGTACCTCTCACCTTTTTGGACAATAAGGGGGGGTCTGATGGACTACCAGAATCTACATCATCCTCTCACCCTTCTCTCTTATAGTGAAGGTATGACGGATTACATGAATCTACATCTAATACCTCCACTAGGATGTAAGGTTCTACACATCCATGTACCCCATATACTCAAAAGTATATGCTCCAGGAGTTCCCTTAGGAAAACCTGTTTCACCATCATTTAGACACCTGACAATGATGGATCTATGATCAGGGCTCTACATTTCACTTGATTAGTTAGGTACATTTAGTATTCCAATCATCATACAGTAACACAGCTATATATGAGAATACAAAAATGTAGCAGGCCTAACTTATCACAATCATCTGTTTATCTCATCTCAAGTCATCTGTCAAGCATGACCTTGAGGATGTTTATGGCTCTTACAGCCCATAAATCACAAAGGATGTCACTTGGCAGTACATCAAGAGAGTTCACTATTCATAAAGCTTAAGACATGCTTTCAATGAATATTAAATGGTATTCCATACCTGGATGTAACCATCATCTCATAATAACCTGCATGGTTAATTCAACAGATAACAGTAAATAATTCAGTAAATAGGGATGCATTCACAGTTAGGGTTCCATATGGGATCACCTCTCAACTTGGGTTCCACATAGGATCACCCTCAACTAGGGTTCCAAATGGGTTCACCCTCAACTAGGGTTCCACATGGGTTCACCCTCAACTAGGGTTCCACATGGGTTCACCCTCAACTAGGGTTCCACATGGGTTTACCCTCAAAACTCTGTGTATTAGGGTTTACTATTCACTCTATGGTGAGTTGTACTCATTACATCATCATGTAAGAGAAACATCATCATTAAGACTCTTCATTAGGATTGAGATCCATTAGATATCATAATTAGGGTTTCCATGACCTCACATAGGTGGGTCATTCCCTAATCATGCACATTCATGTGTATATGAAGTATCTTACTAGAGTTTCCTCCTTAAAAGGGTACTTTCTCTCTCTAGGATACTTTCTCTCTCTAGAAATACTTCCTCTCTCCTCTCACTAGTAGATGGTGACAGCACCACTCTAGATCAGGTTGAGATAAGTCTCCTTTGGCTAACATAGGCCAACACATCAACATCATGTGATTAGGGTTTGATTAGAACAAGGTTTTACCCCTTAAACCCCTCAAGGGTATTTTGGTAATTTGCCACATGATCGCCATCATGGGTTAACTCACTAATCACATAGTCCCTTAATGACCTAAGTTACCATTAGGGTTTAGATTGAATCATCATTGAGCCATTTACACCTTCAAATGGTTAGGTACAAATCACCACAAATCTCCAAGTGGTTTCCAATCTACAAACGATCTCAACCATCCAAACGGTCTTGAGACCGTTTGACCCTCAAACGGTCTTGAGACCGTTTGGTCTCAAACGGTCTTGAGACCGTTTGGAGGTGAAGACCGTTTGGAGAGGTTTGACTTCCAAACCGTTTGGGCTTCAATCGGTTTGAGGTCGTTTGGGCCAATCGACCTTGAGGTCGTTTGAGCCCAAACGGTCTTGAGGTCGTTTGGGCCCAAATGGTCTTGAGACCGTTTGGCCCCAAACGGTCTTGAGACCATTTGGTCTCAAACGGTCTTGAGACCGTTTGGCCCAAATGGGCTCAAACCGTTTGGACCTCCAAAGGGGTTCAATGGTCACCAAAGCTTATGGATTCATGTGTTGAAGTTCTCAATTGGCTAACTCTTATACTAACCACTTATAAATTGAGCCAATTAGGGTTAGCCCTAGCCACTTAGGCATCCAATTGACCCTCAATTGCAATCCAATTAGGGTTCAAACGTTCTCAATTAGGGTTTCAAGTTGATTGGTCATCAATGTTCAACAGTGTGAATCAATTCAAGGTTGAACCTATCAATTGACCTCCAATTGGACCCAAACTTGGCCCAAACGGTCTTGAGGTCGTTTGGACATCATCCAAACAGTCTTGAGACCGTTTGGCCAAAGTTTGACCAAGATCCAAACCGTTTTGACTAGGGTTGATGTCCAATTAGGTCAAAATCAGCACTTTTCATCAATGCATCAATTTCCTACAATTGGACCCTCAAACCATTAGATTAACCCATCCCTAGACCTTCAAACGGTCTTGGGTTGTTCCCAAACGGTCTTGAGACCGTTTGGAGGAATCCCCAAACGGTCTTGAGACCGTTTGGGTCCTTCAACCCAAAACTCAACAAGATCTATATATAATTTCAGCACTTTTTCACCCGATTAGGGTTCCATATAGTAATGCCTTCAACCCCCAATTGGTTAAGAATTAGGTTTTGGTTCTTTGCAGAGATGAAATTAAATATGTTGGGAACAGACCCTCAAATGGTCGTCCCTTGGTCAACGCCCTCAAACGGTCTTGAGACCGTTTCAATCCAAACGGTCTTGCAAGACCGTTTGAGAGCAAACGGTTTGAAACCGTTTGAACCCAAACGGTTTGCAACCGTTTGGACCAAAAGGGTCCAAGACCGTTTGGAAAAGCAACATAGGGGTTCACGCCCCTCATCTTCAACCTCTTTCTAGGTCGGTTCCTCCACTGGTTCAATTGCAATCGTGCAAAGAAGAAAGGAGGTAGCAGAAGATTTGCTAAGAAAAGAAAATTGCAAGAAGTAAAGCATGCTTATAAAGCACAAGTTTAGAGTTATAAAACCCGCCTCAAGCTTGCTCCCAAAGCTCCAAGACCTCAAAGTCCAAGCTCTAATGGCGTCTCCAAGCTTCCACAACTCAAACAGGGATGAAAACTCCAAGGAACCGAAGCTTTGGTTGGCTAGAACAAGGAGATAAGACGAATTATCCATAAGACCAACCTTAGGTGATGTAATCCACCATGAATTCGAGCTAGGAAGGGATTTTTCTTACCAAGAATGGCCTAGTCATCTCCCTGATCTCCAGAGCACACCTTGGTTGTGTTGGGAACGAAAGGGAGTGAATAAAACAGGAGCAAAGTCGTTTGCTCACTTACAAAGGAAACTAGTTTTTATAGTTCTAGGCTCTTTCTTACTACAAGGACCTTTCATATTCAAAATTCTCATCTAGGTCCCTCCTTGCTCAAGGGCACGCCCAAGCCCATATAATCTCATGCAAAGATCAAGGAAACTCAAGATCTAAAGATATAGGAATCCAACCTTCAACTAGGGTACATTCATGAAAGGGTTTTGTACCCATTTTGGGTGATTTCTATCACAAAGATCATTTTTCTCATCTAACTAGTGAATGATATATATATCTTTCATCATTTTTACTCTAAATGATGAAAAGAGTCATAAAAGATGTTCTAGGTGGTGAAAATTACAAGTTGGACCCCTCAATTTGGGTAAATTGCACTTTACCCCAAATTAGGGTTTCTGAGCCTGGGGATTGCTTCCACAGCTGCACCTTGGTGCTCGAGCTTGGGAAATCCCTCAAACTTCATCATAGACATTCCCATGATGTCTTATCATCAAAAAAACATCTTATCTTGTGAATTTTGCAAGTTCAACCCTTTAACTGGGTAATTTGCACATAGGTCCCTGCATACAACATAATGCTACAACTTTATGCAAAAAGGAGCAAGATTGAAAATTAAGTGTTCTTGAGGAACTTAATTACATGCCAGGGAGTTTCCACAAGTATTTAATTACATAATTAGGCAAAACTTCTAGGGTTAGCTCATAACCTAGGTCAGGGGTGTTACAAATCATAAACCCCTAACAAGGATTTCGTCCCCGAAATCATAGAAAGAAAAGGGGAAAGCAAATATGTTTATTTTTAAGAACATAAACCCCTAACAAGGGATGTTCTTAAAATTCAATCCTTACTTAAGAACATAAACCCCTAACAAGGGTTGTTCTTATCATTCTTACTTTGATATTAAATTACTTGTGTTATCAAAACTTTATATCTCTTTCAACTATTACTAAACATAGTTGACTTCTATTTTCATGATACTCCTTGAGTTATATCAGGTTGACTACTTGATCAGAGTAATCAAAGATATAATTCAAAAGTTTCCATATTTACCTTTTCATCAGTAATTGTATACCTGGCCAGGGTATATGATTACTGAAGTAAGAAAATATGTACTTATATTTTATCATGTTCCTTCCCTTCTTTCTTTCTTAGAAGCATATTACTAAATTCTATACCCAAAACAACTCTTTACTAACTTACCTTCCAGCAAAGGTAAGCATGTCAAGGTAATAAACCCACTCATCGGAGTTTCCAACAACAACTACCTGCCTTATGACTAAATGCCATGATGCAGTTAGGAATCACTCTTCGAGTGATGAAAGAACGCGTAACATCCGGGTCAAACAAAACTGAGACTACACAATTTTGGACATATCAGAAAAAAAAAAATTTATCTGACCTGTCACCTCATGTGGATCTTCCACTACTTCATGTGGGTTTAAAGCATAGAACCTTGCCGTAGGCTGTTGTTGAGGTGGTGATGATGATCCGGCTTGGGACGCTTGCCCGCGTCCTCGACCTGTCCCTTGAGACTGTCCTCTCTGTGATCCCTGATGTTCTTGTCTAGGAGGCTGTGTCACACTGACAGGCTTAGACCAACAGTCCTTCATCAAATGTCCCACCTTACCACAATTGTAACATCTTCTGTCTTGTGGCCTTGGTGGTCCAGTAACGGACATTGATGCAGAGCCATGAGTCTCCTGGGGTAGTTGTATTTGCTCTCTACCTCCACCTGGAGACCACTCAGTCTGAGGACTAGATCTAGCTGGTGGAGAGTTAGGTGCAGAGGATCTAGGCTGCTTAGAGTCCCTAGATGAAGAACCCTGGAACTGTGGATATCGTTTCTGAGTCTGCCTTTTCTCAACCACCGATCTCTCTATCCTTCGGACTGACTCAACGAAGGTAAAGAATCTTTCGCGGTTCTCTAAGGTAGACACAGGGGTAGACATGTCAGCATTCAAACCCCTCTCGAATCTTCTGATTCTTTCCTCTTCTGTGGAAGCCATATGCGGACAAAACCGCAACAGCTCCATAAACTTAGCTTCATACTCACTGATATTCATCATTCCTTGTCTTAATCTCTCAAACTGAGAGATTTTCTCGTCTAGGAAAGTTTTTGGGAAAAATCTATTAACAAATTCCCGCCGAAAATCTTCCCACGAGAACTCTATTCTAGGTCTCTTCTGCTCTTCCATGTTCCACCAGTGACCAGCACTTCCTTTGAGAAGATAGACAGCATGTCTAACCTTCTCAACTTCAGGGATATTGAGGATCCTGAAAGCCTTTTCTAACTCAGTCAACCACAGATCAGCATCTGCGGGGTCAGCAGTCCCGTGGTACTCGGTAGCTCCGACACGACGCAATCGCTCGAAAGTCTTCCCGATACCTTGACCTTCTGGTTGGACAGGTGCCCTAGGAACAGGCATCGGCATTCTGTCAGTTATATGAGTCATAGCAGCCATGAACTGCCCGAACATCGCCTGAACCACCGGGTTACCCAGGTCAGCTGGGTCAAACTGGGGTGGCCCTCTAGGTTGTTCTGGTACAGGCTGCTCTATCTCAGGTATTCCTGCACCGCCTTGAGGTGCATTAGAACTACCTTCAGCCATGTTCTCATCATGTGGCTCAGACATCCTTAAGTATCTTCTTCTCCTGAGGAGCAGAAGACTCTATTAGATAAGGAAGGAATACTAAAGACAGACTCAACTTCCTAAGTCCTATGCCTCTGTAGACTCGGCGAACCTAGAGCTCTGATACCACTTAATTGTGGGCTCCGATCTCCAAACTACGAATAAATCCTAATTTAAACATAAGCGGAAGTATTCGGTAAACAGCGGAAGACGAAAATCACGGGAAATTAAAACTTTTTGGGATTAGAGCTTGAAACCACAAACCTCTTTTATAGAAAAAGGGATTTAACCGTTTACAATACTTAACAGAAACACTTCTTGAGTAATTATATACAACACAAAATTCTCAAGAGTTCATACTCCAAAACACTCCAGGACCCGAGAGTACAGAGGACACATAGGACAGACATCTAACTACACCATGAGGTAGATTGGATCTCCACCTAAGATCAACTACTCCTGGTGCTGCTGCTGGGACTGGTCACCTCGAGACCGGTTCCTCCGCCTTCGACGACCACCTAAAAAGTTGAATTCCGCGGAGTGAGACAATCATACATAATTGCCCCAGCGAGAGTTATAACTCTCCACTAGGCTTTATAAGCAAAACAGAGAATAACTAAAGCATTAAGAGCCTTCAAGATATTCACTAGCAGTTCTATGATAAGCAGAGTTCAATCAATATTAACAATATGAGAACCTCCATGCTATTCAAGGTGACATCAATCAAATAACTCTTAGATAAATCTATCAGACATACTATGTTGTTGATTATGTTTTCAAACATTTATGTTATGCCCTGTGGAGATGAGGTATACCACTCAAACTCCAACCGACCACTGTTAAGTCGCCTCAGTATCATACTAGGTCATTGAAAGAGCCGGATTCTCATGACCTTCACCTTCCTCAGTCAGTTAGAGGATTGACTGTTAGACATCTGGCGGGATGTCTTCTATAATAGCTCTCCAGGGTATGCTGGACCTTCGCTATTCTTAGAGTTATAGTGGCATTCTGTACTCTCTTCATCATCAGGAGATTTCATGTTTATCTACTACTGATGCGGTGTTTGTGTCCTTAAGGGAGGATATTAGTACCTCTCACCTTTTTGGACAATAAGGGGGGGTCTGATGGACTACCAGAATCTACATCATCCTCTCACCCTTCTCTCTTATAGTGAAGGTATGACGGATTACATGAATCTACATCTAATACCTCCACTAGGATGTAAGGTTCTACACATCCATGTACCCCATATACTCAAAAGTATATGCTCCAGGAGTTCCCTTAGGAAAACCTGTTTCACCATCATTTAGACAACTGACAATGATGGATCTATGATCAGGGCTCTACATTTCACTTGATTAGTTAGGTACATCTAGTATTCCAATCATCATACAGTAACACAACTATATATGAGAATACAAAAATGTAGCAGGCCTAACTTATCACAATCATCTGTTTATCTCATCTCAAGTCATCTGTCAAGCATGACCTTGAGGATGTTTATGGCTCTTACAGCCCATAAATCACAAAGGATGTCACTTGGCAGTACATCAAGAGAGTTCACTATTCATAAAGCTTAAGACATGCTTTCAATGAATATTAAATGGTATTCCATACCTAGATGTAACCATCATCTCATAATAACCTGCATGGTTAATTCAACAGATAACAGTAAACAATTCAGTAAATAGGGATGCATTCACATTTAGGGTTCCATATGGGATCACCTCTCAACTTGGGTTCCACATAGGATCACCCTCAACTAGGGTTCCACATGGGTTCACCCTCAACTAGGGTTCCACATGGGTTCACCCTCAACTAGGGTTCCACATGGGTTCACCCTCAACTAGGGTTCCACATGGGTTTACCCTCAAAACTCTGTGTATTAGGGTTTACTATTCACTCTATGGTGAGTTGTACTCATTACATCATCATGTAAGAGAAACATCATCATTAAGACTCTTCATTAGGATTGAGATCCATTAGATATCATAATTAGGGTTTCCATGACCTCACATAGGTGGGTCATTCCCTAATCATGCACATTCATGTGTATATGAAGTATCTTACTAGAGTTTCCTCCTTAAAAGGGTACTTTCTCTCTCTAGGATACTTTCTCTCTCTAGAAATACTTCCTCTCTCCTCTCACTAGTAGATGGTGACAGCACCACTCTAGATCAGGTTGAGATAAGTCTCCTTTGGCTAACATAGGCCAACACATCAACATCATGTGATTAGGGTTTGATTAGAACAAGGTTTTACCCCTTAAACCCCTCAAGGGTATTTTGGTAATTTGCCACATGATCGCCATCATCGGTTAACTCACTATTCACATAGTCCCTTAATGACCTAAGTTACCATTAGGGTTTAGATTGAATCATCATTGAGCCATTTACACCTTCAAATGGTTAGGTACAAATCACCACAAATCTCCAAGTGGTTTCCAATCTGCAAACGATCTCAACCATCCAAACGGTCTTGAGACCGTTTGACCCTCAAACGGTCTTGAGACCGTTTGGTCTCAAACGGTCTTGAGACCGTTTGGAGGTGAAGACCGTTTGGAGAGGTTTGACTTCCAAACCGTTTGGGCCTTAATCGGTTTGAGGTCGTTTGAGCCCAAACGGTCTTGAGGTCGTTTGGGCCCAAACAGTCTTGAGACCGTTTGGCCCCAAACGGTCTTGAGACCGTTTGGTCTCAAACGGTCTTGAGACCGTTTGGGTCCAAACGGTCTTGAGACCGTTTGGCCCAAATGGGCTCAAACCGTTTGGACCTCCAAAGGGGTTCAATGGTCACCAAAGCTTATGGATTCATGTGTTGAAGTTCTCAATTGGCTAACTCTTATACTAACCACTTATAAATTGAGCCAATTAGGGTTAGCCCTAGCCACTTAGGCATCCAATTGACCCTCAATTGCAATCCAATTAAGGTTCAAACGTTCTCAATTAGGGTTTCAAGTTGATTGGTCATCAATGTTCAACAGTGTGAATCAATTCAAGGTTGAACCTATCAATTGACCTCCAATTGGACCCAAACTTGGCCCAAACGGTCTTGAGGTCGTTTGGACATCATCCAAACGGTCTTGAGACCGTTTGGCCAAAGTTTGACCAAGATCCAAACCGTTTTGACTAGGGTTGATGTCCAATTAGGTCAAAATCAGCACTTTTCATCAATGCATCAATTTCCTACAATTGGACCCTCAAACCATTAGATTAACCCATCCCTAGACCTTCAAACGGTCTTGGGTTGTTCCCAAACGGTCTTGAGACCGTTTGGAGGAATCCCCAAACGGTCTTTAGACCGTTTGGGTCCTTCAACCCAAAACTCAACAAGATCTATATATAATTTCAGCACTTTTTCACCCGATTAGGGTTCCATATAGTAATGCCTTCAACCCCCAATTGGTTAAGAATTAGGTTTTGGTTCTTTGCAGAGATGAAATTCAATATGTTGGGAACAGACCCTCAAACGGTCGTCCCTTGGTCAACACCCTCAAACGGTCTTGAGACCGTTTCAATCCAAACGGTCTTGCAAGACCGTTTGAGAGCAAACGGTTTGAAACCGTTTGAACCCAAACGGTTTGCAACCGTTTGGACCAAAAGGGTCCAAGACCGTTTGGAAAAGCAACATAGGGGTTCACGCCCCTCATCTTCAACCTCTTGCTAGGTCGGTTCCTCCACTGGTTCAATTGCAATCGTGCAAATAAGAAAGGAGGTAGAAGAAGATTTGCTAAGAAAAGAAAATTGCAAGAAGTAAAGCATGCTTATAAAGCACAAGTTTAGAGTTATAAAACCCGCCTCAAGCTTGCTCCCAAAGCTCCAAGACCTCAAAGTCCAAGCTCTAATGGCGTCTCCAAGCTTCCACAACTCAAACAGGGATGAAAACTCCAAGGAACCGAAGCTTTGGTTGGCTAGAACAAGGAGATAAGACGAATTATCCATAAGACCAACCTTAGGTGATGTAATCCACCATGAATTCGAGCTAGGAAGGGAGTTTTCTTACCAAGAATGGCCTAGTCGTCTCCCTGATCTCCAGAGCACACCTTGGTTGTGTTGGGAACGAAAGGGAGTGAATAAAACAGGAGCAAAGTCGTTTGCTCACTTACAAAGGAAACTAGTTTTTATAGTTCTAGGCTCTTTCTTACTAC